>SRHC01002986.1:0-13869 GCA_004794325.1 Pomacea maculata | reverse complement strand
AAGCTCAGTTGCTCCCGACAAATCCTCCTGCTATCAAAGGCCTGTTTACGACGGTCGCTAAACAGACCAAAGCTCCTGTAGCTATCTACCTGTAATTATCTGGTTCGTTTGCAAGGCGAGCTTTCAATTATCGGGTTCGCTTACTACAGGACTGAATTAGCCAAAGTCTTCTATAATTATCCGGCAACAGACCCTTCTTCGCTGCGTGGGGGCATGTCTAGTAACCCTGACGAAGTGTTGGGTGATTTTAAAAAAAATATGTGTGACCAGAAACAATGTGTTCGATTTAAAAAAAAAGTAAGCTTGTCGTTTGCTGTGAACAGAACCCAGTCTTATTTGTGTTTGTAATTTATTTATTGCTAGCCGTTGCCCAAGTGACACCGTTTCATTGTCTAACAGAAATACCTCAACTGCAAAAACGCAGAGGACTACATAGTTAACATTTGCAGGGTTCTGGGGTCGCTAGATTGGGCGTTTCTTCTTTGTGAGTCTGGGACTGAGTGGCTCCTGTCTTGTGGACAACTGCTATCAGCGAGTTGACCAGGAGAAACTTGTGTGCACGTTCATCTCCCTAAAAGCGAATACATTGTTGAAGAAAAGTCCGTGATTTGTTTAACGAAATAACGCTGGTGTAGACAGGCAAATGCTCAACGCATACATGTATATAAAAAATAAAATTATGTGCAAGAATCAGAAAAACGGGCAATAACATATTTTATGATATATAGAGAAAGCTAGACGCTGTAGACCTGCACAGGTAGAAGACCCCCGCCTTGGTTTTCGGCTATAGCTACCTCCGATGTAGCTTTTCATCCCTTCTCGACAGCAACAGGTTAACCCGACGTGTTTATTCATAGACAAATCACATAAATCATTATGATTCTCACAAAACCTGTGCTGGCACGGATTTATTGCAACACTCTCGGGTGGTGCGCACGAGCGGTAATGTAAGCCGTTGACTGGTGCGCGTGCAGAGCTTTCACAAGGAATCTTCAGTCGATGGCGGGAGGTGCAAGACGACTTTGCTAAGTATGGTCTGAATGGTCGGCTTGCCACTTGCTGAAGCCATGAACCACTTATGCAAAAAACAAAATACTGTCATAAACTGCTGTGATTTTTATACAATTTTTCCCCCGCCTTTTTGAATTTTTTTAAACGAATTTTTGTTATTTAGGTAATGACTGACTGGTGATTCTGGCTTATGATTCAGATAACTTTAGGTGGACATTTTTAAAAACTGAGACTTTTTTCCGTTTTATTTAATAAAATTTTCTGTTTGGCTGTGATGAACGCCAAAGTTCAGTCAATATTAACCTGTTTATTTGAATATTTTTTCTATTTTGGAGAAGCGTTTCGCCTCACAAAAATCTTACAAACAAACGACTGGGTAGTGCGTGTTTGCAGGGACGAGTGCATGTTGATGAGTTTCAGCATTTAGCACTTGACTAAAACGCCCAATGCTGCATTTCTCTCTCTCTCTCTCCCCCTTTCTCTCGCGCGCGTGCTCACACACACACAAACACGCTTACATGAATTATCTGTGTTTTTGCTGAAAAATCACAAACCCCAAGGTTTCTGCTTGCAATGTTGTCATTCTGTTGAGCGAAATTACTTTTAACTTTCGATCGTTTTAAATAATGAAAATGAAACTAATTAATAATACGACGCTGTTTTCGCGAATAGTAATAATTATTAGTGTCCTAAAAAATAATTCCCTCCTCTTGTGGTGTGTGTGCTGGGATGGGTGAGGGGTAGAAGGTGGTCAGCGATCCAAGAAAAAAAATCAGTCAGTGCTGCAGGTCTGGTCACGTGACCACACAACTGCTCGCCGAGGGTTTCGTGACCCTGTGACCGCGAATGCTCAACAAGGGGCACTGTCAGAAGTTTTGAACGGGTTTCCGGTTGTTTGCTTTTCCTTGTATTTTTGTTCTCCGCTTTTTAAAAACTTGTAAGGTCTACTTCATTCCTATTGCTAGATCCTACTGTTGAAACTCGGTCACCTGCCTCCAATATTAAAAAAGAACTATCGCACGATGCACAGAAAATAACTAGTGTGATCAAGGTTTCCATGTATATAAAAATTCTCTGAACGAGATACCTGTCGTTTATATTCAACTTTCAGAGAAAATTTCTTTTCAAAACAGAAAAACAAAGTGAACACGAAACTCTTTAAGGTTTAGTTAGCAAAGGAAATATCAAAAGAATACAAGGACTGTTACAACTGCTGTGTTCCTTGGGCTGTCTGCCAGGCCTGATAGAATGTGAAAACGTTTAATTGTTGGGATTAATTACACCTACTTTCATTTCAATAAATCATGGAAATCCTGAAATCCACCGAATTTAAAATTAACAGAAAAATCCTATAGCTTAGTGAGTGAGTGGGGAGGGGAGATGCTGCCAGTTGCAATGTTCATTTTTTAGATGTGTCCAGAAAGTCAAGCTGTAAGAAACTTCCTTAAAATTCTTAACATACGTATGTTAGTTTTTCTCCTTGTGAGTTTTATTACAGACAAGTTCTGTTTAGAATAATAGCTAATGACCTGTATGAAATAAGGCTGAGTTTATGTGATGCTAACCAGACCTGGGCAATTACAACAATGATCAGCTCATTTACTTGGTTAATTAATTCTTTCAGACACCAGAGACAGTTGCTGTTCATTGTCTCATTTATCATTTTACCTAGGCACCACTACATTGCTTGTAGATTCTTGAGTATGGGCTTAAACCCTGTTGTTGAAGCCAAAATATTAGAATGTATCTTAAACATGCATGTGCAGGTCTGAACATTTTGTTGTAATTTTTGTTTTTGACAATATTTGTTGGAATGTAAAAAATTTAAATAATGAAACAAATCGGTATAGACATGCACTCATATGAGAAGCTAGTTACACATAATAATTGTCAGGTGTGATAATTTGTGTAACCTTGAAATTCAACCAGTGTCTTTGCATTATGATGGCAAATATACTGGGTAAAGATGATAAATATACTGGGTAGTTTTTTCATTTCCTGTCAGTTGTGGTGATAGTAGAAATGGTCTTTCTTTAGTGTGAAACACATCACACAAATTAAAATAAAACTCCTCCCCTTCCAACTCCTACAATTTTCAATGATGATAAATAAAGAAGAATATGGAAAATGTTGTATAGACAAACAAATAATAATTATAGATTTGAAGAAAAGGTTATCAAATGGTCAAGTAAGTAACAATAGAAAGTGTGAAATTGTCAGTAAGCACAAAACAAGTGATTCAGCGTGTAATTGAGGTTGATAATAGGTGAGAGAAGCTGCGTGAAAGTTTGTTAAATATTAAATATTTACCTTTATTTTTTTATTAGAGGAAGTAGCTGTTGTGTGACACAAACGGCTTCAGGTTTCTGGAGGATTTTGTTTATTTTTCCTACTTTTAAAATATGCATACAAATTAAAATCTTCTGATTGTCCGATCGCTTTCTCTGCGAAAAAACGCAATCCTCCTTGTGGTTGTTACATCTACATTATATTTTATTATTCACTAAACAAATGCTACACCAATACTTTCGCACTTATTTCCATTTCCGTGTACTTTAAGTCAAAACTGTCGAAGATGTACCCTTATTTTACAAGTAGCAGACGACAGCCGTATGGTTGCAGCGGAAGTCCACTTCATAACAAATATTCAGTAACCCAAATGGCTGCCCCTATGGGATCGATTTGCGAAGCACGGAACCTGTTCATTGAAGGCACGGAAGTCCCTGATCGAGGCTGACTAGGGCGATCGGCCACTCAGTACGTTGTGGGGCCACATGAATGGAGAAGTTGGCTCGTGGAATTTTGACCCCGGGCTGGCAAACAGTACCCTTGACCTAGGTCACCATCTCCCGCCCTTTCGCTGGCTTACCCCCTTTGCGGGCTGCCTCCCTATAAGGCATCGGGCTGCGTGCCATGGGGGCCAGGTTTCTCTCCCCTTGGTTTGACCCACTGGCGTGACGGTTTCTCCTGTGACCTTCGTGACACAACCAACTGCCTGGAGCGACCGACGTCTCCCACTGACCTTCACCCCAACGGCAGGGAAGATCTCTACCATCCTCCTCTCTCCCTGTTATCACGTGTCTCTACAACAAAGAGTCCTTCGTTCACCTTTTTTTTTGTTTTGCACTAATAATTATTTTTGTTAATCTATTGATGTACACAGCTGAGTTATTATTTTTTAATCTTTATTTTTTAATCGATGCAGTAGACAAATTTTGTAACCAGCTGAATATTTTGTTTTTAATTCTGTCAGCGTTTCCAGTTGCTTTTTGAAGCGTTCAATTTTAGTCTTAGAAATTATTTCTTGTGCTGTATCTTAATCAGTAGTTATCGTTTATAGATATTAAATTATATTTTAATAATCGCTAAATTTAATTCCCACCCTAAACTTCCTCCGTTTCCGCTTTAAACAAAACACCCCACCCCCAAAAAACAACAATCATGTTTTTGTTGTAAAAGATATCGGCCTATTAAATTTGTGTTGCCTGCCCTCCGTTATGCGCCATTCATCAGATGAGAGAAATTTGGTGTTTCCCACATTTGAGAATTATAACTTTTTTTTACGAAAATCCAAGCATTTTTATACAAGATTTGATAACGTTTTTTTCATGGCGGTTATAAAAACAAACAAACCACTCGTAAATATTTTTTTTAAAAAAACTTTTTTTAATCCTACGAACTCGTACCTCATCTTCCACCATGCATCTTGTTTATGATCGTTACGGCGTCATACGTTTTCTGTTGCTTGTGTAAGGTTAACCGTCGGGTCGTTGGTGAAGACCGCGTTGTGCTCACTGGGAAGTGAAACAACAAAAATAATAATATTTCTGACAGTTGGAGTCATTTGTGTAGACAACTCTTTTAAAGTACAAATGTCTTTAAAATGGATTAACAGCCTTCTAGTTAGTTTTACTGATCTACACATAGAGCTACTTCAGGTTTTATGGTAGAAACAATTGTCCTCTTAGTTTCAGATGTTGAAAAATGCGGTAAAAGGGGTTAACGAGTGCGAGAGCACCTTTTACTCCCAACCCCCAACTATCTAGCCCCAGAGTCAGATACTGTCATTGACCTGTTGTTTTTATCGCTGGTGACCACGGGCAGACCAGGGTCAAGTGTGCATGGGTCAGGAGGTCGAGAAGTCTTGCCTCTCACTCACGCTCAGAGCTCGTTCAAGCTGAGACCATTCGTCATAGAGCAAGCAAGGGATGGGTTGAAGGGTCGTGGGTGCAGCGGTGCCATTTTATTACTTAAGCTTTAAAGTTTTGCATTAGTCCATTTAATTCTTTGATTTCAAATGACTGGGCACACAATATTTTTTTTTTATCAAATCAACGAATCAAGCGAACACACTGGCTGTAGCCAAAGTCATCAAATATACCCATGAGCGCTTGGGGATGACATTAGCGTTGACCTTGTATGTGTGGTGCAATTCAGTGTTTTTAGGAGTTTAAAGAGAGCGACATCGAGTGACTTTATTTTCCGATTTCAGAAATGTAGAATTAATAATGATTTATTAGAATGAGAACAACCTGTTGATTAGAGGGGGAAAAGTATTTTGCAACTGTAGACGTCTAAAGACAATCCTGATTGTTGTCTGCAGTTTGTTTTTATTTTTCGGACACACACTGTCACACAATCCTGAGACTTTGTCAGTAAAAACTACCGTTTTGCAGCTTTTAAAAAAAATAAATCAAAGGTAACTGACATTGACTAGAGCAAACCGTTGGCGAAATCAGTCACCATGCTTCCCATCTGACGGCGGACACAAGAAATATTTGTAATTGTTGATTGATGTCTGAACGGCTGTCCTGACAACAACGAAAAGAAGTTTTTGTGGTTATTGCTCTGGCGAAAAGCCCTTTTATGACCAAACTCCAGACCTCTGCGCCCTTACCTACCCTCCGCCCAACTCCTAACCCAGAATTATTGCCAGAGGTATTAAAGATATTTCTACCCTATTCACAATCTTTCTGGTTAGCAGTTTACGTTTTAGAGTTGAAATTTCCCTTTTAATAAAATCCTTCTTTTCGTCTGGTGATGGATGGAAACAAGTGTATTAAATATTTTATCAATTTCGAACTGTCATATTAGCCATTTGTAAAAAATAGCTATTTTTATTGTTAAGCAGGCGTATGTCTTGAAGTGGAGTAAAAATTTGTGTAGAAAATGTTTCGCCATCCGTATATTTTATTTCAGGTTATCTTGTCTTAATCGAGGCGATGGTGTGTGAGACAAGAACAAATAATAAATATTCTCAAACAGTGCTTGCCGAATAGCAAACGGGACACGATGTCACGTGTTACATCGGCTCTTTTGTCGGAAAAATCTTTCATTACGAGAAATATTGTACCTTCAAGGGTTGGTGCAATCATTTCTCGCTTGTCTGCCATTGTAAACTGCTTTTTTATTTCTGTTCTTGTTTTGATAAACACTGCTCACCAAACTACGGTTAATAATTAGCACAAGCCAGAACATTCTGTCGACATTTCTCATCTCGACTGTCTTGATTAAGTCATAACAACAGACGAAATGCACAATTCGCTTCTTTGAGAAAACCGGTGAGTTGCCGGAACAAGAGTCGTGGGGGAGAAAAGGGGACACAACTTTAGGTGGATCAATAGCCGCGGGAGCCACATCTTGAGGATTATTAGAGTTGGTCGAGAAGAAAGGACCAGGATCAAATCCAGATGAGTTTTTGTTGGTTACCAGAGTATAAGCTGAGGTACATAATTTCTTGCAGCTTCTGCTTTCAGTGTTTTCCTTCGCTTGTCAGCCTATGACCATTTCATCCAGTTCGCCCTGTCTTTATATGGAGAGGATATTTGAAGTATAATTTATGATTTTGTCATTTTTTCCTTTGTATTAATTAAATTTTTCTCTCGTCTATTAGAGCTTCTTTTATTAAATCGTTTTCTTATATATTTGTTTTCTTTTATTAACTGTAATCGTTGAGCGATTATGATCAATTTGCACACTGGGAGCAAAGATGAGACAACTTTTATTTCCCTTGGCTTGTGTGCCTCCGTCAGATGTAGAAGTGGGTAGGTAGGGTGGGTCTGTGTCACACTGAGGATCAATCCCACACTTGGTCTTGTGTACTCTTTGTACATTTCCATCTCTTTATGATTCGATCAAATCTTGTCGAGACACCCAACTCCTGAATTACTTCCCTTTCCTTTCCCCACCACTCTCGAAAAAAAATGAGATCTCTCTTTCGAACAAAGAAAGAAATTGTTCATTTCTTCACCTCCGTGTCCGTCTCTTTTTCCTTTTCGCTTTCCCCCAGAACTCAACGTCCAAACAGGAAGACACTGATAAGTTTCTATGGCAACGAGTCTGGGCTACCGACATCAGCAAGCTAACGACGTCACCGTTGCTGCTGTGCTAAAAATAACTCGATGTAAGCGTGGAGTAGATGGAACAAACACCACATGGCGCGCCTGTGTTTTGAAGAAAGGGAAAGAGGGGGAGGGCTTCGGTCGTTTGGCAGGAAGGTGAATGAACAACCGCGGACAATCTGTGAATGGGATAGCTGCCGATCACGTGGTCTAGGAGGGGGCGCGGCATGCATTCTTCGCGCGCAAGGAGTGAGAGGGAGGGAGAATTTTTATTACAAGGTCACCGGCCTTTTTTGTGCAGGGTCATCTACACTTGGAAACGGAACAAATGCGTTGCGTGGTTGAGTGTTTACAACATCCCATGCACAGCCAATCCGCTTCAGTGTCTATTTTTCTCGTTGCTACGTGACAACGCAAAAAGTCGCTAATAATTTTGTAATGTCAATGTTATTGTGGGAAGAAAATTTAAAAACTATTAAAGGAAAGACTTGGAGTGAGAGAGAAAGGGAGAAGTACTTCGCTGTTTGTGGTTTCTTTTGAAAAGCAATGTGGGCGGAGAGAGATTCCTCCGCATCTATTGGTCAAAGGGGGTTTTGACATGTTGCAACTTGGTTTTTGGTCTTTGTAAGATATTTGCATGTAAAAAAACGTTTTGGTTAAAAAAATGCAGGAACCCTCTGTAGGTACAGGAACCTGTCTTCTGCTGTCGTCACTTGCGGGATCACGGAGACACTCGATGAGCGAAACTGCAGTTCACTGCATGAACTCTCATCACGACTTCATGGTCCGTGGTTCATGAACTTTTCTCCTAGGCCGCGGACCGGAAGTTGGTATCACGTAGTCTGCCAGGTCTCTTCGTGATGCCGTCGGTCAGGGCACCTATTTTTCTGGCAGAAAACCGGAAGTGGAGCGGAGCCCGCTTTCAGTGGCTACTCTGCAGTAGCTGCTTCGTTGTTTAAAAAAAATACAAACTCGGTCAGTGAACTTGATGTCTAGCTCCGCTCCCGGTGGTAGCGACGCGAGAGTTATAGCCCCTGCTGAGTTCGTCCGCTGATTGAGGGGGATGGGGGTAGCGGAAGTGGAAAACACGTTGGGAAAGGGAGAGTTAACGGTGGTGGTGGTGTTGGGGTTTTCCTCCCGGTGGTTGGCACGTGTTCCTGCGATCTTCCGATATCAGCTCACTCCTTCCTCACCCCTATTCCCTCATCTCTTTTTCCCCCTTTCTGAGGGAGGCAGGCGGCAGGGCATTGTCCTTTTTAGAGTCACCCCTGTTTGCTATCCGGATTAAGTGGGGGGTAGGGGCTATTTTGTGTAAAGGTTGACTCAGTAACCTTGGCACGGTGTGGGTGTGTAGGGGGAGGGGGTAGGGAGTTGATCGGTTCAGTCATTAGTGATATTATAGCCATGCTGGTGAAGTATCGCTTCATGAATAGTCATTAAAGACAAATAGACACTGATGGTGGGCATCGGCCTTCAAGAAGAATACAAATCGCGTTTATTATCTAGTTAGGTTTTAATACTACTAATAATAATTACAAGGAATTTTTATGCACTTTATAATATATATTAGTATGCTTGCTATCCCCTTGTAGGCTCAACGTGCCTTGTAAGAGTGACACCAATCCGATAAGCGTAACAGGTTATCGAAAACAACAACAAATACTAGAGAGAGAGTCCCCTCCAGCCTGAATCCAAAACGTATAGTTGATCTTTAAACACAACAGTCACATACAACTGTGTTTTGTAGGTAGATAGCACCTGGGTTTGTAAGTGTTCATAAATGGCAGTTCTTCACACGGGGTTGGGAGAAATTATCTAGATGTCTCAGTATTTTCTGAAGGTCTACCTTACAACGGGAAAGAATGATTCGACCCTACGGAAAGAGGTGAGGGGCTCACGCGGTGCCAGTCACTGTAGTGGTCATTCTTCGCTAATTGCCTCCATCTGACCCGATAAGTACCCTTCCCTCCCTCCGGCGGATCGAATCCGCCCTTTCCTGCCGGACGGGGAAAGTCCGGTTCGGTCTTTAAGTACATGTTTGGAGTGAGTAAACAGTGAGTGGATGATAGCGTGCTGTAGAGAATTCCACTGAACTGAGTGGTGGAAAATGTGCGTGCTAAATGGCTTCGTCTTGATGCCGAGCATCAGTGAGAAGGCGACTGCCTCTTTGTCGTGATGTACAGAACAACGCGTAGACTTGAGAACAAAGAGGTCAGAGATTAGAGGAGGGAGAAAGGCAGCGCGTGCGAAGTGTTGAGGTTCGGGTGCGACCCTCGGTCAGGACTGTTACAGTCGTTATAAAGCCTGTGACATTACTGTCACAGCCAATCTTCGCGTGTATACGAGAGGAGTGACTTGCCCTCGCTTCACCGACTCCAGAGGACTGCACTCTGTCCTTTTTGTGTCCCATCCTTGGAAGTCCTGTGTCAGCCATGGTGTCTGGTGTTGATGCGTGCTTTGTGTTGTGCCGTCTACTTCTATTCTGCATTGTCTTCACCTATAGACATCTTCGTCCACCAGCGGCCTCTGCAGCCTATTCTTTGTCATCGTCATTTTAGCTCACGAAAAAGATTGTTTACCCTCGTTTCGGGATTCATTTTTTTCACGGCTAAAACAATTTTGATTTACTTACCATGCCGTCTTTATTTTATTTACACACCATAAGCTTCCTCGCTTCATTTTTCGTTCATTAATTTTCAAAACTTTGCGTGTAAACGACGTGAACTGACGATATCTGTAAGTGTCGGTTATCCATTCAATTCTTTTTCTGCCCGTTACTGCACCGACACTTTGCAGTCTTCCTGATTATTCTGAGTTACATTTGCACAAATGATAATCATAGTTTAAATATAAAAGGATGGATTTGATGCAGAGATTGAATTTTTAAAAAAACTGATTTTATTTATGACATTTAAATTTCTTCTCTAAATATTGCGAGACTGATATCTGAGTTGTAAATGAGTGAAGATAATTTCATTCCTTGCCACCTGATTGTCTCGAGGTTATCTTTGTGGTGGTTCCTTTTTAATGTGTTGTTAGTGTATGTGTGAGTCCGCGTTTGTGTTGGTTTATTTCATTTTCTTGTATTTATTGTATTTATGTTCCGCAGCGGTCCTACACAACCAGATGCCCCACCTCCAAGTGACGAGGAGTGTCGAGAAGTTCCAGTGTTGTCGTTAACACGCCTGTAATAACCTGTCGCAATGCATGCACACAGCCGTCGGGCAGACGAGTTATTTTCACGTTTCTTGAACGTGCCTGTCGCT
The DNA here is from genome assembly GCA_004794325.1 of Pomacea maculata. NCBI lineage: Eukaryota > Metazoa > Mollusca > Gastropoda > Architaenioglossa > Ampullariidae > Pomacea > Pomacea maculata. The sequence goes on along the minus strand of SRHC01002986.1, from coordinate 3,251 downwards.
TAGTTCATAGCACTAGCGACCTCTTGACCTCTGACTGGTTGTTGGGTCGTCAGCGTGTTTGTGACGTCACGATATGCTTTTTGATTTTTGTACTTTCAACCCTTCTCCCACTTGTTATCTCTCATCATCATTATGATCGAATCATGTTGATTATCTGCATTACGCAGTAATATTTTAACCCAGATTTATTAGAAGATCGGTTATAGGAACTATTTTCAGTAATGATCTAAGTATTTAGTTTTCGATAATGCTCAAACCAATAGTTTTTTTTCTAAAGTAGTATGCTTTTGTAAATTGTGTACAGGTGTGTAATTATCTTTGTCAGGCTATGTCAAAGCGTGACTAAAAATTTTGCTTATTACCACCCGAAAAGTGAAGCTAGAATAGGGTGTACAACATTCAGCAAAAACTAAAGTTGAACGTAAAACCAGTCGGTCCTGGCCGCCGTACATCATTAATTTAAATAATATTATTGGCTCTTTTAATTTGATAAAGAAGCAACATTGTTGTGGTAGCTTTCCTTTGAGTTTACGCTTGTGATGTAAATAATAACAATAACTTTGTGTACACATCTACGATAAAATGTTTGCTCTTCTATCGGAGGGAAGTTTTAGTCTGCATTTCACAGATGTCTTGCTAAATTGTACAAAACCTGAGTCGAACTAGATGTCCGTGCAGTTATTTCATTTCAAGGATGCAGATTCGATGGCGAGGTAAAATGAACGCAATATATAGATGTGACGAAGTTTTCCTTCTTCTCTCTCTCTAAAAACCTTGGACATTGAATCGGTTGAGAATACCCGCAACGAAAAGTGTGTTAATGGGCCTTCCAACCCCATCATCCCCTTTGGCCATTACAAATGAATGGAGTCACAACCTGTTGGCTTGTGTTCTCGTTGCGAAATCAAATCAGTAGGCGGCCATTTCCGTCCCTGACTTCTCGGGTATCCAGTCGTTGTTAGAAAGTGCACAAACATCTCCCACCACCACCACCACCACCACCACCACCACCACTGCACTTCGAGCGAGTCCACCACTGGACTGGCGGTCATCGTCTGTACTGTATCACGACTTGTGTTAATGGTCCTCTCCTAATCTCCTTATCAGCTGACAGCTCTTTCTCCTCTCTCTCTCTCTTGTGATAAGAATAATTCCTATCCTCTTGTACGCTTTCCTTAAACACTTACTGCATATTGCTACTGCATTCTTTTGTTGACTTTTTTTCTCTTCTCAGGGCGAGGTCTAAATGTTCAGGCGCACATTGTTTATCGCCGAAGAATTGTCTTTTATGTCTCTGTCTCTGTGTCTCACCTCTGTCAAGTGCGATGTGAGGTTTTTAAAGGGATACTAAAGGGAAAATTAAACTGCTTAGAAACTCGTAAATAGTAGGATCAATTTGAATCTCGTCTATTTTCATGTCTGTTCATGTGAAAAAAGTTGAAGGTCTGTAGTAGAATGTTCCGTTTAAGAAGAGAAATTACACGGACTCTTTCGTCTGCTTCGACGAACTCTCGTTCTCGATCACGTGACCTTATGACGTTTCAGTAGGATTGTTTACATGTGAGACCGAACCATGCCTGCACCCGATTGCCACGAAAAAATGGGAAAAGATTCGACATTGTTTCCGAAAGACAGATCGAGCCTTACAAAAAGAGTGTGTCATACAATAACAAGGCTCGATGCCACACGTTTGGGAGCCCAGAGAGTGGGAGGTGTTGTGCAAGCATTTTGTTGACGATCAGTGCTTTACTAGCCGGACCCGAAATGTCCGAACAGTTAGATTTGGCCTTCAAGGCACAGCTTCTGCCAGATGCAATTCCGACCATTTTTCAACACAATGAAATTTCTCGAAAAAGAATGAAGGATCTATCTGACAGACGAGTTTCACTTGCCAAACGACTACAGCATAAACAGGTCAGTGTCAGTGCTATGTACTGTTACTGTGTTTACAAAATGCACTTTTCATTATTGGTAGATAACATTACAATATACATATATCAAAGACTGTATATATCTATAAAACAATAAACGTGTTATGTGGCACTTATAATAAGCGGGTTTCAATAGGTAAAAATTCATAGTACATGCATAATAAATGAAAAAGGTCAGCATCAAACTGAAAGTGTAAAAGAAATGATTGTTGAAATCCTGTCACTTGTTACATTATTTTTTTTAAAATCATTGTTTGCTTTTATAAAATGAAATATTTTTAAATTCATATTTTTGAAAAGACAGCCTATTTGTTTATGAAATCTAAAAACAATGAAATTCATGTGAAAGGTATTTCCTACATAATGAGCTTATCAACAATAGTAGTGAAATCTATGTGCAGTACACTGCGGAAGTTAGAATTGATATTTCAACATTTGAAAATTAGAGTAATATTAATGATTGTGTTTTATGTTGGATACTGAAAAGAATTAAAAATAATAATAGCTTGATCACATGGTATAATCATACATGTTTTATTATTGTTTTAATGTTTTGTGGAATGATTACTTTATAAAAACTTTATGTTCAGACTATGACGAGTCAGTCACAACAAACAGTTCAACTGTGCTTAAATAAAGAGGTCCAGACCCAGATCTCAGCTCCAATCCTGAAAGGTAATGGCCACTTTTTAGTTCTTTTCTCTATTACACATCTCTTTTATCTAAAATTGGCATGAATTCCACAAACTGTGCCAGATATTTTCTTCTTATAAGGATATTCAAGGCCAAAAATATGTGCAGTTTTAAACACTTAGATAAACATATAATTTTATATGGCTTTGTAAAATTTTTATGTGGATAAATTTTTTTCATAATGCAATGAAACAGAAGGAAATTGTGTCTATAAATGTCTGCTAGGTGTGATCCTGATATTGATATGGGAGTCAGAAAATGAAAATGACACCTCCGAGTGGAATAATTCAGCAGTCGAGGAGCACCAGTAAACAAAATTTATATTGCAGTTACTAACAAACAGTCAGTACTTGATAGTTTATATCAGAAACATGCTAGCGCAACAATTTAAGCTGATATTTAGCTATAAAAATGATTTATGGTTTTAACTATGATTTTAGTCTCAATATTTGTCTCTAGGAATTCTCAGAAAGATGAACTGGGCACAAATCCCTTCCTGGAAAGAAAATTTATCATTCACGAAAAGAAGTTGGAGGAGCTGCTGAGTGTCTGCAGGCAGTGTAGCAACCCCTTTACTATCACAACTATAGACGAGTGTCGCATAGAAGTCAAATTTATAACCATATG
>SRHC01002985.1:0-22997 GCA_004794325.1 Pomacea maculata | reverse complement strand
TCGCTGTGTTTTGTGTTGTGTGAACGCGCGTGACGTCAGTGTGTGACGTGGTTGTGACACTTCCTTGCATGAACAATGATAATCGGTACAGGGGGACGATCATATCCGGGTAAGCAATTATGGCTTCACTTTCCTGCCTAAGTGGTGGCTTTTGTTATCCTCTTTGCTTACACTAAATCTACTCCTAACCCAACCAGAATAATACAGTCTAATTTAAACCCTAACCTCTGTCCATCAATGTCCACAGTTTTCATAAAGCACACAATCTCACCCGTATGGGCTAGCATAACATTGTTTACAATATCATGCAATATTTTCATTATTCACAAGACAAGCTTTGTTTACATTATAGAATGGTGTGAGAATTAAGACAGAGCTAACAGCTTTGGGAGTTTTGATGCTGGAGAAGGTGACACTCAGTGATGCAGGGGTGTACACTTGCCTAGCTGAGAGTCCAGAAGGACAGATATCTTCCTCAGTCTCTCTTAATGTTCTGTGTAAGTACATTGTTCTCCAGGGTAATGATGGCTTTTTTATTCTGATGCATACATGTTTCCATTGGTCTGTCTTTCTTTTTCAATTTCATTCATGGATGTCATATCTCTTTTCTTGGTTTTTTTAACATTTATTTTCAGAATTGAAAGATGTATTTTATGAATACAAACTTCCTACGGAGCAGGTACATTGCTTTATTTCTGTACTAGAGTCTTGATGCCTGTCATTGAAATATTTGTCTTTTCAGTTGCCCCAGAAATCGACTCCCACCCAGCAGATGAGATTGTTCTAATAGGCTCATCATTCAGTCTTTCATGTAAAGTAACTGGAAATCCTGTGCCTTCCATGCAGTGGATTTTGCCAAACTCAGGTAAGGTGAATATATTTATTATATAACTGCTGCATCACTTGCATACAGTTCACTCTGCCATACATGCACCAGATAGCAGTTTTATTTTTGAGAGAGAGAGAAAGTGAATGCAAGGAGGATATATTTTATCTTACCTCTTTTTTAACTCTGTGTTAAAGATTCCTTTGCCTAGATATTTGTGTATGGATATTTGTATTTTATAAATGTACATTAACATGCTACTGTTCAGTTCACATTCACATTCATGTAGTCTTTTTTCCAGTGATTCTTCAAAAAATGAGCTTTTTTGAAAATGCTACTGTTGATCAAACTGGAACATTACTGGTAACTGCAGTGACGCCAGAGTATCAAGGTCACTACACTTGTTATGCATGGAATTCCTTAGGCTATTCAACGGCTATTGCATTCATCACAGTTGAAGGTAAGCATAAACTGCTATATCCACTGCCTCTTCAATATGGCTTTTTGGTCAGGATTTGAAAAATATGTGATTTTGATGGATCTGCATCTTCACTTTTACTTTCCCATGTCTCATCAAGCTTGTCATAGGTATTACAGGGTGAACAATTTCTTGCATGTCTACTAAATGTTCCATAGCATATTAGTTTTGTTCTTTTGCTATAGGTCCACCTTATTTTAAAGTACAACCTGCCAGTCAAACTGTACTGCTGGGGAATACAGCTAACCTGTTCTGCCAAGCTGGCAGTTACCCCATCCCTACAGTGAGCTGGTTCCATGGCGATCAAGTCCTTCTGCCAGGTTCACAGATTGTTATCTCCTCATTAGGAGATCTGACAATTCATGAAGCAAGGTTAGAGGATGGTGGACAATACACATGTGTGGCTGAAAATTTCTATGGTAGTCTCAACACCAGTGCTATTCTGTCCATACATGGTATGTGTCCACACTGGACAACAGTGATTTTAAATCGCTAGTTTCCATTTCATATTTTCTACATTTTGTAAACGTTTAGTGACATATAAACTAAGTATAATTTTCTAGTGAAGCAAGTCTTATTTAAAACCATATACATTTAGATTTGCACATATGCGATTGTGTAACCATTAACATATATGACCAATGTGTGTATGTGGTTTTTTTTAAAGTTTAATGTAGACACTTACAATCTTCTCAATGGCAGTCCTTCCAGTTTTTGTGGTGGCACCCTCCTCTGTGGCAGTAACCTTTGGTCAGACAGTGACTTTGAAATGTGAGGTGACTGGTGTTCCAACACCAACTCAAAAGTGGATCAGAAGCGGAAGAATATTACTTCTTGGTAAGCAGGAAATGTGAGAATTTACCTGAAGTGCATTGCCAGATCCAAAGTTTACTGTGCTTGTTTGTTGTAGTTGTGAGCCCAGTTCATGATGTTTGTTGGCAGGTATCTTGAGGATGGGAATTGAGTATATACCCAGATTTTGTGAGATGGTATCTTGCACCGAGCTTTTCCCAGTCTCCATTTTGTTTTTTAAATTACACCCCATTCACTTAAATCTTGACATTTACATTTCACTAGTTTAGATGTCTCTTTCAGCAACAGCTGCATTAAGATTAAAATTGTAAATTAAAATTGAAATCAAATTGTAGCATAATGCGAGGGAATGTAGCTGGTAGTCACTTTGTTAGGTTTATGATTATTAATATGTTACAGACAGCTAGTTGATTGGCCAGGAACATTAAATGGCATTTCAGTTAGCCTTGATCCAGAGAGGATTAAGAGGGTTGTTGGGAGGAAAGGAAGGTGGCTGCACCCAGCCTCTTATTTAAGCTTATTACCCCTAGCACCAGAGCTCCTGGGGGTATGGCAGGCAAACTTTGGGGAAGTTTACTTGGCCCTATGATTGTACTATTAGCTGAAGGCAACAAGCAGTTAAAGGTCTAACATACTATGGCTACTTTTTAAGTGTTATTTTCAACTAGTGTGATGTTTATTATATTTGGTTACAATAATAATTTTTATGCAGGTATATGTGATTATGTTATTAATTCGCACAATATTTAAATTTTATTTTATTGGTAATGCAAAGGACTTGTCAAGTATTTGGGAACGTTTAAATTTCAGGGAATAATATGATCATAAGACCTGACAACACCTTGGTCATTGCAAACATTACTCACAAAGACCTTGGACAGTATACGTGCCTCGCTCGTAATGAAGCTGGAGAGAAAAGTGCAACTGCTAGTATCTACCTGCCAGGTGAGGAGAGAGAAGCTTTCAGTCATCTAAAACAATCTAATCCCACTCTCTCTGTCACTTATACAATCATCATAGGAAACTTGTAAACATGCATTCTATGAGCAACGAAAAAGAAACTAGTTCTAATCAAAGGGGAGTGGGGGGAAAACAGAACTCTCACCTGCTACCAACTCTCCTATGTTGCTCTCTTTCTAGGATGGCCATTTTTTGTGGCCAGTGAAAGAAACATTACAGTAAACATCTCAGAGCCACTTAACATCTCCTGCCATGCCCAACAGTCTGGAGATGGAGAGGGTGTCATCCATGCTGTCCGTTGGTACCGAGGATGCTGCAATGCTGGCAATGACACTCTGATTCCTTGTACTGAAGGCAGTCTGAACAGTGAGACAGATTCAATCCATGTCTGGTCAACGAATCATGGGGACCTTTACTTTCAGGTAATTATCTGAGGCATTTGAAAAAAAAAATCACTTGGAGAGACATCAGACTGATTATTATTGTGCACTTTGGTTGTTTTGAGGCTCTGAAGTTTGTTAAGCACAATGATCTCAGTTTATCCTAGTTTTGCTAATGATTAAAGAGTACACTATACACTACAGTATTATCTAAGGGAAGAATAGATGCCTTGTGCAGGAGATAGTGAAAACACAATTTCTTGTGGGTGTGGTGGAAGAAAGCTTTAGAATTACCTCTCTGTTAGTGTGAAACTGGTATAATAATATCTGACTACAGCAAGTGCTGGAAGCAGATGAGGGCTGGTACTACTGTGCTGCTGACAATGAAGGGGATGCTGTATACTCGGATCCTGTCTATATAAATGTTCAAGGTAACAACAATTAAGGCTTTGCCCTTGACACTGCTGTTTTACATATACACAAGGAGGAACATTCAGGTTAGGGGATGAACTTTACTTTTTCTTTGCCTTGTTAAAGAACATCGTGGCACCTCAGTGTTGGGACTCCCAGTGTATAAATTTTCTCTATGACCTATAAAGGTTTATCATGCCTAGCTCTGCCGCTAGAATACTAGATTTTTGACATAACAGGGTTTTAGAAATTATATGTGACATCTCAAGTCCCCCCCTAGTTACTTTGTACAAGCTTTTGTGCAGCAGATGTATGATAGCAGAATAGCATCTCAAACATTCTGCCTGATGCATTTTTGTAAGCATAAATAGGGAGGGAACCTTCCAGATGTGACTGGTTTTATCTTTGTCCTCCATTTTCATATTATTATTGAATAAACAAAACTTTTATACAGAGGTTAATAATAAAGTTTGTATAATTGTTGTTTGCCTTTTATATTATACTTACATATTTCATTGTATTGTTAAATATATAAGCATTATTCAGGGAAACCAAGTAGGGGGATTCAGGTATGAGATGAGAATTATTCCAATAAGAAATGGAAACAGGGCTGATAAGTTTGGAATATTAACTGTTGGACTGATTATCTTCTTTATCACTCATACAAGGGTGTTGTTGTCATAAAGGTTCAGCTGCGTAGGTTTATGTTGGACTGGCTGACTACATTCAAAAGGACTTTGTGTCCCGTGATTGTTGTATGTTCTGTACAGTTTAAGTCTATCAAAGTTTTCATGTTAATATGCTATGGTTAGTTTACTTCTGCATGATCTTTGGATATTATTTTATTTCAGTTTCACCCAGAATTACAAATGTTACCATTGTAACTCCAGGAAATAACCAGACATCACTGCAGATAATGTGCCTGGCTGTAGGAGATCCTGATCCTCTGGTGATATGGAGATCACCCATAGGTCAAGAGAGAGGTGACAGGACAGATTTAGCAGATGGAGTTCAATCAGTTGTGAAGGTTACAAATGTTAGTGATAGTGGTCAGTGGATCTGCAAAGCCTGTAATATCCTTGGCTGTGCCTTTGCTACAATAACATTGGATGTAGAAGGTGTGGTTTGCTGCTGATTCTTTATAGTTCAGAGACTTTTGCTTATTTGCCAAATAAATTTGATTTTTGGACTGTGCATCTTTGAATAAGCTTTTAAGAGCTAAAGACATGCATTATTTTGAAAAGATCTTGTATATGAGTATGTAAACTTGATTTTGTGTGTGTTTGGGTGTGCACATGCACATGTGTTTTTGTGTGTGTTTGTATATTTTTGTGTGTTTTGTGTATACATGTGTTGGTTTGTGTGTGTGTGCACCTCTTACCTCTATACACTTGATTAAAGATACCATTTTGAATTGTAAGATTTTTATGTCTCCAAATGTCTTTAAAATGTAAAAAGATAAGTTGAACACTTCAAATAAGAACAAATGTAACAAATAAACAATAAAAAGGTGAACTATAGAACATCATGAAATAATTTCAGACAACTCAAACTGCCTGTGTATTTTTAGGTAGCCCAGTTATCATTGATGTCCTCAGTGAATCCTCTGATGGGCACGTCACAATTACCTGCCAGGTTGCTGGCTTTCCCTCCCCAGACATATACTACTACATCTCCAATGGTACTGATGTCACTACGTTGCCTAGTCATACTGTTGAGGCAGGGCACTTGATGGTTATGGCTAATGCTCTGCAGGAAGCATACACCTGTACAGCTAAAAACATTCATGGTGCTTCATCACTACTTCTTACAAGTAAGTACTTTTTTAGGTGCCAAAGTTTTTGATCTGTTCTATTTTTCAGTACAGATGGTCCCCAACACACTGGTTTAACATATGATTTTTTAACTTTACAATGGTGTGAAAGCCATGCATATTTAGTACAAACAATACTTTGTCTATAAATTTTATGAGATATTCAGTACTTTATTATAAAATAGGGTTTGTATGTATTTGTCTATAGGTTAACACAAGTATTCTATTTAAAGTTAGCTGGGATGAAGTATGGATATTTGGAAGGCTAAGTGCATTATATGCATTTTAAACTTATATTGGGTTTACTAGGATCATGTAATCACAAGAAACATCAATATATTATCATCAATATATAGATCTACTTCTGAGTACTTCTCAGTCAGAGAAATACAAATTGATGCTGCATAATTCTCTGTATGTATAAGCTTGTGGGTATATTTAAATGTGCATGTACACATGAAAGAAAAAGGAAGATGGTTGAAGTAATAATCTAATAAATATTTCACTTGTACATTGCTCTAATAAATTTAAACTTGTACAGCACTCTTTTGCAAAGGAGTGGGTCACAAGGTGTAAAGAGAGAAGGCCCTTATCTCGGGTAAAATATGTGGGCATCACCATTCATTCCTTAATGACTACTATCTGGTCGCACCAGTAAAGATGGCCCACCAGTACTTGAGGTCAAAATATGTGGGTGCTGGCCTATGTAAATGATATTTCACACTGTGATTAAAAAAGTCCAACAGCATGAATGGTGAAACCATGAAGTAGCAAATACAACATGCCATCTAACAATTACATAACGGAGCAATGGACATAAAAATAAAGGCATGAATATTTTAAAAATACAATAAAGCAGTAATCACTGAACAGTTAAGAGCTTAATGACTGCTTCTATAATTATTTATACTGTATGTTATCATTTTTATTTCCTCAGAACCTCTCACACATCCATGGATAATCCATACAGTTTCATCAGCAACAGAAATAAGCTTGACTTTCAACGTATCAGGATCACCAGGCGCTCTTCCTCTGAAGGCCTTGTCGATAGCATACAAGCCAGTCTTGAAAGATGTGTGGACAGTAAGAACTGTTCCTGTACATTCCTTGAACGCTTTCAACTCCAGTGGTACTGGACAAACTCAGGGTGGTAGTTTGTTAGATCATGAAGTCATACAGTCTGGAGATGGTATTGCTAAAATAGAACTGAACTTGCTAATGCCATTTACCATGTATGAAATAAAAACACAGCTGGTCAATGTTCTTGGAACTGGGCCACCCAGCAAAGACAGCCTGCATGTTCTGACCTCATCTGATGGTAAGAAGATGAAGTTAATCAGGTTTATCATTGGTTTTCAAACTCGATCAGTAAATGATACACACAATGTTAAAAAGCAATCTGGAAATCATTAAGCAAGCTTGGCTTGTTGAACTTTTACTTTTGTTAGGCTGATGATGACAGAAGAGAGTCAATTTTTCAGACTCAATACTTGTATGATTCTCCATACTGCTTATGTCATTCTAGTGCTGTTGTTCAATATATCAAAAAATATTTGTGAATGGATTTGAGACTGCATACATATCATGTATGCATGCACATTAGGAAATAGATACTACTTAACATTATCAGTTTTTAGATGTATTTAGAATTATGATTTTGTTAGGTTTATTGCTCCTGTTACATGTTCTGTCAATGTAATTTAACAGTGCCAAGTCAGCCTCAAAATGTCAGGATTGACACTCGCAACAGATCTGCAACCATATTCTGGTCTCCACCTGAGCATCTTAATGGGGACAGTGGTAGGTATATTTGGCAGCTGCTTGAGTGGATGATGAGTTGTCAGCCTCTGGTGCAGTCAATGATCCAAGGCCCATCATTGCTAATTTTCAAGAACCATTTAGACAAATATTGGCTGACCTTAAGTTATCAGTTGATTTTTCTATTTGTCCAGACCATTTTAGACAAATATTGGCTGACCTTAAGTTATCAGTTGATTTTTCTATTTGTCCAGACCATTTTAGACAAAGCCCTTAATTGGGAAATAGATCCATTAAGGCTTGAAGCTAGTATAGGACCTTTTGATACCCAAGGCCTTCTACAAGAACACAAGGGGCACTCTCTGGAGCTGTTAAAAATCTGATCATCACAAATTTCAAAATTATCTGTTCATTAATAAGGTTATTAATGAAAGAAAGTTTATTATAAAATATTATTTTACCCTTTTTCAGCATATTTCAAATAAGTGGTTTTTTTTTAACTTTTTTTTTTCTGTGCTTGAAGGCACCATTTCACTCTATTTGAGGCTTCAGTTTTTAGTAGATCTAGGCAGATGAAGTATGCATTAAGATGTAAATGCATCTGTACTTTTGTTTTCCACTTTGTTTGGTACATGGCCTGATCATTACAGGTATTTTTAAGAATAGTGCAGTTTTATGTCTGCAGGATTCATTGTGTACCTTATTCAACTTCTTGATGGATGGGCAACACTGTTAGATCAACTGTCTGTATCATCAGCACAAGAGCGAAATGCTTCATTTCATAACCTGAGCCTTGGAAACTACAGTGTTTCTATGATGGCCATGAATGTCTTAGTTCAGGGTGTTAGCAAAGCTGTCACCATTGCCTTTGTGATCACATATGAAGGTAAGCAGCATCCTTTTGTTTGAGTTTTTTTTGGCTATTAAAAATGCTTGAAAAATATATGACTAGTTTCAGTAATTTTATTTAATACCTAAAATAATTTGTAAACATGGTTTTTGTTGATAAGTTATCAGAAGATATCTAAATGAACAGTGCCTTCCCTGCTTTGGAATTGTCACTAGTCACCAGGGATAGTGTTATTTTCTTTAGTTCCAGATTATGTGCCAACAATCCTTCTGGTAAAGGTTCTCAGCAATGACACAGTGTCAGTTACCTGGCAGGTGAGTTAGTGAATTGTTTCACTGAGGTGTGACTCACCCACACTTGAATTGCCATAGTGGTTGTTTTCACTCTTCAGGGTCACTACAAAAGAAAACTTTTTTGTGCTTCGTTTATTCATTTTTTTAACTATAACTACTTAAATAAGCAAGAGCTAGTTTTGTAATTTGTATTGATGTCTTACTCTCTTTTATTGATATTATTAAAATGTAACTTCGTCTAGTGCATATGCATTTTCAATGTTTGATTCCCCTTCTCCCCACCCCTGCTTCCAGATAAAGCAATAATGTACATTTTGCTTTTTTCTCAGTCTTGTTTAATGTTTTCTTCTACCAAAAGGTGCCAGACAACTCTGTGGTTCTTTATCCTCCTGTGGAAGGTTATATCGTCAATATTTCATCTTCTGGACTAAACACATCTATTCTGTTGAGGGTCAATGCTTCAAACATTTCCACAGCCAAAGCAGAGGGTCTGCACCAGAGAATAGAGTACACAGTCCATGTTGCTGCCTTCAATGAAAGAGGGATTGGGCCCTATTCCACATCAGTGTCATTTTTCACACAATATGGTATACTCTTCTGTATCTCATATTTCTTATAGTTATGAGTACATTAGTCTGAATATATCATAGTACATATTTGTTATGTAGCATTTCTTGTTTCTTGGCTATAAGTTCATGTCTTTCTGAACATTCTTGTAACATTTTTTTAGTCATGTGAGTGCATGTGTGTTAGCATGGAAATTTAATATATGTTCACATCTTTGTGGTTGTGGTTTATATATATAGACACATGTACAGATGCAAAAGTATTAAATCTATTTAAAATTAAACTAAGGGTAAAACCATGTCCTTATGATCACAAGCACCAGTTAAGTAGTTAAAAAAAAAAGAGTGATGTCCCTTCACCTGACTAGAGGAGGACTGCTCTCCTTCACTCTTCATATAAGCCATTGATTTTTCGTGAAATTTTGTGTCAAATGTTCATCAGCATATCTGTTGCGATATTTACTGCATTCCTGGATTGGTTTCTGTCCCTGAGTCACATTTCATCTTTTCCTGTGCCATTCTATTTCAACTTTCACATCTGCGCCATCTTGCCATTACTTGGATTTTAGATCTGCGCAACAGCAGTGACTTCAAAATCTTATTACCTTCCTGCAGCTGTTTCATAAAGTTTTGATGCTGAGCTGTAACATCAAGCTTTGCACGCATTACAGGCCTGTCTGCAGGGACTGACATCATGTATCTCCAGGAAGTTCAGCTTACAATGACCCTTAGCGTGTTGCTCTCACAAGTTGTGTTGATGGAATATTTTGCTGCACCGAATTTTGCAATTAGACCTTCCATGCAAATGTTAAAATAACTTTCAGATGCAGAACTTTATTGATTTATGGCAGATTCCATGTAATTGCAAGGCTGCACACATCTGTTCAATGTGCCTATACCATCGTCTTCCTTTTATCATTACTGGTCAGTGCAGAGTGTGACCTTTCTTGGTCGTGATGCCATGCATTACACGTGCACAAGTTAAATCCCTCTCAGTGGGAGTTGCAGGTGTGAAACACCCTTTTCTAAGACACAATATTCCTACAACCCTTGAACTTTACTGGCAAATTAGATACTTTGACGTTTAAAAGGCTGAGTTCTCAATTTGATGCAAGTAAACTCCAAACTCATAACTTAATCCTAACTTTGCACAATTATCTGAAAAAAAAACCTAGAAATGAGAAGACAATTTATTGGTTTATAAGGCAGGTAATCACCAAGTGATTGATGATTGCTTTTTTACATTTTAACAGGAAATGTTAGTGCCAGTGCTGCCTGCGTCATGTACAATCTACCTCTCTTAGGGATGCTAACTGCTCTCACCTGTGGCTGCATTGGTGCTGGGGGCTGGGGATTCTCTCGCCTGTAACTGCGACAGTTTTGGCACTTCAACACCCTGAATCTTTTGTATTTCTCAGATCAGCTTGCCAGGTCATATTTGGTGTCATCTGCAGGGCATCCTCTTAACAATCTGTGCCTCTTTTTACATTAAAGCAACCATGATAGTTTAAAGAGTACTATTGTAATCTTTACATCTCATGTATGTCTAAAACCATTCTTTGATAAGCATGCTTAAAGAAAGTGTCAGGACTGAAATGTTTCATTTTTTTATATAAAGAAACATCCCATTTGCCATGCACAAATCTTCCACAAATCAACATCTAAATCACAAACATGACACCTCAGTTTCAGTCACTAAAACATCTGATTCGCCATGAGAAAATATAAACTTGGATATGTATGCACCTGCTTGTTCGACACAATATTATCCTTCCTCTCCAAGAAATGAAACTGCTCATTTGACCAGTTGCCAAATATCACCTCCGATGGATGTCCAACCAATCATTAGTGTTGCATTTATATAGCTTCTATGGATAATTTGAGTAAGCAGAACTGCAACTGTGGCATAAGTCGCACTCATTTTGGGCAATGAGCATTAGTTACATGATATATGATTTTTCCATTGAACAGCAGTAGCAGTGAGGCATCTTACATATGCTTATTTGAAAGAAAATAAATTGAGAAGCAGCAGATATTTGGTGGATGAACTTTCAGAAATTAAACATGTAAGAATGATATGTGTGTGTGTGTGTTTATTATATACAACCTTCATTTTATGAGTGAAATGAATGTGAAATTTGCTTTCCAGTGAATGTGGTTTCACAATGTACTCAAAGTTTCTTTGGTGACAAATACAAACTAAGCTCATGTTCCTGTAAATTGGGTAAGACATCACACTCATCTTTATAAAATGGGCAAATATAATAAACTATGTAATCTTAATGTACAAATAAACTGCATACACACATGAATCTGCACACAAACGTGCATGCGAGTATATACACAGAAAGAAACGTGCATGTGCTCACAATGGAGTAGATCTTTTGATTTCCTCAGGAATGTCCACATTTATGATACAAATAAGGTGGGGAGAGAAACAAATACAGAGAAAGGGAAAATAAAGCTCAGAGCAAATATTTGATACTCTACATGGATGTCTCAGTTGTGTGAACATGTTAAACCTGTAGTCATCAGGACAAAACACTACAAAGCAAATTTCACTATCAGATGAATCACTCTGCCTCTAATCACAAGCTGATATTAAGAATGACTGCAGGATTAAAAAAAAACAAACTTTTAGATGGTGAGGTTTACCTGTAAAAATGACAAAACCTGTTGCATAGATTTTCTCATTTACAATATTTTACATTGTCGTTGCTGGGCTGGTTCTAAAATTTAACCAGGTGCAACAAATAAGCTCTCTCAATAAAGAAAAAGTTTTAACAAACAAAATGCACGATATGGATATAAACAGTATCATACATTGCATTATTCTCCCTTAAATCTGTTCATATCTGACCACAGACAGTCAAGGGTACATAAAACTAACGTTACTGAACAATTCCCATTAAAATATCTTTGTGAAGATTCTCTAATTTATGCATCTTCAAAATGCTTCCTTCTGTATGGTTGTGACTAATACTGTTCATAAATGTGGAGTTGCAACCTAGAGTACTGATATAATGAAAAATTTCAGATTGCATGCTATATTTATTTACCAAATAACACTGTTACAGTCTTAGAGTATCAGAGTTTTGGTATGAATACCATTTGTGCACTTATTTCCATTAGTGAAACAGTTTTTTCTATACTGTCACAACAAGTGTCATGACCATCTCCACAGACAAATATTTTCTTAACTGCTCTTACCTGCTCCATAAATCTAGTAACCACCATTAGAATCCTTTTATGCTCAGTAAAGAGTCAAAATTTTCCCCCCTCCCTTATATGATTGTTTTTGGGTTTTTTTGCTTTGTTTCTATCATAAGTATATGCATAAACATGATGAAAGGAAGTACTTCACATTTCTGGCAAACTTCAAATGAACATTAGTACATGAACTTGCATGCATGGACACATTTGCATGCATTTATGCTCAAATATATGTTTGCTGATATATGCACATGCACACATCCACACTTATAGAGGCCACTATGTCTATTTTCAGGCTAAAGGGACAAACTCTTGAAGAAGATATGTTCAGTGTATCAAATGTGTATTCACACAAGCAATCACGTCTAGCAACTGAGAACATATCAACATGCTGAACAATTTCAAAAGCACGCCTTTCAAAATATGGATTATCTTTAAAAGGAACATCATACTATATACATATAACACAGAAATATACCTCCCCCTTCTCCCAAACAAAAAAATTAGAATTAAGATTTCCTAGTGAAACAGAAATATAAAATTAGTAATAACTGGTAATAAAAGGCGCTTCTGCCAAGCTGACATTGTTAGTTTCTGGTGAGTATGGAGATGGCATCTCACAAACCTCAAATTCTCCATATTTATTGATCCAGGCTACCTCTCTTAAGGAAAATTCAAATTAACCTGATTCTTCTACATTATAACAGCCTACGATGATTTCTCTGAGCCCAATGTAATCAGCGCCTGATAGCAAATTGGATCCTGAGCCTCCATGGAGCAACTGCAGTGCCTGTGTCTTCTAATGTTGGAGAGGGGGTATCTAACATACGGCGTTTTACACTGAGCCCTCAACTAATGATATATTAATATAGCCCTGTAAACAGACGCCACATGCAGAGAAAGAACAGCGAGCCCAAGATGAGAACTGAAACCAGGACAGCCAACCTTCACTATAATTGCGACAGGTGGTAACCAATGCACTACCAGACCGCGCCCCCAACCCTCCAGTCTTGGGGACAGAAAAACATGTCCTTGAGTCTGTCACACAGTCTGAAAATGGTGGTTGAGAATTGTTTTCAAGGCAAATGATTGTTAGATCATCGACTTTACAGTTCATTCAAACGAACACCTCATGGTTTTGTCACTTTTTAAAAACTACTGTTACATATTCATTAGAAAACTTTTTTTTTAAATATTCCAACACTGGGAGGTTAATGTATTATACTGTTTTTGCCATTCACAACTTGAAGTACTAACATTAACTATCTCCTCAAAATAAAAGTAATTTTTAAGCTCTAAACAGCATTGTTCTGTAAAATCTTTAAAAAAAACCCCACACACTTAAGTTTCAAAATAAATTTAAGGACTCATTCACCTTTGAAGCAATACTGATTTTGAATGTATACAATTTTAAATATACTGAACTCCATGGATGGCTAATATTTATATATGGGAATGTACTTGCGTGCATGTTATTGAATGAGTGGGTTTGTATATGTACAACTGTATCTACATGCATGTGTAGGCCTGAGTGGTACACAAAAATACATTATGAGCACTTGGATGTGTTTTAAAAAGATAAAAATGCAATATATCAACAGCTGTAAATTTTATCAGCGTGCATGGATGTGGTCTGTTTCCTGAAGTTTGCATTTACAGAGACACCATTATCTTGCAGCCTCATCATGGTGAGACAACACACTGAATTGCAACCACAACACATATCACTTCCAGGAGCTTCACCACTTGTCTTTTCTCAACATTCCGACTCTAGCTCTGAGGAACTTTCAGTTTCAGTTTGATAGGTGTTGAAGGTTTGCGACCTATTTTTCTGGCTCGCTTACCTGGTGAATGTAAAGTGTCAAGATCTTCCTTAGCTGTTGGAGATTTGGGTCTGGCTTTGGTTTTTTCCTTGCTCTGAGCAACGTCCATGTCATCGACATCCATTTCAAGGACAGTATCAGCTTCTGCTACAGCTTTTGTGGCCAAAGCGCTTCCCTTGCCCCGCAGAATTCGGGTAGAGTTTCTTGTGGTGTTCTTCACTTGGGCATCTACTTCCTGCTTTGCATCTTTGCTGGCCACCTTACTAGCTTCCAAGTCTGCCCGGATTTTCTTTTCCCTTGCTTCAGCGGCTTCTCTGGCAAGCTTTGATTTGCGTTGCTTTTTCTTGGCCAGTGAGCTGATCATACGGTCAAGTGTACTGCCCTCTTTCCGAGTCCGGTGAGAGGATTTCTTTGGGTGGGGGTTGAGGTGGCTTTTTTTGTGTAGCCGTAAGGAAGTGCGTTGTGAAAAGAACATGTGGCATATGTCACACTCAAACGGTTTCTCGCCTGTGTGAGTGCGGAGGTGGTCCTTCAAGTAATTGCGCTGAGCAAAGGCTGCTGAACATTCTGTGCATTTAAAAGGACGTTCACCTGAAAATAGAAAAAAAAACCAAAAGAAACCATTCAACACAAATGATGGGTAAGACGCGAAGGTGGTGACATGAAGAGGGCACAAGATCCATAACTAACAAGAGAAATTCATTCTCACAAAAAATGTCAGAAAGGGTAGCTGGCAAAATAACAAGATTGAGTGTCAACAAATTTGCATGGAAATGTGAATCTATTCAATCTTTCTAATCACTGGTGGCTATGCATACTGTTTTCAATAAGATTCAGCCTCCCAATATTTTTTCCATTTAGCATGACGCAAAAAGAAAGGTTTTTGAGAAAGAAATAAAATAGAGCTATTACAAATGTTGAAACTGTTTCAACTATTTTCATATCTATGAAGTTCTACATCCACACATATTACAACCTTAAAAAATAAACAGAAGTTGGATAAACTGACTTCTTGTAAATAGCCAGTCTTTTTATATTGCAGTCTAAACCATGTCAGCCATCTTGCAGCATTCAAAAAAGGATAACTCATAATGAAGACTCCTTTAGATTTTTATTTTTTACATTGCAAAACTGCCTGTGATTTCTGTGCTACCAACAGGATGGAGGTAATTGACTTACCTGTGTGCTTGCGGATGTGAATAACTAGCAGATTCTTTCGAGCATAACTAGCCTGGCAGGTGTTGCACTTGTATGGTCGCTCACCTGTATGTCGGCGAGTATGCACTACCAGGTGAGTCTGATGTGAGAACCTTGCTTCACAGTACTCACATTTAAACGGTTTCTCACCTGAAAAAAATGAATCATGAGGCATCAGCATTAAATAAAATAATCATTTGTTTATTGATTTTGCTATTAAAAAAACTAATGGAATACAACATTGTGGCCCTGATTTAGTTACAGTTATATACACATTTTACCAAGACTATGAAGTGCTACATTTACGCAATTCCTTTCTCAAAGATTTTGAGTTACCTTTAGTGATTTTTTTTCATAGATATGAGAATGCAAGTATTAAATATTACTGCAAACTAGTGGTGGCAACACTGCTGTGAATGACATTAACGATCTTCCTTTTTGCCTCCAAGGATCATTTTTATAGTCATACTATCACTTGCAGCTCGCACAAATTTATCTATTTAAAACGCCTGGTCTATTTGATCAGGCTGTAGTTTTGCTACAGTGTATAAACACTTTCATACCTCTTCCTGATGGTGGAGTTCACTGCATTTACAAAGTGTCTACATGCAGCTATACACAGACAAACTTATAAACCCAAACTAGTTTTTTCTATTTGCTCATCCTTTGGAAATTCATGAAAGGATAATGTTGGGCCTTGTAGCAAAGAGGATCAACGCAGTCCACTTAGGAGGGAAAAGGAAGTCGTGCTGACCTGCATGAGACTGTGGCCACACCCTCCTGTACCAACTATCGTTCTTAATATAAGGATGCCTAATGGTTCATGGTTCTGTGCCAAGTTGTCTAAACTCTTAAACTAAAGATTTTCAACTGTCTTCTTTTCAAAAAGATGAAGAGAAAGTGAAGTGTTGTCGCTGCGCAGTACTGTTTGACTTTTATTTCTCTTCTACAACCTTTATGCTTCCCATTGACTGCTGATTTTTTTTTGCCTAATGCCTTATCAGTTTCTTCTGTTTTTCCAAGTTGTCACGCTATGGACCTTCCATAACAGGAAGATCAAGCAGTCATCTGCTTCTCTGCTTTGTGATTGCAATGATACTAGCAGCTTTCTGACAATAACGTCTCTGCTGGTTCAAGTCTCTATTGATCTATTCTGCATTCTCCGCAGACTACACAACTGCTTTCTGAGCTGAAAATCTGAACTGTAATGACTCACAATCTTGGTCTACAAACAGAAAGTATTATAGCAGAGCAAGAATCCAAGCCTTCCACTAATGTCAATCCGAGCCCAGCTGTATTTTAGTCATTCAGATTTTGTATTTCACTATTATCTCTTTGCTGACATAAATTGGGCTATGTCCATGTGTGTTATGAACATTTTACGTCCTTTGTGTGTTAGCTTTTCTCTTGTACAGCACATTGGGCCTTCTGTTAATTTGGGAAATGCACCATACAAATTCCCTTTATTATTATTACATTATCGGAGCAAAATAATGAACAGAGTAATGCAAGAAAGTCATGCTCCTTTCTACTGAATAACAAAAGACACAACTGATAAAGGGCACCACACTCAGACTGTGCTTAAATTTCCAGTAATTCAATCTGCGTGCGGATGTTTACCTGTGTGCTTCCTCTTGTGGAACTTGAGGGTATTTCTATGAGAAAAGCTGGCATCACACAAATCACAACTGTAGGGTCTCTCCCCTGTGTGTGTGCGCCAGTGTTCGATCAAGCGATAGCGTATGGAGAAGCAAGCTCCACACTCGTCACACTTGTGTGGTCTGTCACCTGTATGAGTCTTCAGATGCCGTGTCAGATGTCCCTTTTGTGCAAAAGCAGCATCACATTCCTTGCATTCATAAGGTCGCTCACCAGTGTGAATCCTCATGTGTATTGTAAAATCTTTTCGATAAGCAAATACCTTGTAAATGAAAAAGAAAAAGGTTATAATTTTTTTGTGTTTTGCTATTTTGAAATGGAAGAAAAGGGAATAGGATAGCATAGTGGTCAAAGCAATTTTTTGCAAACATGAAGGTGAGAATTTTAGCTGGTTTGATACCACTGTGATGCAGTGTACATACCTTAATTCACCTAGTTGTGGAATGTGTACTTATGTCACTAAAGGGTTGGGAAATGGTAAGGCAGCTAGTGAACAGAGAAGGTCACTGCCCTCACAAAAGCTGGCCCCAAGATAAATATGGACTCTCCCACTACCTTAAAGACACAGAACATTTTTTCACCTTCGGTAAATGAAAAGGTATAGCTCACATGTAAAAATTAAAACAGGGGAGATAAAAGCCTTCAACTTTTCTTATCCCTCATTGTCATATCCCTTCATGCATTTAGGTATACATGTATAGTGGTAGACACCCTGATGACTGTTACATTATAGAGTACTGACATCACTGTAAACTTGATCTTTTTTCACCTTTAATAAAAGCAACAGTAATATTTTTAAGTTCCAAACTCTATTTTTGTACAGAAATATTGTTAAAAACACACTTAAGTTTATGAAAACTGGTAAAACAGCCAGCAGCATGATCTGTTGGCGAGATTTTCACTTTGCACTTACCTTGTGGCAGTGTTCACAGCTGTGTGCTTTTTTGCCAAAATGAGTGCGCATGTGAGCTGTGCATGAATCAGAACGCTGGAAAAACACACCACACACAGTGCACACTGAGGGAGTCTCCTGCACATGACGCTTTGAGTGACGCCTCCATGACTCCTTAAGCGTAAACACCGACGGGCATTCGTTGCACTTGTAGATGTTGCCACCAGTATGTTTTTTCATGTGATTGATCAGTTCTTCTGGGGAGGGGAAGTCCTTCCCACAATCTTCACACTTTGTCGTAGTGTTCTTCATGATGCTCTCCACTACGTCTGAGAAGTCTGGCAGCAGGATGGGAAGTTTTTTCCCATACTTCTTGTCGTTGTTTTCCTGCTCCCCATTATCGTCTTTGGAAGATTTGGATTCCTTTCCATCTGCAAGACTTACTGTCAGAGCTGGGTTGAATTAAAAACAGAAAAAAAATTACAAAGCAAATGTAAATTAAAAAAAAATTTCTGCCAAAACTTTCATTATTGTTCCATTATTTTTACATTTATTTTTTGCTCAGCCATGGAAATTAATGATGGTCATGGCAATGGTTGTGGTTTGTGTTTGCAATGGTGCTGGGAATGACATTAACATTATCCTGGAGGTAAATGACCTTATCAAACCACAACTGTCCTTACCTTTTTCTGTATGATCAATGGAAAGCTCTGAAGCTGGATCTGCCTGTAGTGCGCATGGTATCTGCATCCCAACACCCATGACTGAAGTCTGGTCTAATGACTGGTGGTCACCAATTGGTCCAATGGATGCCTGCGTCAGTGTCTGAATCACAGAGTTTTCACTATACGAGGAATGTGTCTCTGGTGTCTGGGTGACACCTGGTTGGCAGACAGGTGGCTGGGGAAGAGAGAATGCATCCGAGGGGCAAGTGTGGATGCTAAACTCCATGTTAGTAGGGAAAGAATGCCAGCAGACATCACATATAGAGTAGTTCCCCTTTTGAATGGCTCTTCTGTACTCTCCTTGGTTCTGGATTGCCTGTGGAAATATTAACAAGACAAGCATTTACTATTTACATGCACAGCTTTCATGTTAAAGGAAAGTGGACATATTTGGTATATTGTGCTGCTGTCAGCCATCATAGCAAAGTGCACATAAATAAATACAACAATCAATGAATTCCAGAAATACTTCAGTCAGCCAGTGAATAGGAAAATTTTATAAAGAAACAAGTAGCACTAGAATAACATAAGTTCTGATTTATAGAAAAGAACAGGACCCTATGGTTTATAAAACATATGCATGCACATTCACTCATCATTACAATGCTAGTAATAATGATATAGTAGTAATACTAAGTATCCACTTGAATAAAGAACATTTTCAAACGATATTTATGTACAGCACTTTGAAGTGTGTGCATAATCATGTAGAATTACTAATAAAAGCTTAGAGTTGAATATGTTTTTAAGTGTTTGGCTCACTGTGACCGAAGACAGATTAAAGTGTTTTCTAGGAAGTGAAAAAAATGTTTGACCATTTCTTCTAAAAAATATGTAATATATTGACTTAATAATAATAATGGGTAGTCATAATGTGCAGCACCACGACCAAGATAGATCGCACTCACTGAATAGACTAGCAATGATAAATAAACAGATAGTGGATGGTGAGATAAGTACTGGGTCTCTTAGGTTAGGTCATCCATTTTTAAGTTAGGATACATGATAACATAAAGTTTAATGTATTTTAATTTTCTGTTTAGTACTATGGTCATGTTAAACTTCATGTAAATTCAACTTAGTGTTACACTGTCAGTACAAACCAAAGAGAAAGAAAGACACTCAGAAGAAATCTAAGACAATAATTCCCTCAAATTCACTGAGTTTTAATTTTCCTTAAGATGAAAAGAAAATCATCTCTATCACTACAACTACGAATTGAAAAAAAAAAAAATAAAGGATTGTACATAGCTTTATAAAACCACGAATATCTGGTTTGTGGTGCTATTTGTATATTGTACTATGTTCAGAAACAAATATTTAATATAAACCAGAAACTTCAAGGTTGATTCTTATGTGCAAAACTTTGTAAATACTTTCTAAAGGTGAAGTAATCGTTTCGTCTTGAGCTTATTTAGAGTCAAAACAACAGTCAACAGTTATCTCAGGACCTCATCATACGAAACACTATATAACGGACGCGCAATTTTTGGGAGTGATGATAAAAGCATTTTATTTAAAAGAACACTAACCGTACTAGTCTGAGAACTGGGATTAAGTACTGCTGCATCTATGGTTGTTATCCTTGTGGGTTGAGTTTCCATTGTTGGCAAAATCGTTTCGCGATGCAGTTTGTTCAGCGTTTCCTTGTCGCCGGAAGTGGAAACGAGGTTTTGGAGTTATCTGTCGCTGGTGCGGTAAAATGGCGTCTGCTCGTTGGCAGAAGTAGGTACTGGCTTCTGATTTAACACGAGACAACGTCCGAACCAAATCTAATATTTACACTGGGTGTTATGTGTTCAAATATTTTTTTTAAGGCTTTTTCGCTATTATGGTATCATGCTGTTACTTTTTTCTTCAGCTTCATCCATTCGGCTCGAGTGACTAACCTCTCAAGTATTAATAATATATCTTATCCATTAATTCGACCTTTTGTAAAACTTAGCATTAAATGCAACACTGTATACTTATCGCTTAATATTATTAAAAAATTATATAAAACAGAAACTAGATGCTACCAAGTTCATCCGTTTCAGAGTTTGATTCTTACCTCAGTTCTGTAGCAGGGATCGAAAGCCAAAACCCAGCAAACATACCGATTGACCCAAGCTTCGTACTTCATTGGTACCAATTTGGGCTGTTCCTTCGTTGAAAATATTATCATAAGATGTGAAGTGAAAATTGGCCCACTCCTGGCCTAAGACTTGCTAAATCCTGGTCATATCTAAATGGCTGGAGGGGGCAGAGCTCTGTTGTAGTTTTGTTTTATCTGAGCTCTTCTTCATGTTGTATGTTTTTGACGGGCCTACTATCGTGCGTGTGGAGTGTGCTGCCTCTTCGTTTCGGTGGCTACACTACCTTTTCGACACGCAGACTTAAATTGGCAATCTGCGCTGCTTAGTGAGCTTCATGTCTGCTTGACCTTTGTTGATCACTGAACTTTTGAGTTTGCTGGGGCTCATTTGTCGTTCCAGTGGGACTGTTTGCTGTCTGTTGGATGTGCTGTTTGCATTTGCTATGGAGTGTATCTCAGCTTTTATGACATGTTTGATATTTGTCTTGTGGATTGTGTTCACGCTGTGGGTAGATGCTGACCTTTGGAGTGGAGTACAGTCAGTTCTGATGACAACTTTTTGTTCATGTCACACCATCTGTCGTCTGTGAAGTGCCTCGAGCTTGTCTAAAGGAGAGGATAAGACGCTATACAAGCAAACTGTTGTTATTATTATTAGTAGTAGTAGTAGTAGTTTTGTATCTTGGCCCCAATTTATCTTCCATCATCCCAGTATTGGGCCAATCTAACAATTGGCCAATCTTGGGCCAAGTATTCATTGCCAAGATTCCAATGACACCCCATGTTCGGGCCAACGTTGGCCCAGTTATGTTTTTCTTGGTAATATGTCCCCAGCAACCCTTTACTTTCTCTGGCACTATAGTTTTATTAGTTTTATCCAAGACAGCTAGGCTTCATGCTATCATGCACACCACGTGGTCTGTAAAAAGCTGTTGTAAAAAGTTGACAAGTTGAAATTAGACTATCATTAGCTATTCATTTATGTTGCTCTTTATGTGCAGAAACCAGATTAAAACATATTTTTCACACCAGCAACCACATTATTCTAGATGTCTCAATCAGCACAACACAGTAAATAT
Organism: Pomacea maculata; assembly: GCA_004794325.1. Lineage (NCBI taxonomy): Eukaryota > Metazoa > Mollusca > Gastropoda > Architaenioglossa > Ampullariidae > Pomacea > Pomacea maculata. The sequence goes on along the minus strand of SRHC01002985.1, from coordinate 1,187 downwards.
AAACATTAACCATTTTATTTTCAAATGAGCATCAAAGAAATCACACACTCACCCATGCGTCTTTTGAAATGTTCAGCAGTCACCTGCTCACCCAAACAGCACCGGGCCTGTTCTTGTTTTTTTTGTTTGTTTGAATTTTGGTTGTTTTTTGGGTGGGTGGTTGGAGGGGGAGACCCAAACTTCAAAAATAATTCCCGATCCTGCTCGACATAGACACACACATAATAATAATATGATGAATTTGTCTTTTTTCCCAGAATTATAGGCAGGCTAAAAGGCCATGCTAAAAGGAAAAGAAAAAACACACATCGCTGCTCCCATCTGGACACACGTAGTACCTCGGCCGTTTTCTTAGCTATCCTTGATACACATATCATAGTCAAAGCAGTTATTCCCATCTGTATTAATCACTACAATTATGGCAACAAGATGATTGCTCTAGAAAATCTCTAAGACAAGACACTTTCTGACCATTTGCACAGGGTTACAGTTTTCCTAATTCAAATTTTCACACTGCCCATGAAATCCGACAAGATCCTTTCTGTTTCTGATATTTTTTTCAGAAAATGTTTACATGATTCAAACATGCTTTTCATAAGATGTTAGTATCTTTGACTCAATAACCCATTACCCACAATCCACATTTGTGTACCACCATGATCGCACCCTTTTATATTCCCATACAGTGAAGAAACAAAGGAAAAAATGGTAAATCAGCGCCTACATTCAGTTGTCATCATATCAGTATTAGTCAAGAATTTAGTTTATGTTAATATAAATTTATTCTGGCCACAAGCATTACAATGTAACAAAGACATAGCTTCAAGAAGTATTTTTATTTAGAGCTACTATCAAACTGATATATATTGTACAATGGCACAACAAGCATTTAGTGAGCAGTACAAAAAAAAAACAAACTTAAGCCTGTAAGAAAAGAAGTCTATCTTGAAAACTCTGGAGTCATTACATTGTGAGATAGAAAACCTAATGATATAGCTACGGAACTACTTATGACTATCTCACAAGCCTTTAATAGGCAAGAACTTATAAACTAATGTGGGTCACACAGTTTCATCATGTTAGGGTGTATGCTGCTGCATGTCAAACGAAAAGAATGATCCATAACACTACCCAGCCTGCAAGAACTCTTGGGTCCCTCATGGGACCTCTTCGGGAAGAAAGTTGGG
>SRHC01002984.1:0-23016 GCA_004794325.1 Pomacea maculata | reverse complement strand
TGTACGACTTCAGTTATACGAGCTAAGCACACTGTCTGTAACAAAAAGTCAATGAGAAGTGTTCCTAATTATTTTAAATAATTCCATTTTTACTAGAAATTCTTTTTTCAAACCGGATTGTTGTTGCACTAGGCTTTGCATTTCCATTTTCTCTGCATCTCTTTTTTGCGAATAGCACATACATGAAAAAAATAAGTACAAACGTAAACAAAATGACTAACCTTTGATGTTTATGCCATCCATTAGCTCTCTGCAATCATCTACAACATTTATCACTTTCCCCATCCACCACTCTGGTGTTTCTAATGGTAAATTGCCGGTTGGTGGATATTTTTAACGACTTCGAAAAGAAATCGTGGAAGATCTTTAATTCGTCCATTTTTATCTTTTTTCATGTTTTTCTTTGTCTGGAAAACCCTCTTCCTCTCCCTGGTCGTCTCCTCAATTAACGAATATATTTTAGTGTCGCTCTAATTTGCAAATCTTTCCCTCGTTTCAGCCATGGTGGTCTCATGAATTGAGCAGTTCGCCACCATTGATGTTGCTCAGTTTTCATTGGTGGAATGTACTGTTGAAAATGAAAGTCTCGCGCGATCCGTGGCAGAATTTCTTTCTATCACTGACCTCAACCTTCATGCAGACTTAACTCATTTCTCAGCTCAGTGGCTAGCCTCACTCGTGCAGCAGGTCTGTGCATTGCTGAGGAAAAAACAATACTTGCGGGGATAAGCCAAGGTAAACAACCTCAACAGAAAACAAAAACGGTTTCTGACACAGCATCTAGGCAAATACTTCCCGAAGTGGGATTCCGACAAAGACTTTTCTAAGGATGAATGTAGGTCACGTGTGCACGGCCAGGCGTGCTGATCCCGCTGCTTTGCTAACGACTGTCAAGCGGCAAGACACAAAAGTGGTTGACTCATATCGGCTGACATGACGTCTCAGAAAAATCTCTCCTGCAAGATTAGGCTGAAGGCGGTAGTTTCTGTGGAAGGTAAAGAAAATGTTGAGTGACTAAGGAGTTCACTGGGGTAGATTCTCAGGCGTGTAGATGACCGGACCCACTGAGGCAAGGTCACCTGCTCCCCTACAACTGCTTCATGGACGGAACGCTAGCAACAGGACAAACTGAACTGAACTGAACCATAACTTTTTCTAATCATTCTACTCTTAGCAATGACAGGAAAGTTAACGGTGTAGAAAAACTTTCTGTAATAAAGAATTAAATATATTTTTAATATGCACATCATCAGTGGGTCGTAGATCGTTAAATCCCTTTGTGAATCGTATTTGGAGTGACTTCAATAGAAAAATGCAAGGACTTGAAGGATTTGACCTCCTTTCATTTCTCTTTTCATCCCAACCTGCATATTTAAGACGCTAGGGATCTTTAATCATTTTCAGGGCGTTCTCTGTAACCAAAGTTGTTTATCATTACAAGGTATGGTTATGTCTTTTCACAGGATGTGTAACGAATAAAATCCGATAAATATAAGACATAACATCACAGTAATCATACCTCGTGTATTCAACCCGTACCTCAGTCTCAGAAACGCTGTCCTGTCTACTCACAGTCTGACGGGTGTTCATCTGTCGATCTCATTATCTCACAAACTCACTTAGTCTATCTATTTGTACAATATACATAGCATCATTTTCTTGCTGTAGGGGCAAGCTCTTTGCACTGTATAAAGAACTTACAAAAAGTAAAAAGATATTTAAAAAAAACGATGAATGAAAAACGAAATAAGTCAAGATACAAAATACAGTCGGACACAATGGCAAGGTTGCCATCAACACCAGTAGGTCTATACAACGTTGTTGCATGCACAAGAGTTGTTGAAGTGAATGTTACACATCACAAATCGCAAAGTTAGTGGCAGGACATGGAGACAGTTATAATTCACAGTATCTGATTAGCTTTCGAACAATATGCCATTGTCTTAAACATTACTTTTATAGGTGATAAATGTCAAGGTTTGCAAGTAATTGAAGTAATTTTGGGAAAACACTTTTTTCGAGAACTTCTAAAAAATTGTTGTAAGTGAAGTTTGAACTTGGAAGAATTGTGATAGTAGATGAAAAAGAGTACGCAGCTATTTATTTGTGTGAGCCATATCATAATCAAAGCAAAGATCAGCAAAGCCTCATCATTGTAATTCACCTCAAGATTGGCCCAAACAAAGACACAAATATCCCAAGCAACAGTTGGTAACATGGATCCAATGTACACACAAGAAACTATTACCAACATGACTGTCAGCGACATCTGACGGCTGCTACTGTCTGAGACGACAGAACTCGTCTCTTCTCGCCATTTTAATGCCGACTTCAGCTTGATTATTGTCACTAAAGTCGCCGTCGACACGATGATGTAAACAGCAACGGGATATGCAAATCCTAACAGATTGTTAATAAATATTATCAGTATTCTTTTGTTGGCGTGAAAAAATTCTGTCTGTATATACATCCGAATACTTTTTCCTTGAACAATAATCACATCTATGTAGTGGCAAAGCGGATACACAGAATAACAAAGCTGAAAAATCACGAAAGCCGTTACAATAACTGTCATCATGGTGCGCGTGCTAATCAGTGTAGAAGCTCGGAGAGGAAACACCACACACACGCAACGTTCTACCGCGATCACCATGGTGATGAAAGATGATGTAGATCGTAAGGTGGAGACCACGCTTACTACAGCAAAAAAAACATGTCTGTTATATTTCTTAAAGATCGCTTCGTCAGACCACTCTATGAAGTAGCTCACAGGGTACAATATAAACATGAACAACAAGAAGGCGCAGTCCGTGAGAGCCAAGGAGAAGAGACAGAGGTTCATCCTATCGCGGAGACCCTGACTGTAGAACACAACACAGTTGATGACATTACCCGGGATACCGATAAGACACACCAGTGGGGTAAGACCTACACAGATAATTATATCAACTAACTTGTAGATGGCGAAGCTTGGCTCACTGAGTGTTAAGACTGTTGATTTCACCCAGGGTATTGTCACATTAAAAGACTCATTCATTATTCCTAACAATCACAATCTTATTTTCTATCAACCAGACCCTCTACCTCTTCTGGAAAATAATTTCTTCGAGTCTTATTAAGGGCACTTCTTTTATAGCCCCTTTACCATTATTAAAAGTTGGAAAATTATAGACATCATTTTAGAAAGAGAAATTAATTTTATTATTTAGCTGTTTATTTTTAAAGCTATTAGCAATAAAATTATTGTAGACTTAAAGCCATTTATCTTATTGGTAGATACTGGAAGGAGGTAAAATTATTATAAAATGATATGAAGGTAAAATATCAAAAATAATACTTGAAAAATATATGTAAATGTTTTAACAAAATATATAATGTGCACGTATCTGTACATATTAACGCGCGCGCGCGTGTGTGTGTGTGTGTGTGTGATTACTTGTCATGGCTTTTGCAAATACACAATTGTGTATTCCGTTTTGTAAAGTTATTTATTAAAGACTGCTGATGTCACCCCGGGTATCGTCACGTTAAAAGACTCATTCATTATTCCTATAAAATTATTTTCAGCGAGATGTTTACCCCTGGTGTAAAACAATTTCCTCAAGTCTTATAAAAGACGCTGCATTTATAGCTCCTTAATATTTATTAAAAATTAATAAGAAAGCCTTTTAGAAAGTAAAATTAATCTTTATTAGTTAACTATTCATTTTTAAAACTAGAAGCTATAAAATTATTTTGAAATCAAGGGCATTTATCTATTGGTAGATACAGGAAGCAGTAGTTCAGGGTAAAATATCAAAAATAATACTTGAATGAATGTTAATATTTCAACAAATTATTTTATGTGCACGTATCTGTACATATTAACGCGCGAGTGTGTGTGTGTGACTACTTGTCATGACTTTTGCAAGTACACAACTGTGTGTTCCGTTTTGTAAATTTTATTAAAACGTTATTATCTTCAATATATTTTTATATCCACTTTGCTTTGTTTGATTCTAACAATTACGACAAAAGAATTTCACATCAACGAGTCAGAAAAGATGCAAAGATTTATTTTATCAACATCTGACCTTTAGAAAATTTCCGCAGATTGTTGATGGGGTGTGTTGGTTATTAAAAGTTCCGTCGAGCGCAGATATTACGGGAAACTCTTAAGCATTTTTAACAGGACAAACTTGGGAACTATTAATTATTAAACTTTACTTGGCCAGTAACACAAACAGTTTATACAGACACATCTCGCGAGACGCAGCAGTACAGCTGCACTGGAGACGACTTGTGCTGCTTTAACGGGTGAGTCCATCAGCGACACCCTGTCTGTCTGTCTGTCTGTTTGTCTGTCTGTCTGTCTGTCTGTCTGTCTGTCTGTCTGTCTGTCTGTCTGTCTGTCTTTTTTATCCGCTGCCTTCTTGTAACACTTGTCTATCTGCTTTCTATGTCATGTAACACAGACACGTTGCTTTGCTATCGGGTAAGTGTGGCAGCTGTCTTGACCGCGTAGCAAGATGTACAGCTACCCTCTTTTCTTGTTTTTCTTTCTTTCTTTCTTTCTTGCTTTCTTTCTTTCTTTCTTCTTTCTTTCTTTCCATTATATCTGTAATGGAATTGTGTCACTGTGTCACATTGTACTACAGCTGATCGAAGAGGTCTTCAGATATTTGAGAGGTGGATATCTTGGAGACTAATCGCGGTGCTTTGGAGCGGGGTGGTGTGGGGTGGGGGGTGCGGAGTCTCTTTTAATTCGTAAATATGCAAATTCCCCCCCCCCCTGCTTAAATTTATTTTACTCTTCCCTAGTGCTGGCTTCCTTTCTGTTTTCTCTACTTTAACCCCGTTTTATTATCAATAGTTTTGATTAGGTCGTTGTTCAAATGTTACAAAACATCTTGCGTATTTTTATGTTTAGTATTTTTGCTAGTGTGGGTAACTTTTCACAGCATAGTATCTAAACTTGCAGACCAGTTAATGCCAAACTACAATGTAGCACGTGCTTCTGTGATGTCATGTGAAGCCAATCAATTAACATGTACCCGCTGACTTTAAAGTGCAAATCTCTTTACTTTTTCTCAAAAGGTTGGTTACAGCTTAAGCTACTTCTGTAACTTAGCAGACACGAATAAATAATGTTGCTAGAAAGCTTATTAAAATCATACGAATTAGTGATCATGTACTACTAGTGTATCTGATTAATACTACTACTAATAATAATAGTAATAACACAGTTAACTTGTATAGCGCCGTATCCAAGCCCTATAGACAAGTTGATAGTGACTTGCACTAAATAAGTTATAAATAAGTTAATGCATGGTTGTTGTTCTGAGGATGACATTCTAGTCTTATCCAAAATGTTGATGGGATCACGTTTACATCTACAGCTTCTGAGATACTCTAGACCAGTGATGCCCAACCTTTTTCGGCCTGCGGGCCATATCCATTTCGGACAACCGTGTCGCGGGCCACTTCACCGCACAAAAATACAAAAAGGAAAAAAAATAGAGCAGATACCATTTTTTTTATTAGAAACAAGTTGTACTTACCATTAATTATGTAGTAATTAGTGGGATATTTGAAGTTGTTTACCCGAAACCAACTTCTGAATGTCCGGCCTCATCGTAGAGACACCAAGTCGGAGCACTGAATCGAAATGTTCGTCCATCGAGAAAAAGATTGGGAAACGCCCCTACGTGGGGATAAATACTTCTTCCTTTTTTCCGTTTTTTTAAGGTCTTCTTTTATTACTAACATGCCGATTTCCTGCACTGTGGGCAAAAGTTTCGCGGGCCGGATATGGCCCGCGGGCCGTAGGTTGTGCATACCTGCTCTAGACCTTGTTGCTGCCTCATGGGGTCTTAAGTTTTTTGTTTCTTTGTATTTGGAGCTCAATAAGTCAGTATGTTAGTAGTCACTTCACGGGTACCTTTCGTTGGGAGTTAGACAAAGAAATGTCACGGTTATGTTATGCTTTGTAACTTACTAAAGTTGTATTTTAGAACACAACAGTAATCTAATCTCTGAACGTTTACATCTCACAGTTTCCAATGGTTCCGCTTAGAGCGCTAGTAGCGACAGTCGAATGACTAAGTCCTAACGACCTTCCAATTTCTGTTGCTGTTTCCCCTTCTCAGGTTACCTTATGACTTCCGCCGCACGTGGAATGAGGCGCACGTGCAGTTCGACTTACGACGTCAGAATGAGCGTCGTATAAAGCGTTATAACCACGAAACGACGTAACTCGAGACCGTCGTAACCAGAGGATTACCTGTAGATCTCTAAAGTCTTAGTTACTCACACCGCACTGCCTGGAGTTATCGTCTGAGAAACCAAAAAAAAAAAAAAAACCTTCCTGGTAAAATACTCCCTTTCCCGGTCCAGAAATTAAAAGTTCAGTGCCGGCACACCTGGCTGATGTCCACGAATAAAACCTTTAGGGATCAACTCACAAGTTCCAGTTATTATAATGGTAGGTGCTTTCTCGGCAGACACCTGGCTCAAGACCACGAATATATTCTTTTGGGAACAACACTCAAGTTCCAACGCGAACACTCCGCACACTGCGTCCGCCTTTAGTCCCTTCTTTCAGTCGTCTGCTCTCTTCCAAAATCTGTTCTCTCTACGTACAATCTAAAATTGCGTCACAATATGACGTCGGGTTCTGACGTGAAACCACGATGAAGCAAACACTGGTAAGGGCAATAATCCCTGCCTACCTATTCCTAACAACACCAACCACCATATCACACAAACCCACACCAGCCCCTCTCTTCCTCTACATCCCCCTCCTACGTACACACGTGCAAATACGTAGATGCATACAATAACAGCAACATAATCATAAATATTATCTATTTTTTCGCTATTCTCTGTTTACAGAGCCAAGGCTGCTGGAGTAAACAATCCCCCCGTCAAGACGGCAGAAGCACAGTGTGCACGAACCAAACCACAATGTTGATGTCCCTCCCCTACACCAGGGTAGACCAGTGATGGTAGATACAACAAAAGCAGCGACTGTAAACACTGTCATACACTTTACACTTTACATGATATGTAACAATGGAAAGTCACGAGACTGACAAAGGAAACACGAAAAAATAATATTTCTTATCCTAGAGACCAACATCACAGACTAACAAACATCTAATTTACAAACAATACGATAAAAATCGGCTCAGACTTTCGAATGACGTTTACAGTTTTATACTGGAATGAGTGATATGTATTTCTTTAAAGACAAAATAAAATGTTCAAACACTGAAGTTTACAGATGTACATGTGGAGTTGTGCATTTGATTAGTAAAATTTTTGTTTGGAAATTTCAGATATTCAGATGGTTTAATATTTTTTGGTTTATCAATAAACTGTGTGATTGTGTTGGTAGAATTGTATTGTTTATTTCCAAATCTTCATTAGAACTACGGTTTGTTTTAGGAAATGTTGTCTACATGTTTAACGACACGTCTCCGGATAGGCTTTACTAGTCCAAACAGTTCGGACGCAGCCAGTCTACATTTCTCGTGCTTCTGAAAAATTGTTACTTTAGCACGAGACTTTCAACGTCCGAATAACTCGAACTGTCGCTTTGACTGGTGTTGACGGCTGGCAACATTAATGGTGTACCAACGTGACGTAGTACACTGTCAGCATGACGTAGTACACCTTTAGAGGAGCTCGTTGATCGCAGGTACGTATCGCGTACTTTTCTAGTGGATAAATAATTAACAGAGTGGTTACAGCATTTAATAGTTGTGTTAATACCGTTTAGCGTATGTGGGTATATTAGTGTGTACATTCTTTCACTGTGGCATCTTCTACAAACTACACGATTTCAGCTTCACTGACATCGATAAACACCAGTTACAGTCAAAAATAAATTCTGAGTATGACAAAGTCGCTTTCACAGTTGCTTTTACTCCATTAATTATTGTAGGCAGTAGTCAATACAATCAAAGCAAATCAATGAAGGCGAAGTTTTGAGTTGTAACAGTTTCCTTTTCGTGCGCTTAGACATCTCCTATACCGACCTCAAGAATTTTTTTATTTATTTATTCGAGATATTATTCACACCTCAAAAGGTCTTTATTACACTTTCATATATCAGTAAGTGTGATTTATTAATATTTTCTCAACCTGTAACGGTAGATAACAACGAACCTCAATTTCTCTGTTTCGATTTTTTTTTTACTTTCTCATAAACATTCTCCATCAAAAACTTTAAAACAAACAGACAAAAGAAGGGTAAACGAAAGCCAAAAATACGTACTGAACAAATAAAAGAAGGAAAATAAGAAAAAAAAAACAACAAACGCAGACATTAAACTGCATTGAAAAACACATTCGTTGTTTTGCAGCCGCCCACGAGCGCTTTATCTGCCCTTCTGACCTGTCGACCTTCCAAAGTTTCGAGACAGCTCCTGGGGTTCCGATGTGCCTGACTGACCGCACCTGGGTCTGTGGAAACTGTGGGGTCAAGAGGGCATATTGCGAGTAAGTAGTGTGTGTGTAAGTGTGTGTGTACGTGTATATGTGTGTGTGTACGTGTGTGCAAGGGGCAAAGGTTTGTGGGCGCATTCAGAAAACCTGTGTTTTGAAGTGTATGTAAATTTATGTCTATATATTCTTGGTGCATGTCTGTATAGTAGTTGAGTGAAACTGCTCTGGACATTGTTCACTACTGCATTACATGTACAGTAGTTTTGTAGTAGTTTTGATAGATAACTGCACCCCTTGTAGAAACTATGCTTTTGAATAGTAAATCAATCAATCAATCAAGGAAAAAGAAACAACCAGTTATACCAATTCCTCAATATATTAAGTAACCCAAACCCACGTCATGAGCCATACATGTATACTCAAGCCACAGCATCATCATAATATCTATTATTTCCACTATTATCTGTTTACAGAGCCAAGGCTGATGGAGTAAGCAATCCTCCCATCAAGACCTCAGATGCAGTGTGTGCAGGAACACCCAATCCACAATGTTGATGTCCCTCCCCTACACCAGTGTAGACCAGTGATGACAGATACAACACCCTGATGTCTACCTACCCCGACTACCGTAAAGCCACACAACTGGCTTTTGACAGGAAATAAAGGCGTTTTAAATATTATTTATTCGGTGTAGTTATTAAAAGTGTGTTAAAAAAGAAGACACAAGCTGTCTTTATTGGAGATTGATGGTTCGATACTAACAATATTGGAAATATTTTAAAATATTCATTCCGGCTGGTCATTAACTGGCTGATATTTATAGCCACACTCACTGTGTGAGAAAATGTTTATTAAAACACTGAGGAAATGCATAATGCTTGATTCTTCATTTTCTCTTGTTGTGCAAACAAGAAAGAAATGAGGCAAGATACAGAGATATGTGTGTGTGTGCGCGCGTGCGCTTATTCGTCTGTGTTTGCAAGCGCAGAAGAACAAAAGAAAGAAAATAAAAACTTGTCACAGATATATTTTAGTTTGCTGAATACTGATTGAAAAATGAATTTTGAGTACAGTTCATTCCTATACATTGGCACAGGTCAGGGTCGTTATACTTTTACACATATAAACATAAACATCCACAAACACACGGTATACATGTTTGCACTCTCACAAGCACGTAAGTATCGCCAGTAACTGTTGCGATTTCATGGACAATCTGTTGTTTATGTTTACTTTAATATCAATTAAAGGTCGCGGTGAGCTAGAATATTTCAATCAATTTATGATCGTAGCGGGTCCACTTATATTCGGGTCTCACCTCATTAACAACATTACCGTTCGCATCCTTTAATGCTTGAGGTATCTGTTACCCAGGTGTCAGCTGGGAAAAGTAATCTTTCTCAAACGGCTATCAAACCGTATAGTACACGCGCTTCGTCGACGACGATGGCTGAATATTTTTTAAATGCTCCTAGCTATGACCAGAAGTTTGCATTTTTCGTGACAAGTTTTTGTCTCAGTTTACGAGTGATTAGAATAAAAAAAAACCGGTAAAGTTCACGCCTTAACCTTTTCAGGTCGTTAGGGAAGGAGGTGTTAGAGAACTCACTCTACTAGGGGCGAGCTTTACATGTGGGGTAGCCATCTCCTCTACACCGCTGCCTTACCTCCCCCAACCCTTTAAGGAGTCAGGTACCCGTTCCCGCCAGCTGGGTCGACTGGGGGGAGTTTGCTGCGCCGATCAGGCATTGAACCAGCGCGCTCTGGGTTTGTACGCCATCGTTCTAACCACTCAGCTTTCCGCTTCCCCACCTGCAAAGTAACTCTAATGCTGCTGCTGCTGCAAAAAAAAACAAAAACAAAAAAAAAACCAACAACAGAAGTATTCATTATTGCTATTTATTTTAGTAGTGGAGTGGTGAATGTCGCGTTAGTCCATGAACATTCCCACACACACACACACACATTTCCACTCTACCCAGTACTGAAGCACCAAACTCTTCAAAGTTAATCAGCAGGCACTCTTCTTACATTCCTATATTTACCATTTCTAAACGGCTCTAGTTCAGGGCATTTTATAATACTTGTTTCCTTTGGTTTCGAATCTTGTTTCATAGTTATTTACTTCAGATAATTTATTATTTTATGTAATTTTCCAGACTGTGCTTTAGGCTACTGTTAATTCTTAATTCTTATGAATGAGCGAGATGACATTTACCCAGCTTCCCCTGTTATCAGCATGTCACAGTGTGCACCTGTAATCAGTCACCTGTTGACACTTCAAGTCAACCTGCAACTGTCACAGGCTTCAGAACTCGTGTCTTCTCGACATTTGAAGGTCGTGTGAAGTTTACTTACTGTGACTACTTTCACTGTCTACACGACGGTCAAACCAACTAAAATTCGAATCTGAACAAAATGTTTTTGAATATTGTCATTATTGTATTATTTGTGTGGTAAAGCTTTGCTTAAAAATGCATCTCTCTGCTATCTCATTAAACTATAAGTACATTAATAATATAACTAATGGATTACTTACCTCGCACCTAGTAGCAATCATCACAATAACCGCGACAAGAGACCCTAAAATATGTCACACGACAAAGACCAGCGAGAGGAAGCGAGCATTGTAACTTAAAGCACAGAGCGAGACCAGCGACATCTTGTGCTGAGTGATGTCCCCTCGCTCAACTGACGAATAAAAACCCGATGAATATAAGACTTAGCATCACAGTAATCGTACCTCGTGTATTCAGCCCTGACCAGAGACGTTATACCCTATGGACAGCCAACTCGAGGCGCTCACAGTGGGAAAGCGTTGACTCAACTCGTGTCCGCGGGGTGGAAGAGTAGGTGGGGTACAGGCAATATCCGGTCGCTTTGTTTTGTATCTGCGATTATCTTTCAATCCTTTGCTATTGAAGAAATCGTCTTGGTATGTTTTGATATATATTTATGAATATGTGATTGATAATGAAAAAAATCTACACTCACACAGAGCGTTGTATCGTAGTATTTGTAATTATGTTAAGAGTCAAAATGTTTTTGTCAGCAAGCTCTCGCTCTCTAGTTATTGCAGAGGGTATAGTTTGTAGTGAGTTTATAACAAATTAAATTAAATGTTATAATAGGTTATTTATGCTCTTCACACACACACACACTCTACTGAGAGGCGGTTCACTGGCGCAACGGTTAGTGCCTGTCACCAATACAGTGAGGACTGGCTGTCCTAGGTTCAGCTCTCGTCTCGGGCACTGTTTTCTTTCTCTGCATGTGGCATCTGTTTACAGGGCTGGTTGCCTCTCCGTGATAAAGTCTTAGTTGCTGACACGGCGTAAAACACGAACTCCCCCCACCCCACTCTCTCTCTATTGCGAACCGTATCCAGCACTCGGCAGTTTCAAAACAGCAGTGTTGAACATTGCTTATACTAGGTGATTAATAGTTCGATTATTTTTACAACTTTAAATCGTTTCACCTGGCACACCAATACTTAAAACCACTGGAAAGTCCAATTATTATAAAATATAAAAGGTTATATTTCTCTCACAAGGTGACTTACCTTCAATATAACAATGTAATGTCTGGAGAGAGTGGTCGCTCTTTCGATTCTGAAGCTAGAATCACGATTCACAGCTCTCAAAAGATCTTTTTTCCCAGTCTTTATTATCTAGTCTTCTTATGCGAAAAAATGATCATTGATTCGACCTTTGCAACCATGCATCCTGGAATCGCACAGTTACTGCCTGGCATCTCAACATAATAACGACAGTAGCTCTGAGACACACAGTGAAAAACAAAACCGGAGAAGGCGAGTACCACCCTTGGTACAGCGCATGCGCGACTCAAGAGATCTGTTTCCGCGCCTGAGTTGACTGTTCATAGGGTATAACGTCTTTGCCCTGATTTAATCTCAGACACGTTGTCCTGTCTACTCTCAGTGTGACGGGTGTTCATCTGTGGATCTCATTATCTCACTGACAGTCTATCAAATTATACACGCGTCTATCTTTTTCACAGGCGAGAAGTGGAAAGAAGACACAAGCAAGATGCACAAGCATTTTCCATAATTAAAGAGCACATTGAAAGATTATGATAAAAATAAATTAAAACGTACATGACATCATATTCCTGCTCTCGGCTTTGTAAAAAGAACTTACTATAAGTAAATAAATGCAATGACAGTGCTGTTGTTTTCAAAATTACATCCCGTTCGTAAATCAAAATATCGATGGGTAACAGCTCACATCTACAGACCTACAATTATTTGTCAAACGCAAAAGAAATCGACCAATAATGAAGAACATGGCTGAAACCGTCAGGTGATTGTTGGTATGTATATAATCACATGTCACCATAGAGAATCTGCGTTAAACTTTTGACACATGCGGCTGTTAAGCGATCATTTAAAATCCATTGTAGTGAAGACAAACGAAAAAAAAACCTCCCAAAGGTCTTAATTCAAAAAGACTAACAAGAAATGAAAATTCAGTGAATGAAAAACGAAAGTTCAGACAGAACTAAACAGTCCGACACAATGGCGAAGTCACCATCAAAAGATGGAGGTTTATGCAACGACATAGCATGCACAAGATTTGTTGAAGTGAATGTTACATATCACAAATTGCAAAGGTAGTAGCGGGACATGGAGACAGTTATGATACTCAGTATTTGATTCGCTTTCAAACTCTGTTCTCTTCTCTTAAACATAACTTTTCAAGTTAATGAATATCAACGGCGTCTCTAAGGTTTCCAAGTAATTGAAGTGATTTAGGGTAAACTTTTTCTTCCAGAACTTCTAAAAAATTGTTGTAAGTGAAGTTTGAACTTGGAAGAATTGTGATAGTAGATGAAAAAGAGTACGCAGCTATTTGTCTCTGGAAGCCACGTCATCATCAAAGCAAAGATCAGCAAAGCCTCATCATTGATATTCACCTCAAGATTGGTCCAAACAAAGACACAAGTTTCCCAAGCGACGATTGGTAACATGGTTACTATGTACACACAAGAAACTATTACCAACATGACTGTCAGCGCCCTCTGACGGCTGCAACTGTCTGACACGACAGAACTCGTCCCTTCTCGCCATTTTAATGCCGTCTTCAGCTTGATTATTGTCACTAAAGTCGCCGTCGACACGATGATGTAAACAGCAACGGGATATGCAAATCCTAACAGATTGTTATTGAAAATTGTCAGAATTCTTTTGTTGGCGCGGTAAAATTCTGTCTCCAAAAACATCCGTATACTTATTCCTTGAACAATAACCGCATCATTGTAAAAGCAAAGCGGATAGAGAGAATAGCAAAGCTGAAAAATGACGAAAGACGTTACAATAACTGTCGCCATGGTGCGCGTGCTAATCAGTGTAGAAGCTCGGAGAGGAAACACCACACACACGCAACGTTCTACCGCGATCACCATGGTGATGAAAGACGATGTAGATCGTAAGGTGTAGGCCACGCTTATGACAGCAAAAGAAACATGTCGGCTAAATTTCTTGAAGGTCGCTTCGTCAGACCACTCGATGAAGTAGCTCACTGGCATTATTATAATTGTGGAGAACAAGAAGGCGCAGTCCGTGAGAGCCAAGGAGAAGAGACAGAGGTTCATCCTATCGCGGAGACCCTGACTGTAGAACACAACACAGTTGATGACATTACCCGGGATACCGATAAGACACACCAGTGGGGTGAGACCTACACAGAAAATTATATTAACTAGTTTGTAGATGGCGAAGCTTGGCTCACTGGGAGATAAGACTGCTGATGTCACCCCGGGTATCGTCACGTTTAAAGACTCATTCATTATTCCTAAACAATCACAATCTTATTTTCTAACAACCAGCCCCTCTACCTCTTCTGGAAAATAATTTCTTCGAGTCTTATCAAGGGAGCTTCTTTTATAGCTCCTTAACCTTTATTAAAATTTGGAAAATTGTAGACATCATTTTAGAAAGTAAAATTAATTTTAATATTTAGATGTTAATTTTTTAAAGCTATTAGCAATAAAATTATTGTAGACTCAAAGCCATTTATCTTATTGGTAGATACTGGAAGAAGGTAAAATTATTATAAAAATTATTTGAAGATTAAATATAACAAATTATACTTGAAAACATATGCAAATGTTTTAACAAATTATTTCATGTGCACGTATCTGTACATATTACCGCGCGCACGCGTGTGTGTGTGTGTGTGTGTGTGATTACTTGTCATGGCTTTTGCAAGCACACAACTGTGTGTTCCGTTTTGTGAATTTTATTAAAACATTATTATTTTCAATATATTTTTATATCCATTTTCCTTTCCAGCAATTAAGAAAAAAATGATTGCACTTCTCTGAGTCTGAAAAGAAGTAAAGACTTATTTTATCAACATCTGACCTTTAGAAAATTTCAGCAGATTGTTGATGGGGTGTGTTCGGTAATTAAAAGTTCGGTCGAGCGCAGATATTACGGGAAACTTTTACACATTTTTATTAGAACAAATCTGAGAAATATTAAACATTAAACTTTACATGGCAAGTAACATAAAATGTTTATACAGACACATCTCGCAAGACGCAGCAGTACAGCTGCACTGGAGTCGACTTGTTGTGCTGCTATAACGGGTGGGTCCAACAGCAACACCCAGAGTTTGTAGATAAAACTAGATGAAACACGTGTCTGTCTGTCTGTCTGTCTGTCTGTCTGTCTGTCTGTCTGTCTGTCTGTCTGTCTGTCTGTCTGTCTGTCTGTCTGTCTGTCTGTCTGTCTGTCTGTCTGTCTGTCTGTCTGTGGTGAGAAGCCCTGTGTTGTCGTCTCGAGACACCCTCAGTAAGATGTTAGATTGTAGATGCAGGTACTCAGGGTAAGGTTTGGAAGCGGACGGTTGTGTTGACTGCTTGTAGTACAATTATTAGTATTGCTAGAGAAAAAAGTGTGGAAGCAAAGTGCAGTCAATGCTACACATCACGGAGTAGCACGACACGGAGACCGTTAGTAACGAAAAGGTCGATCTCATCCGTCTATTCAAAATGAAAAAGGTACAAAGACAAGCCAGCACATACGAACTAGAGAATATAGATTAACAGAATAATGATGATGATGATGATGATGATGATGATGATGATGATGATGATGATGATGATGATGATGATGATGATGATGATGATGATGATGATGATGATGATGATGATGATGATGATGATGACCGCTAGGTATCTGCGTTTCAACACGCCTATCGTCTACGAATGGTGTTTTGTTTTTTTTTTAAAGATTTACTGTTTTACTTGTGAATATTTTTCACTATTGTTCTACATCACGCTTCTCACAGTATGTTAAATTTACGATCTAAAAAGAAACATAAGAAGAAATGCTTCCACTGGTTTATTAGAGTTTTCACTGTTTAATAACTAGATATTGAGACACCTTGCGATTTATAAGGTAAAAACTATTTTTTGTTATTTTTTTCTCGATACTCCTCAATCCCTTATCGTTTGAAGTAAATTCAAACATATACCAACATAAACTAATGCCAAGATCCATCATGATTAACGCAAACAACATCTTAAAGGGCTACAAGTAACTAAAGTGATTGAGGGTACAATCTTTCATCCACAACGACTAAATAAGTTTTGGTAGTATATCAATTGTGAGTAATGTTAGATATGCTTTTAAAATTTTGGCTTATCAACATCATTCTCAGGCTGAGTTTACTGAAAGTCACAGTTAAAGCCGAAAAAAGACATTTCTCGTTTGCTGTGGAACTGTCACATAGAATGCACTTAAAGGTTTATGGAGACATTGACAATGACTTATAAATTTTCTATCTAATGCGTTTAACCACCTCATCATGTTTTATGTTACATTAAGATCAGCAGGGGTCGAAGTTAATTAATATGTTAAAGCCTAAATATTTATCATCGTCTTAAACCCTGTTTTTCGTTCTTCACAACTGAGAAAATGCTTAGCTCATGATTTTGCGTTTGCTCGCCATGGGATGAGTGAATAATTTCACTTCTTACACTGCAATACGGATGCTGCCGTCTGTCCCTCTTAAACATTACTTCGTGTTCCGAAAATCAGCAAAAGATAACTGAGATCCTATTCCATTATTCCAGGCACCTTAATGAACGAAGATGAGCCTCCTTTCAATACTTAGCAAAGAGCATCAAGCACGAAGATCGAAGATAAACGGGGAATGGGACGAGGATGCGAACGAATCTCGCGAAGGACTGCGTTGAAATCGGTCCAATACCTAAATGATAGTTTCTCCTGATATCATTCCCAATACAGGTATGTCGCTTTCCAAGAGAAAAGGTACTGCTGTAAGGCATAGGCTAAGATAAACAATTCCGATAGAAAACAGAAACAGGTGCTGACACAGCGTCTACGCAAAAGCTCTCTGAAATGAGAGTACCGACCAAGACTCTACTCGCAGAGTGAGGGTATGAGCCGTGGGTGCGGGAAGGTGAGTTGGTCCCGCTGTTCTACAGGCAAACTTGAAAGCAATTAATGTTCAGGGAAACAGTCTTGACAGAAATCGGAATGGCAGATCTGCATCACGGTGAATGGCTAGAGAACAAATGTAGAGAGGTCGATTATGGTTTGTCTTAGGTCGACAACCGCTAGGCCTTAAACATGCTTAAGAATTAAAACCAGCGAATATCATCCGTGATCAAAGACAGTGAAGACCGACCTTTCTCGAATGACAAAGTTGTTTGACACCGACGGAGTACTGCTGCAGGCTTCACAACTCCCCAGTGATAACAGTCGTAATTGTCTTAAGACATCCAGGACTCCAACATCAACCTGGAAGACCTGCACTTCCTGTGCAAAGAGGTGGATCAGGCTATACCAGGCCTGAAGGGGCAGGAATTTCCAGGACAAAGCGGAGTTACTGAAAGTATGCGGGGAAGAGTTAGCGAGGGCTCTTGCCATCCTGTACCGGAAGATCTGAGCCACCAGGCAGTGGTCATGGTAATGGATGTAGTCATTGGTACTACCAATGCCTCAAAAGGAAAACACGAGGTAGTGCCAGAACTATGGGATGATCAGTCTACTCTAATCACTAACGCAGTAGAGTTATGTTGAAGGTGCTCTACATCGACGCAACGCAGACTCTATCAAATGAACAGACCAGATTCCGCGCCGGAAGAAGAACCGTTGAGCAGATCTTCAACACCCGAGTCCTTATGAAAAAACACTTTCAGCACATAAGTCATTTTATCACAACATGTGCCAAGTCAAGAAAAGGTTGGATGACTAAAGTGAAGGGGTGTTCACTGGGGGACCTTCTACGGCCGGTAGATGACCGGACCCGGTTACGCATGGTCGCCTCTTCTGCGCTCCATCAGACTGCTCCCCTACAACTGGTGAGTGGAAGGAACGCTAGCTATGGGATAAACTGAACTCAACCTTACTAGTCATAATCATTCTATTGTTAGCATTAACATGAAAGTTAACGGTGTGGAACAACTTTCTGTAATTGAGAATTGAATGTGTTTTTATATGTATACCAGTTGTTTGGTGTCAACGAAGGATTTTCTTCTAATTTTTTTTATAGTGGAGTGGTGAATGCATATTAGTGCGTGCACACACACACACACACACACATACACACTCTACCTTGCACTGAAACACCAAATTCTTCCAAATTAATCCGAAGGCACTTATCTCACATTTCTATCTTTACCATTTTTAAACGGCTCCAGATGCTTCTTCTCTTCAGTTTTAAATCTCGTTTAATAGTTCTTTACTTCAGGCAATTTATTACTCCAAGTAGTTTTCCAGAATGTGTATCAAGCTACCTTTAATTCTTATGAATGAAAGTTACCGACCTTTCAGCATGTCACAGTGTGTACCTGTAAACCAGTGATGCCCAACCTTTTTTGGCCTGCGGGTCATATCCATTTCGGACAGCCGTGTCGCGGGCCACTTCACCGCAAAAATACAAAAAAGAAAAAAAATAGAACAGATACCATTTTTATTAGAAACAAGTTGTACTTACCATTAATTATGTAGTAATTAGTGGGATATTTGAAGTTGTCTTGTTAAAATAAAAGTTAGAAATTGTATTAATATACATTTTAATCGAGGTACCCCAAGGCGATCCGTCATGATTTCCACAGGAAAAAGAGGAAATTCAAAAGCTGTTTCGGTATTGCTTCCTTATCAGAACCCCATTGTTTTATACCTTGCTAGAAAGCCCGGAGTCTGTATTTTCAATCTCTTTAACGACTGATTCAAATATTAACCAATCAAAAGATCACTAATCCCCTGTGGCAGTGATGCCCAACCTTTTTCGGCCTGTGGGCCAGATCCATTTCGGACAGACGTGTCGCGGGCCACTTCACCGCAAAAATACAAAAAGGAAAAAAAAATAGAGCAGATACCATTTTTTATTAGAAACAAGTTGTACTTACCATTAAATATGTAGTAATTAGTGGGATATTTGAAGTTGTTTTATCGAAACCAACTTCTGAATGTCTGGCCTCATCGTAGAGACATCAAGTCGGAGCACTGAATCGAAATGTTCGTCCATCGAAAAAAAGAGTGAGAAACGCCCCTACGTGGGGATAAATACTTCTTCTTTCTTTTTTTTTTTCGTTTTTTTAAGGTCTTCTTTTATTACTAACATGCCGATTTCCTGCACTGTGGGCAGAAGTTTCGCGGGCCGAATGGCACCGCTTCGCGGGCCGGATATGGCCCGCGGGCCGTAGGTTGTGCATCCCTGCCCTATGGAATGCGGCGTCCCTCGTTCTCAAAACTGGTTTCCTCCCAAGACGAAAATCAAGAATGAAATCCATCGAAAGATTGAGAGACACCCCTACGTAGGGATAAATACTTCTTCCCTTCTTTTCGTTTTTTGTTTTTTTAAGTTTTCTTTATTACTAACATGCCGATTTTCTGTACTGTGGGCAGAAGCTTCGCGGGCCGGACGGCACCGCGTCGCGGGCCGGATATGGCCCGCGGGCCGTAGGTTGGGCATCCCTGCTGTAAACAATCACTCAGTTTCCACCAAAAGTAAACATCCACTGTCAGAGGCGATAGAACTTGTCATTTGAATGTCGGGGGAAGCTTCCTTACTGTGACCACTACTGTGACACGACATTGAAACCACCAACTAAAAATTCAAATCCTAATTAGCAAGGTTTTCTGTAATATTGTCAGCATTGTACTATTTGTGTGGTAAAGTTCTGTTTAAAAACGCATCTCTCTCCTGTCTCCTTCAACAATAACCACAACACTCTAGAACATTTAGTACTAGTATAAATTAATAATAATATTGATGGATTATTTATATAGCACCATATTCGAGCCATCGGGGTAAGCTCACCACGCAATTATCATCACAATAACCACGACAAGAGATCTTCAAGAATGTCACACGACAAAGAACAGCGAAACGAAGTGGGCATTGAGGCTTCAAGCAAGAGCAGTGACATTTTAACGATGAAAACTGGAAATTAGGGGAGATAATGATATTAAACAACAGAAACTGATAAACAGGGGGATAATCATATTAAACAGTGACAATTGATAACATGGGAGATAATTTATTACTAGTCAAGATAGAAACAAATGGCAAACCATACTATAAAGTAGCAAACAAACTTGTAACCGGCCACATCAGTAAGGTGCTCTTGACTTCATCGGACACTGATCTCCAAGGGTCTTGACCGAAGAAAACGCCCTGACGAGCATTGAAAAGAGATAATCTGAAGAACTCCGAGGCAACGGTTGCCTACAGGAGGTCAATCGAACGAGCTGACAGAAATGGTACTGGTAGGATATGGAATCAGTTATCTGATTAGCTTCTGATCTATGTGCCCATGTCTTAAACATAACTTTTCAAGGTGATAAATATCAACTGAATATCTAAGGTTTGCAAGTAATTGAAGTAGTTGTGGGCAAAATATTTCTTCCAGAACGTCTAAAATTTTTTTTAAATGAAGTTTGAACTTGGAAGAATTGTGATAGTAGATGAAAAAGAGTACGCAGCTGTTTGTTTGTGGAAGCCACATCATAATCAAAACAAAGATCAGCAAAGCCTCATCATTGTAATTCACATTAAGATTGGCCCAAACAAAGACACAAGTTTCCCAAGCGACGATTGGTAACATGGTTACAATGTACATACAAGAAACTATTACCAACATGACTGTCAGCGCCCTCTGACGGCTGCAACTGTCTGACACGACAGAACTCGTCCCTTCTCGCCATTTTAATGCCGTCTTCAGCTTGATTATTGTCACTAAAGTCGCCGTCGACACGATGATGTAAACAACAACGGGATATGCAAATCCTAACAGATTGTTTTGAAATATTGTCAGTATTCTTCTGTTTGTGCGGTAAAATTCTGTCTCCAATATCATCCGAATTCTTTTTCCTTGAACAATAATCACATCAAAGTAATAGCAAAGCGGAAAGAGAGAATAACAAATCTGAAAAATGACGAAAGCCGTTACAATAACTGTCGCCATGGTGCGCGTGCTAATCAGTGTAGAAGCTCGGAGAGGAAACAACACACACACACACAACGTTCTACCGCGATCACCATGGTGATAAAAGACGATGTAGATCGTAAGGTGTAGACCACGCTTATCACAGCAAAATAAACCTGTTTGTTATATTTCTTGAAGGTCACTTCGTCAGACCACTCGATGAAGTAGCTCACAGTCAGCCACATAAACATGGACAACAAGAAGGCGCAGTCCGTGAGAGCCAAGGAGAAGAGACAGAGGTTCATCCTATCGCGGAGACCCTGACTGTAGAACACAACACAGTTGATGACATTACCCGGGATACCGATAAGACACACCAGTGGAGTTAGACCTACACGGATAATTATATCAACTAATTTGTAGATTGCGAAGCTTGGCTCACTGGGAGATAAGACTGCTGATGTCACCCCGGGTATCGTCACGTTAAAAGACTCATTCATTTTCCTAAATAATCACAATGTTAATTTGTATCAACCGTCCGTTTTACCTTTGGTTTAAAATATTTTGTTCGAGTCTTGTAAAGCACGCTTCTTTAATAGTTCCTCAATAATTATTACAAGTGGGAAAGCTGCAAAAAGCTTTTTCGAAAGTGAAATTAATTTTAATATTCAGCTGTTCACTATTAACAATAAAATTACTTAAGAATTAATGCCATTTATCTTATTGGTAGATACTGAAAGAAGTATTTCAGGGTAAAATATCAAAAATAATTCTTGAAATCATTTAAATGTTTTAACAAATTATCTTATGTGCACGTATCTGTGCACGTTAACGAGCGCGCGCGTGTGTGTGTGTGATTACTTGTCATGGCTTTTGCAAGTACACAATTCTGTGTTTCCTTTGATAAATTTATTTAAAGCTCTAAAGCTGACATTATTATTTTTCACATTCTTTACCTCGTTTAGACGTTTAAAAATTGCGAGAAAACGATTGCATATTAGTCAAATTAAATCATGTAATGTCCTACTTCAACCCCCAACCTTCAAGATTTCACGCTTGGTATTGATGGGGTGTGTTTGGTTTTTAAAAATTCTGTTGATCGCTGGTATTTCTGCAAACTGTTTGACATTTCTGATGCAGCAAAGCGGGAATTATTAAATTACACATTTCTTAAATATTAAAGTTAACACGAGAAGTTTATAACAAATAACACACAAGACGCAAAATTAAGTCTGAACTTGTTACAACAAGCTTTAATGTTATCCAAGCTCGTTCAAGCTGATAAAAAATTTATATTTTAATTCGAGTAAACTGGTATACTGTACCTCATTTGTGTACACTTAGAGGGGGAAAATACTGTATACACACGACTCGTTATTACAGTGATAGCGGAGATAAGGGAATGTTCTGATGCCCACAGGTAGTAGTAACTACACGAGTATACTTTTGTAAACAGGACACATCAACAAACACCAACAAATCTTTAAGGATGTAAAATAAAAGGTTTGTTAGATTCAAAAATAATTTAATCGTTCAAATTTATTTACTTGGTTTTCTAGAAGGTTGCTCTGACATAATTTTAAGCGGTTAAAGCTCATCAAATAAATTTGAAAGAGCAAAGAAAGTGGAAAGAATAGAAGATGAAGGCATACTTTTTAGATCTTCTACACTAGACAATCCTTGGGTTTTTTTTTCCTTTTACGCCTGTGGTGATTTTTGCGGGCATTACATGTGTGTATTACATATCAACACACATTTAGAGCTATTAAAAGTCGATTGAAAATGTATCGTCACAGCCCAGTTACAACTAATCGGATGTTTTCCAAGTTGCTAACGAGTAAACATTTCCCCTAGACTAAAGTTGAAAGCCTTTATGTTCTGAAAATTGTGATGCTGAAGCAATAAAGTTCAAAGATGAGTTTCTTCAATTTGCGTGTATTAACAACTGTACATTAAAAACATTGAAAACATTTTTATTTATTGTCTATAAGCCTTAGGGGAAGACATTTTTAGTTCACTAAGAAACAGCGAAAAAAGTACAGGCGACATGTTTTTCTCCCTGTCGCACTCCATCACTACAGGTAATGTTGTTCAGCGCTTTTGGCTGAGATATCTCACTTTATAAACTCCCTTTTATTTTTTTATTATTATTATTAT
>SRHC01002983.1:0-23183 GCA_004794325.1 Pomacea maculata | reverse complement strand
GAGGAAGAGTTGAAAAAAAAATTAATAAATTATACAAGAAGTAGTAATTATAAAATTTGATATGTTTACAAGAGAGAGAGAGAGATTGTTTATTGTTTTGAGAGCATAGCTCCAGCAAGGGTGTGAGCATCTATCAAAGTAACTACACAACAATAATTAAAACTGCTGTACATACAACCCAGTAATAAATGTGAAGACCAGTTATACTCAACTTCTGTACACAAATGTATCAAGAAACTATACACATAAATATACATATACTTTAAAACACAACATTTGTGAATACATCTTGTTTTTCTCTCTCACCCATTCAAAAGACCTTATACACCATTTCCCTAACCCTCAACACCATGTATGAAGAATCAGAGAAAACATCCTCACAGCCATTTATAATCAAGAGAGAGAGAAGCTTTTCTATCTACATTCTGGGTCGTGATGTGAGAGGAAAGAGTGATGATGGTTTGTTGGGTGAATCAGAAACATCAACGCCCAGCTCTACAACTGAAGGGCTGGCTGTGTATATATACTCTGCTTTTTGAAAAAGAAATTAAAGGAGTGTGTAGGCATATTTTTTACAGGGAAATCTAAGGTAGCCTGGTGACCACATCAAATCACAGGTCTACAACAGCTGCAGATTGGTAGCTTTTTGAAACTGAATTTTGAAAAATAAAAAAGACACTAAATAGACATATTTGTTACAAAGAAACAGAAGGTGGGCTGGCGATAAAAGAAGCTGGAATTGTGATGATAGGATTAATGAGTAGTCCAGTTTGTTTAGAGATACAGGTGACTAGCAGGTAGTTTCCTGTTTTGCCTGCATGGTACGGTGGTATGAGCAGTGGACATGTCGGCACACCTGTTGACAGCAGTCAGGTAAACACAGGCTTCCGGGTTTGTTGTTGTTACAATAAAGGTGTGTGGATGGTTCTCACTGTGTGTGTGTTTGTTTTCGTGGAAGAAAATAGGATCGTTTTCTTCGATCAGATAAGGATGACAGAAATATATGCTGGTGCAGAATCCTTGGCTCAGTCAAAAATAAAATTTTATGATAAAAGCTCAGGGTAAGCTAGATATCTGCAGTTTAAAACAAACAAACAAACAACAACAACAACAACAACAACAACAACAACAACAACAACAACAACAACAACAACAACAACAACAACAACAACAACACACAGAAAACTAAGTTTCAGAGTCAGGTAGTTGTTTTTTTCTATGTCTTGAGGTCTCAATCTCCTTAATTTATTCGTCGTCTCTGCTTTCACTGTCCCATCCAAGTCTGTCTCTCGTCAAGTCTTTTTCGTGTCCACAACCCTGACTAGCGCCATTTTGTTCTGTGTCGGTCCTTCTGTCTTTCATTCCTCGTTTTCATTCCCTCCTCTCTCTCTCCCCTGTCCCCACTCCCTCCAACGTCCGTTTAGGCAAGGCCACGTGCGGTGCAAGTGTTTCTGCAAACAGACTGCGCTGTGTGTGCAGCAGATCCGCGAACGAGGCTCTGACGTCATGATCCCGTGGTCACACCGCCCTCGTGACGCAGCGAATTCCTCTGGAGAGCAGCTAAAAATAGAATAATAGGGGATTCCCATCAGACTGTGAAAATTAATCTTTGATATTGAGATATAACGACGGCTCGCAGCTGTCTGTGGGTTCACTCGAGGGTGTTTGTGAGCACCCAGGGGTGAGACCAACCTCGGTGATTGTTTCGCAAGCTAAAGGTCGTGGGGTTAGCTTGTCGCAGGTGTTGTTTAGTTAGTAGTCTGGAACAAAAACAAACAAAGAGAGACAAAACAAAGGAGGATGCAGCTGTGTGCTCACTGCTTGCAGCCAGCTGTCTAAACAAGTTGTGGCTACAGCTGAAGCAATAATTAAAACCGAGCTTGTGTCATCTTAATCTGTTCTTGATAAAGGTTGTCCTCGATGTTCCTGGAATATGATTACTTCATGGATTAACAGTTTGAGGAACAAAGGATTTTGGGATCAAAGGTCAAAGAATGTCTAAAAGGTCTTAAGCCATGTCTTAGTCGAGTGAATCTTTTCTGTTTGAACCTGGTTTAGTGGGAGGGATCAGGGATCTTCGTTAGTAACCGTTTCATTCTCAAAGAATTAAAGAAATTACAACATCCGGCAGGGGTTCGACCAATAGGAAGACGAGGATATTTGTCGAAGGAAGCAACTAGCGAAGCATGGCCGCTAGGGTAGCCTCTACTCCTCGTCTCCCTCCTCAGGATCGCATACATTTTCCCGATTGGATAGACGTTAAGCCTCTAATTAAGAAAAAAGGATGCTCCGAACTCCGTTGCAAATTATTTTCTAGAAGCAAAAAAAAAAAAAAAGAAATCCACAAGTTGCCATTAACGGAGCTGTGACACTTGACCAGTGGACTGTTGGTGGTCACAACATGCTTCCCTCCCCCATCTCTGACCGCTTGTATCTGCGGAGGACCTACGGTAGTGACTCTATTTCCATTTCTTTCATTTTAAAGTTAAAGTAAACACAGTGATTGCTTTATCCCCAGCATGACATGCACTTCAGTAAGGTGTCTACCTGGTACGTGCTAATTATGCATCTTAAGAGTACGTTTCTTAAATCGCTCCGAGAGCTGTTTGTTTTCTGTCTTAGAAACTATCTTCCGAGTTGAAACTGAACTCAGTGAACTCCGTGATACTAAAAGCCATATTTAATGTATCCTTCATGTGTCCTTAAAGCATATTGTTGTTACTACTCGGCAACAATAACAGACAAGCGCATTTAGTTATTATTCAAAAAAAGATTATATTCAAAATGATCATAGAAAACGCAGTTACCTCGAGGGTTTCTAAAGGACACGTTAACGAAGCATACAGGTATCAACATTTTAATACGTTTTAGTAAACACGTGCAAATGAAACAGGATTCTATGTTTGGGATGTGAAAAAAAATCACATTTTAACAACAACAACAAACAACAACAACAATAGGATTTATTGAGAGCATTTCCGAACTCTGAAGGAAGATCAATGCGCTTTGACAAGAGACAGAGACCACTAGGGAATCCATCCGGATAACAAAGAAGGACATCACAATGCAGACAGAACGTACACTCACAGGACAGACGTGTATAAGTCGACTGCTGTCTGTCAAAAAATGATTAATGATGACCGGAACTAACTGCTCAAGGCACTCAAACACGATCCAGTGCATTTGATTTCTTTGGTGAGTTAGTGATGATGTCTTTGGCCTGATGCTCAGCTGCTGGCACAAATTCTGTGAAAAGCTCAGCAGCAAAATTGGAGAAACCGATGGTGTTGTTTCTTTATCAGGAAAAAAAAACCCGAAAGAACGATCTGTAATTGGTGCAAAGGCGCTTGGCAGGGACGACAAGGAGATGCTTTTGCCAAGCACTCTACCAAAAAATTCTGTTCGATGACGCGTGCTCCAGTTTTTGATTGGTTAAATTGATCTTCGTATTAGTAACCAGAATCTTTGTTTTGTCCCATTAAGATCGTAATGATTGAATAGTTTTATATCTTGAGAACATAGTTTTTGAATAAACAAAGAACGAAACCCATTCAATTAAAAAAAAAAAACAAACCAACAAGAAAAATGCGCTCGGGCTGACCTTTAACGATGTCGCAAGGTGGTTTTTTAAATAAAAATAATCGCCAGAAAGCTCCCTAGTCCGCGTGCTGAGTCACTTGTTGACACAGGGAGGGATGCTGTCATCGTCTGTCTTCAATCCTCCGGTGATTGCTTCACAGGCCGCGGGGTGACATGTGGGCTGTCTGGCCTGTCTGGCCGGGTTTCGGTAGGGACGATGACCTGTCAACTCTCAACCTTGACAGAAGAGCATAAGCTGGTTGTGTCATCGTTGCATCATGTTGTTTGTCGACCTGCGACATTCTCCTTTCTTAGATAGTTGAATCAGTATCTTAGCGTACCTGGAGCCGGAGCTCCACTGCGCATGTCAGACTGACTTCCTGTATTAGCCAATTCCGCTCCCGGCGTTATCAGTGTAGCAGCTTTGGGTTATTTCTTGTTTTTCTTACTGATCTGTCGCAAAAAGAGTGTCTGACAAAAGAAAATAGTCATTTCTGGCGTTAATATTTGGATATGGGTAGTCGGTTATGATTATTGACATATTTGTCATCCTTAGCATCATTATTTACTTTTCATGATTTTATTTAAGGAAAAAAAAACCACCCCAAAACAAACAAGAAACGAATATAATCGACTGCTAGGAAAAATGGCGACCTCTTATTCCCCCACATAGGGTAAGCTGATAGTCTTATAGTCAGAGCATTTGCATCAAACTTGGAGGCAACGGTTCGATACCCGTGTGATGCAATGAGTCGGGAGTGGCTACCTGACTCCACAGTTGGCGAAGGTAAGGGAGCGAGTGGGGGAAGTGGGGAGGAGAGGAGATGGGGACGGCCCTCGAAAAAAATCCGGCTCTGATAAAAATGGAGTCTCTAACACTCCCCACCTCCCAACGACCGAAAACGGATAGGGGACCACCTTTACCACTACGTTTTGTTTTCTTCGCCAGACGAACTAACGAATAAGAAATTATGACCCGGTGAAGGTTTACTCAGGGGACACCTAGAACATTCTGGAAATCTAATTAAAAACAAGCAGCAGCCTATAGAACTGGTACCTAGAAGTGAATGACACTGAGAGAAAGTCACAAATTTTTTTCCCGGACTTTTTTTCCTTTTTAGGACGCAAACAATATAGGAATGATTTATTCGTAACCTAAAAAATTTTTTTTAATTAAGTGCTAAACCACAGCAGAGGAGTGTCAGTAACGTGGTCTTTGTGAAGGGCCTGGAAATATTACATTAATTAACTCCCGTAGAATCTTTTACGATACCCGACAAATGTCTCACTCGCAAGAAGGAAGCCACCTTTACAATCACTTTTAATTCGTTCCAGGTGTAACCGCTCTGACACCGTGCGGGGGTAACATTAAATTACTCAACGCCTCCGTATTCTTCCGAGATACTGGTCCCACCCGACGGTAATGGAAGGGTCGGTCACGAAATAAATACGGGTATCCGACCATCACAGTGTATGTCGTGTCATTTCGCCATGCCCGAGTGAACAGGTGGACGAGTACACACCTTTGTCTCTTCCCTCGCAAGAAGAAAGCCATCATCAAAGACACTCTTACCTGGCTTTAGTTGTAATCACCTTCTGACACTGTGCTGGGGGTAACTTGTTGTCGACCCTTTACTGCAAATGTTCTCTTTTATCAAAGCTGAGAATAAGATCATAATTGCTACATAAGGTTATATTTTATAATTGCTGGGAATAAAGTTATGAGTGTGACGAATTGACATTGGGACTAGTACATAAATTTTAAAGAGATGGGGATTTGGAAAGAAAAAAAATGTTTCACATGATCTTCAGTATTTGAGTGTTGGATGTATACAGGTAAGTTATTCCGGACTACAGAGTCAAGAAGAGAGTTTCCTTTTTTTTTGGCGGAGAATAAAGAAGGTTCTAGAATCGGATGTATATCACAAGAAAATATCGCTCAGATACACAGGTGGGGCTTGGAAACAAACGGTAGGCTGGGAATTTACAAGTAGAGAGATCACTGAGACCTTCTGAAAGATGAGTTTGGCAGCCCACATGAATATTCTGTGTGTGTGTTTGAAGTTTTATGCCGAGCCAGAAACTATCACGGCAAGTTAGCCAGGCCTATAAACAAATGCCACATGCAGAGAAAGAACAGCTGAGGTTTTGGAGGAGAGACAGAATGCAGCAGAACCACATGAAGAAATCCATTTCAGAAAGACTCAGGGAAAGATGTTTTTGAACTGTAAGAAGCATGTTCGTAAAAGACCCACAACGCTCACATGTGGGCAGTGATTTTTTGTTGAAACATCAATTTATAATAAGGACGAAGTTTTAGAAAGACCTGCTTTAAGCATTAAAGGGCAGTAATTTTGTTCTTTATTCCATTCTTCCTTTATTCTTTCATTTCAGCACTTTTTTCCCCCGTTTCCTTCTCCTTTCTGTGTATTTTGTTCTGGTAAACCACATGAGAAAATCTTTACATGAGGATTGTCTTTATTTTTTGCTGGTCTGTTCCTTAATGCTGTTTTGATTCACAAATACGCTGCAGAGATCGACAGAATAAGGGATGCAACTCCTATTAAAGGCTGAGTTCTAGACACCAAAGAGTTTTTTCCCTTGCACGGAACAAGAAATCACGTCTTGCGACAAGACAAGAAAAGATTAGAGGATCAGAAATGTCCTTTAACTTTCCTATATGTTTATATTCAACCACTTTTTCTGTATTTCATGAATACAGAGGTAAACAATACACAAGTGCAGATTAATTACAAATACTAGGACCGATTCTTTAAAAGATGCTATCTGAGAGAAAAGTTGCAATCCCACTGTTTTGAAAGACAGTAACTCAAAATACGGTGTCCACGTGTGGTTGTTCTGGTGGTATACAGTCATCAGCCGGGTAGTCTGACTGAGATGCAAGGGAAGAAAAGTTTAGCAAAATAGAGCAGGAGCCTGCAAAGAAAGTACAACACAGCACAGTTTGTACTGAGGCCGGATGGGTAGCCAGTGCAGAAAACAATGGAGAGGACTGACATGGTCTCCTGTCCTAGCTAAGCAACAGGCGTGCACCGGACTTGCTGTACACGTGATCCTTATTAGAAATTCCTAGCTTTCATGGATGAATAATCGAGACAATGTCATCTGTACTTTCCTTGAATGGCTGCAAGTCCCGACGTACATCATTCAAACAACGACTGTGATCGCTGAGAGCATCAAGTTAAGTACAAGGAAGCAGGACCTATTTTTTTCTGTAGTGTAAACATCTGAGTAACACTTTGCCTTCAGTATTTTTCAAAGATAATTTAAGGGCATGCTGAAATCAAAAGACAACTTCTTACATAAACAACCCAGAATAATGGAAACTTTTGCAGAGATTAATATTATTCACCTACTAGTCGTGAACTGCGTCTCAGTAGGACACACCTGCTTTTAAAAAGCACTAAAAACTATAACTTCCTTCACTATAATTTTAACTTTTAGTAATAAGGTCACAGTCAACTCAAATTAAGAGCTTACAGATATTTTTTTATTTCGTGTTAATTTAACAAGTCTGAAAAGCCATTAAACAGAAGGGTTAAAGAAGAAGAAGAAACGAAGATCCGGGTACCAGGTCTAGGGTACAAGAACATTGGCATTTCCATTGTTTTTATAAATACAAGTTCTAGCAGGACACGTATTCCTTCCGAAATTTATGAAGATGTAGGTACCTTGTATAACAACAATGTAGTTCTCTTTAGGCAGCATCATACACAGCTGTCAACCTTTTAAAAATTAATTTAATTTTCGTCGTTACATATTTGCTTTTGTTCCGACAGCACCTTTATAGTAAGTTACTTATAGTTTGTTCTTTTAACAACTAATCAGCGAGCGACTTGAGAGCTGATGACATGCCCATCCATTTCGTTGGTTATAATCTTTTATCTCGAGTTAGAGCCTAGAGTTCTCCGAGCTGGAAATATTTTCTTTCGTGGTTTCATCGACGGTAGCATCGAGAGTTTTATTACCTTGAAGTAGAGGACCATCAGTATAGTCGCCACTGTTTTCCAACTGACCATTAGTCAGATTGTCCTCTTGATGTGTTAGGAATGACGCCAGGGGCAGCTTACTCCCATTCAGTTTGCTGCTGTCGAGGCAGCTGGAGTTGTCCCCGATGTCATCTGCTGGGTCAAGACCGCCGCCTGAAAGCATCGTTTCTTTCTCGTTTGCCTTATCGTCGTTGTTATCCGGGGTGATGATGATCTCCGTGTCCATAACGATGACTTTTGTTGGCGGCTGGTAATCAGTCATCTGTACAAATACGAGGGAATTGAAAAAAAGGGGATGAGGTGCAAACACACACAGAGCGAGAGATAGAGAGGGAAAAATGGATAGAGTAAAAAGGGGAAAGTGAACATAATAGAGGAATAGATATATTAACATCTATTAATGTCCGTCTATCTATCCATTCTTCATCATTTTTGAAACACTTCTTTTCTCTCATTATTAATGTAGCTAATTTTTTTAAAACTTTGATGCTTATACACCAATCTCATATCAAGCTAATTTTACACTTACTAAACTGTTTTTATAATCATTTCAAACTGTTTTACACCCATTTCTAACCATTTTCACACTTATGAAACTGTTTTTACACTGATCTCAGACTGATTTTTTACCCACCTGAAATTATATTACGCCTTTCATACTGTTTTACACCCATTTCATGCTGCTTTGTAGACGAAAGATATTTGTCTGGATATTTGTCGGTAGGCATCACAAAATGCATGTCCGTCATCAACACCGAATGCTTTCAGTAACGAGCACATAAAGTTTGTCTATAGTCAGCAAAGAGTATTTGTCTGTATTGTCAGTAACCGCATTAAAGCAAATGTAACGAGGCTTACATCGGCGGTGGTGTAGTCCTCGCCACACCTCAGGTGCTTACGGACCGACTCCGGCAGGTAGCAGAACAGGTGGTCAAAGAAGGACATCAAGTAGCGAGGGTGAACCTCTCCTGGTTTGTTGCCTCCTGGAGAGAAAACAAGAGGATGCAATCACGTGACATTAAAAAAGCTCATGTCAAGGCGCACGCACCCAACCACACAAGGAATCGCAGATGTACCTCATCCACTGCCCTACGTTATCCAACTGGCCATGCAGCCACACGAACACAAACACATCGCATAGTCACGTGTGTGTCTATAAAAGGGCAAGCTGAGTATCGCATGCCCACGTGCAGACGACCACACCTACATTTTTTAATGAAACAAAGGTAACGGGGAAGCTGGCAACCATGATGACAGCGACGGTTGTCAAAAAGAGGATACAGACGTAAACGACGATGATGACGATGACAGTGAATATGGGACGACAAGATGATAATTATTGGAAGATAATTATTGGAAGATAATTATTGGAAGATAATTATTGGAAGATAATCAGCCAGCCTGACCTGTGAGGAAGCTGACGATGCTGCCTGCTATGATGGTGAAGAAGATACCAATCGAAGCCAGCCACATGTAAGACACAGTGTACATTTTCTCTATCCCTTGCCTGAAAAAAGAACACACGATGTTCATGTTCACCGTAAAGCAAGAATGGCGATGAGATATATATGTGTCCGATCCTTACCAAAGTTTGGAGGATTACTTCTTTGGGGTATGAGAATGTCATAGAGTATGGTTGGTGTAGTTATCTTTGGACCCTCTTTAATTCTATGTCAATTTTATCAACTGCTGACACTAATGGGTAGAAGGAATCCTTGCCCCACAAGTCCCACAAATGACTTAAGTAGAGTAGATTTTGACATTTTGACTTCCTTTCAGAGGGTACAAGCACGAGAGTGAACGAATGAGCAAGAAGAGCGAAAGAGAGAGCTACGTGGCAACCCTCACTTATTACCCCTTCACCCCAAACTGTCGACTACTTTTTTTTATTGCCCTTTACTGATCTGGTCCGCAAACGCATCGACAGCCTGTCAGGGGACGTGTTATCCCCAGAGAAGAGAGGAACAAGAGAAGAACGAGTGAGCAGGAAGAGAGAGAGATAGATAGATAGTGTAAAAAAAATTTAAAAGAAAAAACAAAATTAAGAAGAGAAAGCAAAGAAAATAAAGAAAAATGTACATACGGGCCAGGGTGGATTTCATCAGTCGCCACTGTCGTTGAAATGGAGTCAGTGAAGTAAGAGTTCAGTTGGCTAAATTCGACGCCGCCATGCAAGCTGAGATTATAGCGACTGGTCCATGGCCCCCCCTCGGCGAAGGCTGAGAAGTTGGCGGCGTTGCTGGTGGAGTTGACGTAGCAATATTCCATAGACGCCGGCGGCAGCCAGGGCGCAGCTTTGATGCTTTTAGTGAAATTCATTCCCAGAGACAGCCACGACGAGAAGATGAGGGAGAGGAGGCCGCCGATGAAAGCACCCTGCACATAGAGAGACCGAGACATGTCGGATGGAACTGAGTCTTCGGAATTCTGCCGCAAGGCGGCGTGCGCTTTTAGAGATTAACTCCCTTTGTAATAGAGCAAATAGACAGGGGCGACTCGGGGCTCGGGGCGGCCCTGGACAGAAAAGGAATGGGCGGCCCCTTCGCCCGCCAATGTCAATCAAACCAAGTGGCGGCCCATGCTATTCTCAGTACGGCAGAACGCTGTAATATACTACATATAGCTTACTACTCCGATTCTAACAACATTAGTAAATAACAACAAACACAATGTTTTTTCGTCCACATTGCCGACAGCTGTCGTTATTTATTTTTTCTGTTTTATATTAAATAAGGTGGCGGGCCTGAGATTTTTCGGCCCTTTGCAGGTGCACAGTTTGCACAGGTCTAAGGTCGCCCCTAGCTGGGACCTGCGAGTAGATTTATCTGGGATTTAACCCTCTCATTTCTGTAATTTTAAAGGGAACTTCAGATAACTAAACTTGCTGTGTGGTGCTTGATGTTATGAAAACATGTCTAGAGCACCCTGCGATTGACAATGATGACAACAATAGCTCAGGATATGATCAGTGAAGTACAGGTTAAACAGCAATCCATAAACGTTTAGTGGTTATCTAGACACAAGCAGACACACATGTAATGGATTCTGGCGATGGCAAAACAATTTTTACCTTCGCATTGGCCCACGGACAGAAACAGCCGAGCATAAACAGGCCGGTCAGAGGACCCCCAAAGGCGGACAGCAAACTGCCGGCAATCTGCGGATGAAAAGGAATGATTTAGATCAGGGGTGGGCAATTAATTTTCCCAAGGAGCCGCATGAGAAGTTGGGATGGTTTTCGAGGGCCGGACTAATATAGTTGACTCAGTTTTACCTAATACTGTATGTATAGTATATATAATGGCGGGCGGGCCCGCGGGCGGGCCGGTCAGAGACAGGAGGCGGGCCGGATCCGGCCCGCGGGCTGGCCTTTGCCCAGGTCTGATTTAGATGGAAAGTGAAACTGACAGAAAAAAAGGAAACAACAAAAGTAAATAGATGGTAGGTGGAGGTTGTGTAAAGAGAAAAGACACCCTTCACCCTACCCCAACCCCCAAATCCAGGCCGCCTTACCCGCGAGTTAATTTTACTGCGTAAATTGTCTGATTCATTCATGCTGTGCCTTGGGGAAATTGCATAATCTTATTTACAGCTGTAGGCACTTACGGACGACTTCCTTGTTGGCTACACCCTACCTCCTTTCCTCTCCCATCACCATTCACCTTCCCCGTGATCTCGTCCCTAATGTACCTCCTCTCTGGCAGTCAGCAGTCTTGCCTCTAGAATGCACTGAACTCTACTGTTTCTATTCTGTTAGTTTCAATCATGTTAAATAAGGATACTGCATCTCTATTTATCGTCAAAGAACTAGTAAAATGTTTTATTGTTTGCGGTATGTTAGATGTGGTTCATGGGAGACAACTAGCTACCATGAAGCTGATTACAAAACGGGGTTATTTCCCTTACAACGTATTGACTAGTTTATTGCATGCCTGCAGCAGTGTTCTAAGTAGCGCTATAAACAGTTTTATTAACGAACTAGTCTGGGAAAATTTTCCAGGCTCCGACAAACAAAAGAAAGAAAGAAAGAAAGAAAGAAACAAACAAACAAACCCGCAAAACAAACAAACCCCTGCAAAAAACCAGCAACAAAGAACCCAACCAAACAACAAACTCCATAGCATCTCGTCAATAACTCCTATAAATGCTGTCCTCTAATTACTAATTAACCTTTCTCTTACATCTTAGTTCACTCACTCACCTGCGTGAGAGGACCCCCGATGAGCGAGACAAGGAGAGCAACACCGCACGACAGTAGGCCGAAGACAACGACTGCAGACAAGGGCAAGATGGCGTCACTCTCTTTCCCAGTTTGTTTAGGTTTGTCTAATCATCATTCATATTTTTTCAGTCCATGTTTCATCTACATATCCACTCTCTTATGCTAACTGGCCTTTGAGTGTGCATGCATGCATGCAAACAAACAAACAAACAAACAAACAAACAAACAAACAAACAAACAAACAAACAAACAAACACTAACTTATATACTCGCTGACATATACCGAGACACTTAAGCATCTAGCGACACAGAAAATCTCTCATCACTTTTGTTGTATATGGTAATGTAGTGTTGGGGGCAGAGTGTAGTGTCTGTGTGAGAGTTACGGGAGAAGACAGCGCTCCATACCGCTAACTTTGGCGATGATTGTCGCCTTCAAATCCGAAATGTTTCCAACATGGGGTTTGAGAATGTCAGCCCACAGCAGTGCAGACAGACTGCTTAGTCCTGACGACAAGGTGCTAGAAACAAAGCAAAAGGGGAAAAATCCAGAATTCCTGGATTCAAATGTATTTGTACACTCACACATCTATTCTCTCTCTCTCACACACACACACACTCCATCCAACCAAAAGTCTCAGTGTTGATGATGACTCTCATTAGATAACCTCTCTTGAGCAACCACTTCCATGAGTGTGGGTGAAGGACTACACGGCCGGTGACTGGATTTTTCCGCATTTTCTTGTGATACCCAACACTCTTAGGAGGGTCACCGACGTCGGCAGCGAGACATTTTCTCCAAATCCTGGACATGTGTGGAGCATGTAGGTGGGATCAGGTCTCTGATTTCAGACATTGAAATCGAGGAATCGACCTCCACGCCTCTCAGGTTACGATGCAGACGAAGCCTTGATTGCATTGGGGTTCGTTATGTTCTGCCTCAACACTTTCTGTAGCAACAGAGGGGACAAGACTTTCACAGACTCAGTGAACACTTAGCTCTCCACAAACTTCCAAGCCCGATGGTAGTAGCTCTGATCAACCATTTACCTCAAAGACGCGCTGAAGAGAGATGCAAGGAAAAGTCCTGGCATTCCTGGAAGATTCTGGAAGATGTCCATCACCGTGAAAGGAATGATCTGGAAATAAATACGCCAACCTTAAACATTTCTTCGAAATGAGCGTAGTTTATTACAAACTCAAACTTTCTTTTTAGTAATTTAGTACCAGAAGCAATGATAGTATTGATGAAGGAGAACTGGAGATAGCAGCAACAAATAGCTAGCAGTTCTACTGGACCATCGGTGAAAAAGAAGATGATAAAAGAACACAATTAAAGACAAAAAAGACTGCAATGAAAAGAAAAGCAAGACCTTCCTAGGAAATGGTTTTGGTTCTCTAGACTATAATACTGAATGACATAAGCAAGACTGGCTACAATTCTGTTCTTTTTTTTCCTATCATCATTCTCAGTGCTTGGCATTGTTGTCCACCTGATTGGGGTTCTTGATCTTCTTTGATCCCAGCGGGTCACACCCTTTGACGTGGTAGTAAGAGTAAGCAATGATCCCCTCGTAACACGCCATGGTGAAAGTCAGGAAGAAGAAAGGGATGGTGACGCCGATCATACTGAAACATATCCAGACCAGAAGCAGACCAAATGAAACAAGACAGGATTGTTTACGTGAGCAACAACGAGAAAAAAATTTCTCCCCTCAGACGTACAGCAGAAACGAAACTATAGATACAAGTCTTAATTGTTTACAAATAATGGGAAGAGAACAGTGTGCAGAGTCCAAAAACAAACTATAAAGCAATTTATAAAAAACCGCACAACCAAAACCAAAACAAAACCGAATCAGACTCCCAAAACAAAATAAAACAACAAAGACACCAAAGAAAACAAAATCAATTTCCTGAAACAACAAAAAGGAAACAAACAAAAAAAAGTAAAAAGAAAAAAGAAACAGGAACAGACAACAAACAAAAACCGCCAAACGTCTCAAAGAAAATAAACGGCTAAAAAATATAACAAGAAGAACCGATAACGAGATTTATTCCAAATAAAAGTCTTTTTAAGAATAACCAAATATTAAAAATAATTAACCATAAGTTGTCAAACGATAAGCATAAATAAAACAGCGACAGAATACAAGTGGAAACAGAGGACAGCAATTTTTTTTTACTCTTTGACCCCATTCTTAAAAAAAACCATAACATCGAAGCTGAAAATATCTATCTCTAAGAAAAATGATAGTTCTGTATGTTTGACAAAAGGGTGATTTACAATTTCTATATTTCCTTCGCCCTTGTTTTCTCCTACTCGAGTTTTGCTTTTCTTTTTGTCTTGCGGGTAGAAGCTGAACACGAACTCCTCCCACGTTACGTCTTCATGGTCTGCTTTAATGAAGGACGAAAGAAAGGAATGGACATCTGAGAAAAAGAAAACTAAAGTCACAGTTAGCGGGATATTATGAGTTCTTGCCACGATAATTAACTGTGCACCAGCAGGAGATGACGTGTGAGGGGGAAGTAACTCTTACGTCTTTGCTTCTCGGAGACTCTTGGTGGCGCTGACTCTCTGAACTGTGGACTGGTTGAAAGCGAGGCTAAAGCTTCGGATCAAGGTGCCCAGAAAGAGGTTCCAGAATGTGTGGCGGGTCGTGGGATTAGGATCAAAGCTGCGAAAAGGTTCACGAAAAAAAAAGTTTTACAGTTAAGGTGTAAAAGGTCGTGAGGAGAGAGTACAGAATCTTGTGTGAATCCTCACCACACTGCCTGTCACACCTATGTAGATCAGGACACGCATACACACATGCCAACTGACCCGTCTCTCATCACACACACAAACAAAATAAATGCTTCAAGGAAAACACATTTGCATGTTCATGCAGTCAGACAAACAAATAATTTTCAAAAAGCAGAAAAAGGTTATGAAGGGACACCTTTGTCTAAAATCATCAAAAACATTTGTGTGCAAAATTCTGTAGCTTCTCCTTGTCATTATCAGAAGATGACCAATTCTGTAAAGAACAACTCGTGCTTTTTCGACTTATTTTGCCAATCAAGATCCCCTGTTTCTACAAACAGTCCCACTCTCATTAACCTTTTCTCTCGCCGCCCATGTGTACACGTGTAAACAGACAAAAAATATTCGATAGTGCGTGCATGTGTGTAACGCAAATGTCAGGACTGTCAACACTTCACTCAATGGAAACGGGCTTTTGAGCAGACAGACTACCACCTCTCCTCTCGGTATTTTACGATGTTTCTATTCTTTCCGTTAAAGACGACTTAATTGGTGCGTGTCGGCTTATTTATTTGATTGGCAGGGTGCTTTAGGACACGAGGAGTGAGTGAGAGAGTAAGGTGGAAGATGGAGACATGGAGACTGAAAGAATGTCCATCTATCCGCCAATCTAACCATCCAGTCTTCTATCCACTCGCCCATCTCGACTACCTCCAAACTTTTGCCATCTGACCAGTAAAGCAATCATGATGATGATTATTATTTTTTTTATTATGATTTTTACTTTGTTGTCGTCTCGTGGCTCGTGTCTAATTCTTACTTGAAGAACTGCAGACGTCCTCCCTCTCGCGCGATGTCCCACACCTTCGCCGGACCCCCAACGTCAATGGTACCCTGCGAACAGAGCTGAGAGAGTCTCGCGAAGAAAGGAACAATTTTAGCCTGATAAGCAGGAACTAACGTGTTCGAAAGTCGGAATAAAAATGTATTTAGTTCCGCGAAAGTGATCTAACATCTTTTGTTTGAAGACTATATCTGTTTTGGTTTTTGAAAAGCAGATCTCACATTTTTAGGTTAATAAAGAGATAGGGGTTAGACTCGATAGAGAAATATATACAGAGAGAGATAGAAAGCAGAAATGAAATGGGATTTAAGAAATAAAGTGAACAGACACGTTCATTTAAGATTGAACGATGAAAAAACTAAGTAAGGAAAAATGAAAGGAAGAAAGAAAGACAAAACAGAAGAAAGAGAGAAAAAAACAATAGGACGAAAATGAAATAAATAAAACAATTATATGAAAAAAGGAAGACAAGAAAAAAAAAGAAAGAAAAAATTAAAAAAAAAAAAAACAGAGAGAAAGAGGAAAGGAAACGTTTTCTATAAAATCGAAGCAAAGAATTATGAGAGCCCCAGATACAAACCTTGACCAGAATTGAGATCATACCGGCGTACATCACAAAGCTCTGAAACACGTCCGTCCAGATGACCGCCTTCAGTCCACCCTGCCACGGAGAGTGCAAGAAGGTCACATACTAACCTGACGAGGACTCGGATGCTCAGACTGTAACTATTATTTCCCGTTCTTCTTCGCATCTCTGAATCTCACACGACATCCATACAGACAGTTCCAAGTCATCTCTGCCTTCATTCTTTACTGAGAACATCTTTCTTCCAATGGCAGAGACATGAACCTCACGTGTATTCTATATAGAACAAGAAAACTTTTTCCACAGAACCCAACTGTTCTACCCTCCCACAAAGAGTGAGAAATTGTTTAAACAACAACAAACAAAAAGCCCAGAAAAAAAATTTTAAATTGAAAATGTTCTCATTTCGATCAGTGCGTGTTGTATTCCAAGTTAACCGGTCTGTCAAACAGATATCTACTAGTTATGTAAAAGTAAAAATAGGGGTAACACATTAGGTTACACATGAAAAATACTTATAATACTTACAATGGATGTGTAGATGATAGCAACGAGGGCGATGACGAAGATGGAGCTCCACTGCGGAAAGCCAGTGACTGAAAACGCAACGCCAAGGTTCACATAAATATAAAAGTATAAACTGTAATTGTGCAACGTTCACGTGAGTATAATAATATAACTCGTAATGGTGAACCCAGTCTCCAATATTCACAGAAGTATAGTAATACAGTCAGTGACGGTGAAACGAAAGTGTCATAATGAAAAACAAATTGTTGGTGTGATAATTAATGATGGTGCTTTGATGGGAAACCCTTGTAATTGAAAAATAGATTTTAATTAGGGATTACTGTTAGTGTAACCGAATTCGCGATTACTTACACTAAAATTACTGATACTTTAATAATAATAATAATAATAATAATAATAGCAACAGCAGCAACAACAACAAGAGGAATAACAAGAAAATCAACACAATGCACAAAGATCAACCGCAAGCTTTTTTTTATCAAAACAATTAGAAACTTCATTAAAGACTAACGAAGTTTACAGGAGACAAAGAAGCTGAAGTGGTTTGCATGAGAGTAAAAAAGACTGGAGAGGTTTGCATGAGACAGAGACTGGAGATATTTACATGAGACAGAGACTGGAGAGGTTTGCATGAGACAGAGACTAAAGAGGGTTACACATGACCAAGATATTCAAGAGGTTTGCATGAAACTTAAAACGTTCACCCTCAACCTTTGGAGTTTACCTGAAGCTAAAGAAGCTTACCTGCTTCCAGTGCAATAGCAGGACCAAAGAGGACGATGCCCATGTACCAAGTCTAGAAAGGAGAGAAATTACAACTTTATAAGAGTTAGTGATGAAGGGAGAGCTAAAATGAGAGTCTGAATGGTAAGAAGTGAGGAAACAAAGAGAGATTGTTTGAATCATTATTTAGTGGCCATAGTAACCTCAGAAAATGGTGGCAACAACATCGATAAGACGTGGTTAAACTCACTAAAATATACGATAAATATACAATGCTAACCCTCTTTACAACAGTTTTTGTTAGTTGAAGCCATTAACAAACCAATCTTAAGTCTTTGGCACAACAAAGAATTTAATTTTAACAAATCTTACTATTCAGTGATGGAGGGCTTTAAAGCAAAAAGAGGAGAGACAGAGATGAAATACGGACAGTGAATAGAACAAAAACAACAACAAAAAACAAAAAACAAAACAAAAAACAAAAAAACGAAAAAAATAAAACGAGAAAGAAAAAAGTAAGGGAATGAAAAAAGAGTCGTAAAAGGAATTACAAATATTCAATCATTCTAACACAAAGCAAATAAAATTTTTCAATTGTGCTGCTCTCAGCAATTTTTTTTTCTCATCGCTTGAAGTTAGGCAAAGTAAAGCCTTTTGAAAGGCGTCCAGCTGTAAAACTGTACATGTACCCGTATAATGAGCTGGTTAATTAAAGCCGACCAGGTCAGAATGCAAAACAAAACTTCAAGAGGGTTGACTGGCTGCTTGATTTCAGAGAAAACTGCTATCATATGATTTAGGGGCAAGAAAGGGAATGGAGCACCAAGAAAAAACCCCAGGAAGTCTGTTCCTTGTAAACCTGCCAAAATCAAAAAGTATGTTCGAGACGGGATACGAACTACGACCCTGTAGAGTGTAGATCCTCATCGTCCTAGTGACATGCGCATTACCACAAACCACCACAGACCTCAGCAAATAAGGCTACAGCTGGCTCTACTTACATAAGTCAACATTCCCAGGAATGTTCCTAGTAGGCGGACGGCGGTGGAGTTGAACCGCAGATGTAAATACTGAAACAGAATTGAAGAGTAATCACACTACTTGAAGTATAGGTCGGTAAATTAATGGTTCAGTCAGTAAAAATAAAAAATAAAAAATTTAATAATTAAAAATAAACCTCATCTGAGTCTCCGAAGCTGTTAGGGATACAATAGTTGTACATAGCTCGTCCATCTGTCTTCAACTTAGATTTTGCTGTTTGCGTGCTCACCCAAACTCACTCACCCATCCACCCACTCCCTCACCCACTCACTCACTCACTCGAAAATTTACACAATTTGAATCAGAGGTAGGAATTGTACATGACTTTGAGAAGGCTTTCAGTTCTGGTTTTATTGCTAGGGATGTATTATTTTTAAAGAAAAGAAGTAAACAGGTAAACACGTTTCGAACTGCATAATTTCAAAGAAGGGGTGTGTTGATGTTGACATGAATATTGCTCTAGACCACTCTGTTATGTCGTGATCACAAGCTCACAAGAAGACGATTCTGAAAGCGGTTTTGGTGCAAGTAAGAAATTAAGTGCAGCTGTACCTTAGAGGCAGCTCATTAATTTTGCAGTTAAAACGAACATCAGTGATATCCTCACGTTCTTCACGTTAACTGTTTATAACGAAGCCAGATGTCAATGCGAGAAAAAACAATTTGAAGCGTCACAGAGGATTTGAGTATGCAGGGTCACGTTAGCCTGATAACCTAGAAAGTTTCTTGTCTCCTGTTTAGCGGTTCTGAACAAACTAAAGCGGTCCCCTACTTTCCCATCTCCTTTATTTTTTTTTATTTGAGAAAATGTGGCTGAATAATGGGACAGGTGATGGTCGGAGTACTAAAGGTGTAGCCACTTACTCCAATATTCATCATTATAGTATCATTCTCTCCTTTATGTATCAATCCATTTCTCATTAGCTGCATTCAGCTCCTTTCTGATCTCGTTGTTGGTCGTTTTGTACATGATTGCTGCTTTGATTTCATACTAACAACCAAACTAGAAGTCTGACAAGAATGTTTGTTAGAACTCAAAAGACGGAAAATGAGGTTGCTGCTTCATTGGTCCTTCTTTCTTCAAAGCCTTTCTTTGGTCACAGAGATGTAAGGTACCATCTGTAACTGTGACTTCTTCCCTGTTTCCCTAACACCTCTTTCATCTGATGAAAGTCTCACATCTTTAATATTTCCAGCGAGGAT
The DNA here is from genome assembly GCA_004794325.1 of Pomacea maculata. Lineage (NCBI taxonomy): Eukaryota > Metazoa > Mollusca > Gastropoda > Architaenioglossa > Ampullariidae > Pomacea > Pomacea maculata. The sequence continues at coordinate 3,698 of SRHC01002983.1, read as the reverse complement.
ATCTGCATTGATGTCTACTATCATGAAAGGCAGCAAATTCATCCATCTTGAAGCTTTTCGAGGAGGCCCGTCGTTGCTGTTAACCTGGGCAGCGACCTATCTAGAATAGTATTTCTCTCGCCTTTTATTCCCATTGTCCTTCATCTGGGCTTCTACATCTGGCCACCAAGCCCATATTCTCTCTATAACCGCCTAGTCTCCTCGGCCATGAAGACAATGGCATTGAACCCTGGCCAGTACTTTCATCGTGGAAAACCTTCGACCAGGCAATGTTAACCTCACGGTTTTCTGTAGGGAATTATTAACTTACTCTTTTTACATTTCCATAGATTAATAAGGACGTAGGGTCGGTAACCCTTGGCTGAGTTGTCGCACTTTTGCAAATGGAGCATATTTTTTTTGCCATCAAGTGTCTTTTGTTTGTCCCAAAACTCGACGAAGTCTCGTCTCTCAGGAATCGACGCCATCTGAGTAAACACAACATTCAAAGTGGGCTCTCGGGATCGACCTTGTAGGAAATTTGTTACTTAAAAATACCTGTTTCAGAGAAATATAATTAAAAAAAACCTCCTTTATAAATATTCAACAAACACAAAGATTATATATTCACCACCTTTCTGGGAAGGTTCTTGGCGAATATCGTGGAACTTGCTGGAAGATTGGAATATATGTGATAATGTTGTATACTTCAGAAAATTATCGCTCGCTTCTTCACACGATGACATAGCAATTCACAGGTGAGGCCTGACCTGTTTGTGGCCAACATGCTGCCTCAGGCGTGACCAACTTTTGCTCAAAAGCGATTTACCGTGTGACCTTTCAGTGACACTGGTAGCATGCTGTTTTGAAGGAGACTCTCTAGACCCCTCTACTATCGGTGAGCACGCTCAAGAGTTTAACCTTTATATATTTAATTTTACCCTAAAGAACGTTCGTGGATTCGAGCCCCTACCCCCGTTGAGCATTGGCTTTTGGCATCCTGCTCACTAGGAAGAACGAGATAATTTTCGAGAAATTACACACAGACAGACACAGAGAATAAGAAAAATAATTTTCAAATAGAACACTATTGACAGCAATGGTTGTCCTGTTGTTGTCGTTGTGCTTACTTCGTAAGCGCTGGTGATCTTGAGCGGGTGCAGCAGGGGTACCATGATGAAGACGGAGAGGATCTGGGAGATCATGAAGCCGACGCAGCTGATCCACCACTGCACGCCATACACGTACATCTCCGCCGGCAACCCCAGCATCATGATGGACGACTCGAACGACACCATCAGCGAGATGGCGACGGGGATGAACTGCATGGTGCGGCCGCCCACCAGGTACTCTGTCGTCGTGCGCTGACGACCCCCTGACACGGCATAGAAAATGCCGATGACGATGGAGATGACGATGGTGGCCGCGAAGACGCCGTAGTCGGCGATGTGGAAAGCGTGAGAAGGATCGACCATGATGATGACGCGGTTGTTGTTGTTGATGATGAGATCGGCGGTAGCTTTGATGGCCACGTGAAGCTAAAAATAACTGAAATAAAAGAAATTATTTTTGATTTAAAAGAAATATTTTTAACTATTAAGCTTTCTGAAAAAATCCCTAAGGACAAAAGAATTTCATAACTCTCTGAAAAAATACAAAACGGAGACTTTAGCGAGAATCTGTAGAGAATGAACTGAAAAAAAAATTACGAGAAAAATACCCCGAGATGAATATGAGCTCAAAAGCTTTGGGTACATAAAATAGATAAAGCACAGAAAAATTACAGAATGTTTCAAAGTTTTATACCTTCGGTGTCTTCATGAAAACAATGTAAAAAGTTTCCAAAAGGCGTAAGAACACATGTCAAAGGTCGTAGCGAGTTCTTGTTTGTTCCTTTGAATGTAAAGGCTTAGTTTTCCTTCTAGCAATTCATTTTAAAATGGAATAAAAACGAATTTGATATAAACATTTTTGACATAAACGTTTGAAATATAAGTAAATAATATAATAAGTATTTGTTCTGCGAAGAAAGATTGCAAGGGTTACAAGAATGAGGACATTTACTATTGGTCAAAAAAAAAAAAAAGAAAAAAAAGTAAACCAAACAATCTGCTAAAGCAAATAACAACAAAGTCTTAAAACCTCGGAAAATATTTTCTTTTCTCTGAAGGAACTTCTTACCTTTGTCTTTCACAGTTATTCTTTGCAAGGAACGCAGTTTTACCTGTTGTCGGTGTGCACAGTCAGGTGCGGTGTCGCCAGTCGACTGATTCGTGAGGTACATGGAGAATCTGCATCGTCACTAGACACCTGCTGGGTACTGGTGGGGGTAGGGGGTGCCAGGGATGGAAGGTTCCCCATCAAGTGATGATGCAGAGAAAGGACAGCACCACGATGAGGGGAGCAAAAAGCAGGTTAATTTACGCATATACAAAAACATTTGTTTTTAATTAAAAAAAATTCCTTCCTCAATCAATAAATTAATAAAGTGATGGATGATAGCGGAGACTGTGTACAAGTAAATTTTTAATAGCTGTACACCTGTAGCACTCATTTAAAACATGACCTTTTGGTGTAAGGTGTAGAGTTAGTGTGGTTGTATCTTCATCCAGGACAAAACTGTGCAATGGCCACCCTCTGCTTCAGTCGGAGTTCAAAGGTTTGGTGATGGTTGTGTCATGCCCTCCTCTGTGGTCATCAAAATATAAAACATGAAAATATTTTATTAGAGCCCACCTTGCAGTGAAACAACCCTTAGCTTTATTAGCCCCCGTTTTAACCACGTGTCCAGGGGTTCGAGCTAGTATTCACTTGTACGTTCATTTGCAAATATGTACCTGGTCTTTTGTCACCATTTTATCATCATTAAGTACTCGTATGTCTACATTAAACCACTCATACCGTAGACAAGACTAAAGCACCTTGAATGATAAGTCAGTGTGTTTCGCACGTTGATATGTGCTTTGAATACAATTCATACATTATCATAGTAGGTGTCCTTTTTAATAAATATAATTTAGTCTACTTTGCCGTTCTTGTTGACAAATTATTGGGCGGATGTTGTCTGTAGAGGGCGTGACTAACATTTATGCACAGACAGGCGGACAGGCTTCTGCCAATTTTCACTAAATGTTGTTATTAATGAATGTGTTGATTTTAATTTTAAATTTCAGGAGGTGTTGTGTGGGTGAATATTTGTCGTTGATGTATGATGTGTGCCCCGTGTTAATGTTTAGATCACTGCATAGCAGAAGGTCAAAAGTTCAAGTTGTAGTCGGCCATATCGGCTGGAAGCCAATACACCATCAACTCTTCTCCACCTTCTCAGTCACAGATGCCCTGCATGGAGGAAAAGTCGGCTGAAGTAGGGGGCTGGACTTCATCCTCCGCATGCCAGACACCACGGACCTTTATTACTGGATAAGTCACTCAGGGTCAAGGCTGATGTCAGTCTCGGCTTTTCTTTATTGAGACTCGTGTTATCCGGTCTGCTGATTTGTACAAGACACACACACAGATATAAATGGGTTTGAAAAATACTGGAAAGGTGCAAACTTGCATTCTTGGATGTCATACCAATAAAGCGAGATGCGAGACTTGCCATTCATAACGATTCCGAAAGCAGTTGGTGGTAAAACAAGTCAACAGAATCTGTCATGAAGGTGTTTTTAATACGATAAAATTGTCGATAAACCCAAATGCGTTTTCTATAAACAAAC
>SRHC01002982.1:0-23079 GCA_004794325.1 Pomacea maculata | reverse complement strand
TGCCCCTACTTTGTTCGTTTCTTCCTGTGGGTTTTTCCCCACCAAGGAAGGTGGCCCAAAAACCGCTACCAAAAGGCGTGGAACAATTATCTCCCCTGGCGGCCGTCCACGTTAGATGTTCGGACGAAGTTGACACCGACACTGGACACCGGCAGCGAGATGGTTGTCGCGCCAGCCAGAGGAGATGTGCCACCTTGGCCCGCACACGATGTTTTGTCCCTGCTTAACCACTCTAATGAAGCATTTGCCCTAACACACTAGCTAAACATACTAAACACACTAAACACCTCAAAAAAAGATAATAATTAGAAATACATTTTCTTCAGTAGCAACCGCACTTTTCCCTATGTACTGACTGTGCTTTAGGAAACGGGTAAAAAAAGGGCTTTAAGATTTCTTTAAATTGTTTCTGCGGTGTCTCATCCAGCTGTGTCTGTGCGTATGCATGTGTGTTTGTGTTTGTGAAAGAAATAGAGATAATACGTGCATATGCAACTCAAGTGTGCGTTTGTCTTATTACAACACACAAACAGATGAACAGGAATGTAGAGACTACATATGTGTGTATGTGTTTGGAGATAAGTTGTTGTCTACAGCAGCCACCAAGAAAACATTTTTTCAAATCCCAAAAGACAAATGATTGCGCTTCAACCTTTTTATTTTCACCTTGCATTTTCAATGCCATTTACAACGATAAAGTTCAAAATCTTAGACCACGTTTTAAAAAAAATTCGACATTATTTTCTACTCTTTTTCTTTTCGTAGAATTAATTGCTTTAGAATCGCTTGTGAGGTAAAAGACCTTGGGTTATAAGGTATACTTTTGCAAAAGTGTTAACAGTTGACTACTCTTTAGAGTTGGCTAGTGTACATGTTAACAGTATATTTCCTAACTTTTCATATCATCTTGTGACTGAATAATCAAACAGAAAATAACTATTTGCGAAATGTTTTATTCAAAGGCTTTAAATGATAATTCTGACTGTAATCGATTATTCTTAGAAAATGTACTTTTTTCAAAATAACATTCAGACAGTATCAAAATTGCAGATCATGGAATATAGTGTCATACTACAGTACAAATTTTGCTCTCAATTTTGAAGAATGTTCTTGTCAAAGTGCTACCCCTCGAAGTTCACCAAAATAAAGAAAACGTATTTTTAGTAAGACAATGACAGCTACATTATTACTTGGTAGGTGTGAAAATTAATCTTTTGAAGCTAAAAACAATGTCTTTACACAAATGTGAATCTCAACCAAATGTATTATATTATTGCTTTTATTACCACATTGCAGTGCCTTATGGGATGTCCGACACACTGTCATACTTTTGGTTACTTTTGTTGTAATATTCTAGAGATTTTCAACTGAAAGCAAAACCAGTAACAGGGTTGTGTGCCATGACACTGTTGAAGGGTGACAGTAGACATTGACAGATATTTCTGAGAATTCCAGTTAGCCGATGAGCAAGGTGTTCCATCAGGTGAATAAACTCTGCACACACAATGTAAGTTCCATGAAAACAAAAAAGGAAGAACATCAAATAAAAGGATAAACATAACAAATAAATACCTTTAAGTACATTGTAAATAACCAAAAAATCTGCAAGTTCTAAAATATTTTTGCAATGAATCCCTTAAAGTAAAAATGTAGTCGTCTTTATTAAGTTTTACACAAAAATAGTTGTAAAGTACAATTGCTAAGTTTCTAGAGTGTTTACATTACTTTAAAATGTTATGGACGTAAACACGCAGACGAACAATATCAGATTCATGTGAATAAGTCTGCCCAATGAAATTATTAGTCTGTATGTTGCATATTTTGATATATTGTAGACTATATTATATATTAACATTATATATTGCATCATTTTATGCATAAATATATTTTACGCATATAGTTTTAGCTTAAGGTTTTGCAATGCAAAAAATGTAAGTACATATAATTAAATTTTCAGCATGAATTAGAGAACTGGTGATTTCTAAATGAATATAGATACGTGTGTCTAAATGATACTTTAATACCTTTATGCTGGTTGGTCAGTGCCGGACTCAAAGTCTGCACCCAGGTTGGTCTACCTGATAACATTAATTGTCAGACGGTATATAAATGTATATGTAGACTGATGTTAATTAAAAAAATGTATGTTAAAAACCTAAACAAATTACTTTCATCCAACAAAGTCAGTGTTAGTCAAGTTGTGAATTTTTAACAGGAGAGTTTAATGTTTCAGAAACATCTACACACTTCTACAAGATGTTAAATATATCAGGTTTGAAACACACATAGCAACAAATTTTCTTTTTAACAAAGAGTGTTAACATTATATATTTCTGATATATTGGGATAGGCAACTAGGATATACTTATTTCTTCTGCCTGGAGCATGGGACTATAGGTTCTTTGTGATATTGAGTATTCGCTGATAACCAGCAGTCGCACAAAAAAGAGTGCCGTGTAGGTTCCTCAACCACCATCTGAGAGCAGCAGAAAAGCATAAAAACCTGGTATATGTATGGGAGATACGAGCTTAGCGACAAATGTCAAATCAAAACAGTAAACAATGTTGTCAGTGGCAATCAGTTGTGATATCTACTGCAGTTACCGTAAATGCTGTGATGTGATTAAAGAAATGTGTCCACTTAAAAGAAATAAATCTTGGAGAAATATTGTTGTAAAGTCGAACCATGCCGACTACAACTGTGAGTTCTGTCATGGTACAATCATGTCAAAATATTTTGGCCCAGTATGGAAAAATACAGGACTGACAGCGTGGCTACCATTAAAGCTGTAGGGCGCAGTCTTAGACATATATATTGATATGTATATAGTAACATCGTACTGCAAGCTCAGATTGGTCGTGTACCGTGCCAACATATATACATATGTCAGTCACGCATAGCAACTGCGAGCCATCATCGGCTACCTGCAGACGGCGTGTTACCATGGTGACAGCCATGTAGCGGGAGTTTCTTACTGGCCGCTGTATCGTTTACATCCTGGCTTGAGGCTAGCTCTCAGTGGTGAAGATGGCCAGTACCTACAAGCTCTGGAACCACATTGGTCCAGCCTTTTGTGCTGTCTGGGATGTTTGTATCGGCACAGATGGATCACATAATTACCAAATTAAATATCATTTATATTTTGCGGTCTTATTGAAAAAAGCATCTTCAGTAGAAGCCACTCAGTGGAGAAAGAATACACTACAACAATAACTTCATATTATTACTGTAACGTTTGTCTTTTTCAGGTTAAAAGAAAACAAGCTTATCGCATTTAAAAACGTGAACGTGGCACAGTCACCAGATGCTATGGTGCTATTGACAGCTACATTAGTTGAGTATTTGACCCAAGCACAGCAATTCAGATTTTAAAGTTATATTTTACCAAATTGAAATTCCAGTCAGGAGCAGCGTGACTACCATTAGACCTGATGGACACTGAGCACACTTTACCAATGTCGTCCGTTGTAACAAAGAATGTATTAAGCCTATCTCTCTCAAAGTTGTTGTCTAATTTCATGTCTGCGGAAGATACGCGAGTTCCATGGAGAGTAATATAGATATCGGAGTCAGTTTCCACCTGTACAATGACCGATGTATATGTTATAATCTTCCATTGGACCCCTAGAGAAATAAAAACACAAACAAATATGTTAAAAGTCCATCTTTCCATATCGTTCGATTTACTGTTCAAGCCTATAGCTTCAGACGTTCCCCTCCTAACATAACACAGAGGATAACATCGTTCGCTCTGGAAATATAAAACACACCAAAATTTTCGTTGCATTAATTATTGATCGTTTTCTAGTCTTGTATTTTTCTAATCTTCTGTTTCAATCTTAACAAAGATATTTCTGTCTGTGTACTGTAAATGTTTTTGTGTATTTTCAATGTACATTACAAACACTGTTACCTTGAACACCAAAACCTTGAATGAAGCAGAGCAGAAAGACGAGAGGCCACATCATGTTGCTCCCACTCGACAACAGCGGCTCCACTTGTGGAAACTTTCTAAAGACAGTCTGTGATAACGAATATACATACTTACTACAAATTATATTTTCGGCCATTTGACTTTATCAATATTTCTATTCCATTTGAGAACAAAATCACACAGATGGTTTGTGTATAAAGTAGAAGGGAAAGTAAAAAGATTTTTTGCCATATAAAAACATACTCATCCCGGATCGTTTTCACATTTTCTGCGTGCGACTGCATCGAAAATAATTGCAGTAGTAAAACAGACGATGGCATCAGTGCCCAAAGCTCGTATCACATGAAAATTAACTTGCATTATATTTGTTGGTGCAACGAGAAGCGAAGACAGTATGATGTGGCTAAAACAGATGGTGCCAACAATACTGCACACGTCAGCTTCAGATCTCAAAATATATGTTCCTTTGCTTTTTATTCTCTACTTTTATGTCATGCATTTCCAGCAGTTGTTCTCATCATCAACCATTGTGCACGTACGATAATATAAACGATGAAGGAATGTGTACTTCTTGAACTTTCTCCTTCTTTTTATGTGTTTTACTGTTAGCATTTTTACATTTAGGCAAACACTATTTGTACACCAAATTCCCGCTTTTAACTTTCGCATGCATTTTCTTCATTTGCGCAATCAATATCTTGCTGAAATCCAATTATCTGTTAATATTGTTTGACTTTCAAAACATCTAGGTGTCACGGATAGTTTAATACATGTCCATTACTTCTCAACTCTATCTGACCTTTACACGTTTCTCCGTTTCAGAGGCCCTGTCTGTTAACTACAGACTTACAGACACAAAAAAGGAGTGTTCTCGCTCATATAAATTCAATTAGACCCAAGTTTTAGTCATTAAAAATAACGATGTTCCACGTCACAAAAGGTTATCAATACAATCCCACTGGACTTCTAAATATATGAGTGGAAATTTTCTCTCTCCGAATCTGAAAGACAATATTTTTACACTCACTATTTTTGTGGAATGTTTTGGTGTCATTCTGCTAAGGACAATATCAAACACAAATGTTGATGGGCGATCGGTGGGTATGCAATCGGGCTTTCGTATGAAGGTTGGTGGATCTTTTGTGCAAAAACATTGGAAAGCCCAACAAGGTCTCGTGAGGGACCCTCTTGAAAAAGCCACGAGGGCCCCAACTTTTTTTCCCACCAGTGCCACATGAGTTCTTGCAGTCTCGGCCCTTGCCCTGTAAACAGGCGTGTCGCAAAAAGTAAAAACAAGAGAAGGTACACCTTCTGCGGGGTGGCAGATCAAATGTCCGCTCAAAGTGTCTGCGGGTGGCAGCCCGCCCTCTGGCCCTACGTGCCGCAATCCTACCCCCTCTTCCTCTCCTAAAGCTATACAGCTATCCCTTCTTCCTCTTGTTCAAGTATGAGACGTGAAAAGGTCGCTGGTCGTGTGACACTCTGCTCACCGGTACCAACCTTAGCTGCTCCACATAAGGCTGGCCGCACACTCGCGCAGCGGGGTCACTTGCTCACACGTCGACGAGTAGATGAGGGTTTGACACAATGGCCGACAGTAGCTCGAAAGGAGATGAAGCGACAAGGACGAAGAACAAAAAACGTCAAGAAGAATAAGTCGAATACGTAGGATATGTAGAACATGTAGAACACGAGGAATACGAGGTACATGTAGAATACGGGTCAAACGGAGATGCCTGAGACGGTTTGTGATGGAGAGACATGCGCCGGCCGCCAGGGCAACGGTCCTACACCGCCCCGGCACTGTCCGTTGCTGGATGAAGACTCTTCGATAACCGCCAAAAAACATGCCAAGGACCTCTCGCGGGCGAAAAGAAAAAAGGTAACGAAGAAATGGGGGGGGGGGAGAAAAGTCAAAAGGAGGGGGCGATTGCAGTCCGGTCCCTAAAAGAAGAGACGTGTAAAGGCCCTCTAAGAAACTGACGGGCGACGACGGCGCCACGGGTCACGGCTCTTGGTCTCGCGAGACGGATAGGGCTACACAAGGGGCGCGTGAACTCTCCCTTGCTCCCCCTCATCCGACACCCACCGACAGGCCAGCACAGTACGGGAAGCACAGAACGGACTACAACACGCGACATATATGTTATGCTTTACGATCTTGATAAACCATTTAACAAACAGGCAGGATGTAGCATCGTCTTACAGGTTAATTCTACAAACTAGTTCAGTATTTTACATGCATAGAATATACATAAAATTTACTTATAAAATAATTCGGTCACTTGCTTTTCATGGTGTCAAAATCAGTGTGCGTCTCTATTAACTATGACGACTAACATTGTTCTACTTTCATAAAGAACAGCTTTGATTAAACTCTTAATTAACTTAATTGTAAATGGATATTAACTTGAGACAGAACAACCATTTTATGTGCACAAACTTTGTCAGGGAAGCTCAACATTAAGAAATTTCAAGCAGTTATTTGTCATTATACTTCTGTGATTTGCAAATGTGTCATAAGTGTGTCAATTATATAGTTTAGAGATGAAAATATTTGTAGAGAGGTATTATAATCTTAGACAAACGAACATCTCACAGTACAGCACTGTCCCTTGATCCCCCTCATCCGCGCGCTCACACCCACCGACAGGCCAGCACAGTGTGGGGAGCACAGCAATATTTCAATATTTTAAATGCATAAAATATACTTAAAATTTATTTATAAAATAATTCTGTCACTTGCTTTTCACAGTGTCAAAATGAGTTTGCGTCTCTATCAACTATGACCACTAAAATTGTTCTACTTTCATAAAGAACAGCTTTGATTAAACTTCCCAGCCTGCAAGAGCGGGAAAGTCAGACGAGCAGGAGGGAAACGTGTAATGCGATCCTAAACTGACGACAGTTGAGACAGGGCATGACCTCCGGGCGGTGATAGTGACGCGTACTTCGAAATTAAAACAAACTGTATGAAATACAAAGGTATACAATGAACATTGTCATTTTTCTCCCAATCGCATGTTCTAGTCTCTTATAATGTGTTAGTACTAGACACCTTTTTTAACTGTTACCATTAGCTTTAGCTAATATATCAGTTAATATATATGTTATGCTTTACAGTCTTGATAAACCATTTAACAAAAAGGCAGGCATAGCATCGGCTTACAGGTTAACTCTCCTGACAAGGATCTGTGGTCAGTGTAATATTTGTATTAACAAATAATACACATTTTATGAAGTACAAAATAAAGCAGTATTTTATATGCATAGAATTTATTTATAAAATAATTCTGTCACAAATACAATTTCCGTAGAACCAAAGGGGAAAAAAGTTTTGTGTAACTTTTATTTTTTTGTGTGCTCGATTTTATGTTCATGGTAATATATCCACTCTACTACGACTTTATTTGATGTTTGTGCTGAGTATCACTATCATGATTTTTTTCTCATCAGATTGATGCAGAATATTTATGAATAAATCCCGACACTAGAAGGAGGTATAACTATTATTTTGTCCATCTATCCTAAGACGTAAAATTTGACAGGTTCAGAAAAGGAGGGGAGATAACAGGTAAAAACTACTTGAGTTGCAGTGTTTATTTCCCTTTTGCAAACTTGTGCTCTTACTGTATTTATGCATTTAAAATGATCTAGTATGTATTCATTTATTATATTTTCTTATAAACATACTTACGTTCGGTCAAATCTCTACAGACATTTAATTATCACGTGGTCATTGATATATATGTTCTAAAAGCACCAAGTAATGTTATTTATAGACTTTTCTACAAAGACTAATCCTACGTCAGAGTTCGGGGTTTCCCGATTAGCTAGTTTATTGGCACAGTCCTCGTACACAGCTATTTTTAGTACTGAATCTCCAAATCCTTTTACGAAAAATTAGTTAATGGAGAGACACACTTACCTGTGTTGACTTCGGAGTAAACAAGTATGAACTGCGTGCATCTTCAGAGATTCTACCGTCTGAAGTTTATGATGAACATCATCACTGTGTGAAAGCATTATCATGAAAGTTTAAGCTTTAAATGCCTACAAAGACATATCAACTTTTTCGATTTTCATCAGACAAGGAAGTGGAAATTCCTCTTCGGTCAAGGTATTTACGTGTTTCTAACAAACACCCGGTCTAGTTGTGAGATACCCACAAGCTGGTAAGTAACTCAAATTACAAGATTTTTCTTAAGATGTTTTGCAGATAACATAGATGTATTGTAGACAACAATATCCTCACGTTCTAGATAACGTATTTTCATTTACTACGACGACGGAGTCATTGGCTAAAAAATAAGTTTTTAAAGATAATTTGCGGCGTCATTTCTGAGAAACAGGGGTATGCAGATGATCCTGTTTACCTCGTAGACTAAACTGCTGATAACAATACACGGCATTGTAACATAGAGACTGTGGGCTTTCTGACAAATTATAACACGATGGGCATATGACAGGCAAACAGTATCGAAACAGCGTTTGAATGTCGTAGTTTTGCTGCAGAAATCAGTACGGATCGCAGTAAGGTACCTCGATTAAAATTATTATGTCAACTTTACTGTTTATTTTCTAATCCATGTGACTACAGAGGTAATTCATAAAATAATCCTAGCCTACAGAGAAACAGAACATGAGCAGCTGCTTAAATTCTGGTGCACCAGTGATGTATATATAAATTTCATGAATAGGTTCTTCTTCTTATTCCTATTCGCCCTCAGTGGAGCATAGGGCCACAAGAATAGGTTATACTCCTCTATAAGCTTTTGAAGTAATTTCTTTAATGAAAGAATTATATGTTGCTTATGTGTTGATGTTTTTCCCATCACTCTGCAAATAAAGGCTAATAAAGATGAGAGTGTTTCCTACTAATGCTGCTACTTCAGTAGATGCTTACAAAAATTGGAAGCAATGTGTGAGACAGCATCACTAAATGTTAGATAGCAAAAGACCAAAGATGGCAAAAACCATGAAGCTAGTGGACACTGAACTTCTATATAACTAACTAAACCTATAACTGTGTTGCTCAATGTTTGCAAACACCATTGTTGTTATTACTGTGTACTTATCTGAAGTCTAGTTAACATGTGGGTACACAACACAACCATGTTGACTTTTCTAAAAGTGAACAAAATAATTAATTTTATTAGTTTTGTATATGTAGTAATACATTGAAAGATGGTTATATTTTTCATTCAACAGGTAAATTGCATGAAAGGCTTAGATCAAAACTAAGTTACTAAGCTTCAACTTTCTGTTCTTGCTTTTTCTGTTCATTGTTTTTGTTACAGTTTGTTTACTTAAAATCCCTAAAACTTTATATCGACATGTGATACAGGCCTACAATTTAAATGAAGCTTTCTTTATACATGTTTAAACATTTCAGTGAGAGTTTTTAAAACAATATTGAGTAGTTTAGTAGTTACTAAGGTTTCAATTTTTCTTTACTCGTTTTCTCAGTTTCTTGTTTTGGTTAGAGACTGTTTACTTCAAAAGCTTATAACTTTTTATTGACAAAATATATAGACCTGCAATTAGGTTGAGCTTTTTTCATACAGCTTTATACATTTGTAGGAGAGCTTTTAAAGAAATATTTAGTAGTTTGGTAGTTATACCGTTTTAAATCAAAATTTCTTAAAATTTAACATAGTGTTTTACAAAATAACTCATTAAGAAAAACTAAGCCGATTTTACAAAATCCCTCTCCTACGATTGCAGATCTGTCTGTTAGGTAACAATTTCAAACAGAATTGTGAGTCTACTCACAAAATTGACAATGTTATAAGCTTTATAAACTGTATGGTTGAGCAACCGATAGCGCGACGAGTGCAGTAAAGCCATTTTTTGAAGCTTCATTCAAGGGCTAAATAGCGGATACCAAAAAAATCCACGCTATCCCGTGAAACAAAACATTTCTTTTTCGACAGGTGCCTGGTCTTATTAAGGAAAGGTCAAACTACATAAAATTAACTCAAATAGCTTTCGTCAAATACAGTCTCACCGGAATGAGTAAGAACTTTCAGCTTACCACGTTTCAAACTTTAGCTGTGCTTCATATTTGTGTCTGACAAGGAAGATACAAGACTCAGTCGAGTGACCAGACTAAACTTTGTGAGGGCTGCTTGCATTCTGCATCACTGGTGAGTAGCGAAGTCCCGAGTGACCTTTCCGATCAACCGTTTTCATGTCTTGTGAAGACTTACCTTCAAGTAACAAGCAGGCCTGACGAGAGGGGGGGACAGGGGGGTCTGGTGTACCCGGGCCCGCGGCTGTCAAGGGGGCCCGGCCTTGGTCAGTGGATTTTTTTTTTCTTCTTCTCCTTTTCTTTTTCTTTTAAAGAAAGGTCTAAGGACAGAACACCCAAACATTACACATGCAGAAGTTGAGTTTCAATTCTGTAGAATTGTAAACAGACATTATATACTGGGAAAATAATTTACGGTTACAAGTACAAGGGGCCCGGAGGCCGGAGAGGTCGTCTGTCCTGGGGCCCGGGCTGGCTCTCGGCGGCCCTGGTAACAAGTGTCTTAAAAAACCAACTTATCAGTCCGTCAGAATTTTAGACTCCACAGTTTAGGTTTCTGGGAAATATCTTTACCATAAGAGTGCTCCTGGTTTCGTTCATAAAAAACAGGTTTGCAGGTTTATCACTAGAGTAACAAATTTATTGTAACATCGTTTGACTTCCATGGTAAAAATATTTATATATTCACACACACTCACGCACTCTTTTTTTCTCTCTCTCTCTCACACATATTAATGATAATGTGTTGATAGCAGTGGTATTCTGTTTAATAAGTATCTGGGTTTTTTTCTGTCTCAGGCCACAGTGTACAGACTCCCCGTGTCATACAATACTCATAACAAGTAACATTTCATGACATCACAATGATGTATAACTTAATACAAACTCATCAAGAGTTTCGGCAGACAAGCGTCACACCTCTGGAGATCCCTGTGCTGCTCAACTCGGCTGTGGAGGCTGGTAACTGGTCATTGGTCAGACAACTCATTTCAAATGATGATGTCTCAGCAGGTGTCGTCAGTCAATCATTTCTTTTGCAGAAACTGGCCACTGCTACAGTGACTAGTCACCAGATTGTTAAAGACATACTGAACAAACTATTTTCAAAAAACAGATGTACCTCAGAACTAAACAATATTGCACAAGATGCTGTCGTTGAAGCGGCAAAATGTAGCAACTGGATCACCTTTTTGACTTTCCTTTCGGTCCCCAACATTCGGCTAGAAGATGAGACAAAACTATTGTCAGTAATAGAGATTGTGGAAGAAAGCCAGATACTCAGAGAAAAGCCTTGTCTGCAAATAGATGTTCTTAGCGCTGTTTGGAGATATTCGCGACAAACGATTCTGGAATGCAAGGACAAGAAAATTCTGAACATTTTTATCGGGCTGGTAGCAGAGTTTAACATGTGGTCACGTGTCTGTGACCTTCTCGTTGCCAAGCCTGACCTGAACCGCCTGGACAGGGATGGCCTGTCAGTTTTGCACAGACTCGTGATGTGTCCCGACAGCAGGTTTGACTCTTTTCTTGTCCTGTTACTTCAAAATGGAGCTAACATCAACAACAAGACTTCGAAAGGAGACACAATACTGCATCTGTCAGCAAAACATCAAAAGGTGGATCTGCCATCACCCCCAAAATACAGGGGTTGGTGTTATGACGATGAGTACCGTAGGTTAAAGTTTATTGCGGAAGATGTCAATAAACGAGCTGAATCCAAACGCCAGTTGTTAACAAGATTAATTAGGTCTTGTGATAGCTTTGACGATTGTGATGACCAAGGGAACACGGCGGTGATGCTGGCTGCAAAAAACATTAACTGGGAATTCCTGAAACTGTTGCTGGCTAATGGCGCGAGGGCGAGTCATGTTGACCAGCATCAGAGATCCCTGCTGCATGTTCTCGCACTCTATGGTTCTTACATGGATCCTGTCACATGGCAAGATCTGGATCTTGTCACACTGTGTGTCAACAGAGGAGCTGAGCTGAATTGTGTGGACTGCGACGGAAATTCAGCTCTACACCTGGCCGTGCAGTCCAAAAACTGGATTTTATGTAAGTCGTTGATAGAACATGGGGCCGACCCGGGACTCATGGACTCTGCGGGGTTCAACGTTTTGCACAGACTGGCTTTGACTGAAATACAATACTCAAAGGACGTCTGTTTGTTATTTCCGTTTATCTGCCGTCGAGATACCGACCTGAACACTCCGAGTCGAACAGGCAACACTGTCTTGAACATAGCTGCCACTAAACAGAACTGGTCGTTGGTCAAATGTTTATTGCATCTTGGGGTTAACACAAATCTTTGTAATATAGAAGGGTTTACTATTTTACATATTGTTGCCATGACCACGCCCACCTCTCAACATGGTGAGCAGGCGTCACCCAATGATCAGTCAGACCTGTTAGATGTTTTTGATTTTGTCGTTAACAAATCTGTTGACCTCGAGTTGCCCTGTTCAACAGGTGACACGGCTCTAAATCTGGCGGCAAAACACGAAAACTGGATTATGGCCAGATACTTGATTGAAAGAGGAGCAAACACAAACACGTTAGACAGCGAGGGTGTTCATTTAATTCAAAGGTTAATCAAAGGAAAAACTGAGAACAACGACAGTCTTCTAGTTTTTAATCTTTGTTATCATGTAACCAGTGTTGAAACCTCGGATTCAGTTCTGCAGCTTGCTGCTCAAGAAGAGAATTGGATGCTTGTGGACCATGTACTGAAGAGCCTTGGAGGGAATGTAGACAAGATTGACAGCCAAGGACAAACCGTCTTACAGAGAATGGCAACAAGCACAAGCAAGACTTTCAAGGAAGGGGCGAGCTGTCCTTACGTCAAAACTATTTTGGCAAAATCTGAACATCTGGACAACCATCAAGTCGACCTACTCATTCCTGTGGCGGCTTTAGCTGGAAATATCCACGTCGTCCATGAATTGCTGGACAATTTTGAGGAGGTCAACAGGACAGATGGTCAGGGTTTCACAGTCCTGCACAAGGTAGCCCAGTGCTGCTCGTCACGCTCAGTGAACATTATCAAACGACTTGTCGTCAAGGGAGCAGATATACAAGAGAGATGTCCAAGCGGAGATACAGCGCTTCAGCTGGCAGCTATGAGTGGTAACTGGCTGGCGGTCAAATCCTTACTAGAGTCTGGAGCAATGGTGGATTCCGTTGATAGCTCTGGAATGTCCCTTCTCCATCGACTGACCGATCATTCGCAGTTGAACAAAATGTTGGAGAATTTCTCTGAGGTAGAAAAACTTGTCCGCTATCTGGTTGCTCTATTTGCCAATGACATTACGGTTAATCTGAAGGATCCCTATGGCAACACACCTTTACATCTAACTGTCACAAATAAACAGTGGGGCATGGCAATAGAGCTCTTAACTAGAGGCGGGTCGCTTAACGAACGGGATTCACAAGGATACAGTGTTTTGCACAAACTTGCCGAGGTGCGGCGTGAAATAGTAACCGTCAAATCTTCTACGAAAAGCATCAGTCACTTAGACATTATCGACTTAATCAATGACAGTGTCCTTATAGATGATTGTGATCCTTACGGCAACACGGCATTGATGCTGTCGGCGCGAGACAACAACTGGGAAACCGTCGACCGATTATTAAAAAAAGGGGCCGATGCTTCACTGAGAGACAATAAGGGTGTGACAGTTCTCCTTAGGCTAGCAACAGCTACACCGACTTCGCTGGGTACGGAGCGGGGCTTGATGTGCACAATCCTGGACAACATTATCTCACGTGGTGTTGACGTCAATGCACGTGACCCAGATGGCAACACACCGCTGCAATTGGCCGCGAAACATAGGAACATGGAGATGGTGGAGCGTCTCCTAGAGTTTGTAGTCAACGTCAACGAGACTGACAGTGATGGCTTCACCTTGTTGTCAAGAGTCGCTCAGACCCAGTCTCCCAGATGTAAGGACATCGCCAGTCGCTTGAAGAAGAGAGGTGCTGACGTCAACAAGACAAGTCCTGATGGCAAGGTACCGTTACTTCAGTCGATCCTATCACAAAACAAATCTCTAACAGAAGAACTTTGGCATTCGACTTTGAAAAGCACTATTGGTTGTTTATTTCAAGAAGAATTCCTAATTCTACATCGCCTTCTAGAAGGTAGTCCCCCTTCATATTTGATATATCATGTGCTTAGGGAACAAGAAGACACATTTATGCATAGAAGTTTGAATGGCATGTCAGTCATTCAGCTCGCATTCGCAAGGCAAAAATGGGAACAAGTTGTTTACTTTTTTAAGATGGGTGGATACACAGACTTTGAAGCTATTTCCGGACACACCGTTTTCCATGGCTTAGCAGAATGTTGCGAACATAGATGCATTTCACACTTAATCCTTAGTGTCATTCCAAACATTCATCTTAACATCAACCTCCGTGATGATAACGGCAACACTCCTTTAAACATCTTGAGTAGTGCCAACAACTTTGATTCAATCAAGCCATTCATTGAGCATGGAGCTGATGTGAACTTGCCTGACACAGATGGGTTTACTGCTATTCACAGATTAGCTAAGTGTTCCTGTTTGTGCCATTCGTTAGATAAATGCGTGGAATACGGAGGAGATATAAATAGACAAGGACCAAGACATGTAACGGCTGTGAAGCTGGCACTAGAGAACAGGAACTGGCCAATCTTTTGGCAGCTTCTACAGTATGGAGCTTGTTTCGACTTGTCTCAAGCTGATAAATGTTTACTTCTGAAAAAACTGAGTCATTTTCCAAGAACAGACATTCATTTAGAAAAGCTGTCGCAAATCATACTTTGTCTCACACAACCAAGTTCAAATTGTTTCATTGGTCACACAAGTGTACAGGAAATACATGACTCTCCCGAAAAAAGTGTCAATTGGTCTGTGTCCACAACAACTAAGCAGCGCTTTCAGACTGGATCCTATTCTGAAATCAGTACCTTAGACAAATCATTTGAAAAGTGCATCAGGCAATCGAATTGGACAGTGGCTAACCTACTGCTTCAGTATGGACCTACAATCGACATTAAAAGATTATTTTCTGGAAAACCTTTAATCCACGTGATCGTTTCTATATATGTAGAGAACGACAATGAACCCTGGCTGGCTTTTCTGACTAAGCTACTTGATTGTGGACTTGACATTAACAGTGATGATGGGAAAGGGAGAAATGTTTTAATGATGCATAGAGTTTTGGAAAGCATTGAACAGAAAGAGGAAAACCCAAAAACGCTGTTCCGAATCTTGCTTGAAAAGGGAGTGAACCCTATGTTGGTGGACAATATGGGAAATTCACTGCTTGCACACATCATGAAAACTCACAAACATCGTTTTTTAAAAATTATAAAAAGACTTTTCGAAATCGGACTGCCATCATTCAGGCCGCAAATTGAGGCCATGAACCATGTGACTTATTCACTTTACCTGTCACAAATGAAGAAAGCAATCAACTGTGTGAAATCATCTGGTGTCAAGATTCTTACTGAATGTGGCGCCCTATCCAACGCCGACATGTTTTTGCTCAGCACAGAATTTGAAGCGGAAGCCATGCACGAGTCACGTGATGCTAAAGATTCAGAAGCAGAAAGCATTCGTCAGGTTCTCCAACAGGCAGCTAGTCAGCCCCGGTCTCTGAAATCCCTGTGTCGTCTCGCTGTGTCTCGAGGTCTACCCATGGGAGTCAACAGAAGGGATCTGGTAAAGTCCCTTCCCATCCCGTCTGTCTTCACAGACTTTCTGATGTTCACCGATCTGCTTCCTGATCTTCATGACGACTCTCAAGACAGGATAGGGGTTCCGTGGTCAGGAGTGTTCGAACCTTATGATCCTGATTTATATTTCTATCATTATCGCCTTAGTCGTATAAAGAGGTGATTAGTGATGTCAAGAATTATCATAAAGAGGAAGGGAACGACAGTGAAGAGGAAAAGAAAGACAAATAAGAGGAAAGGATTGACAATGATGAGAAAGCAAAGCAAGAAAATAATGACAGTAGAGACGGCAGTAACAAAGAAAAAACTGGATTTTGTCGATTTTTTTGATATATCTTAAAGCAGATCATGGATGTCTAGACAGTGACCATTACAACAGAATCACTTTTACTAAAGAAGATTACAAAGAGAACTTAATTGTGTTTATTGTTTTCACTAATCTGCTTAAGATATTCGCATCTAAACCCTCTATGTCTAACAGCTCACACTGTGTTGTATCTACCTGGTATGTACGGACACTGGACACTTATGAAACACTAAGTGTATCGCCAAGCTAGCTTCTATGTAAAGATGTTTTCACACTTTGCCAAGACTACTACTTGCTCTCAAGCAGGGTGATAAAATGACAGTTACCTCTCTACAAGATGCTGACAAATTAAGATTATTATCTTTTTTCAATCTTCTCTTCAAGAAATCAGTTGACCTGGTGCTGTGATGTTCGAAAGGTGACACGACGCTCCATCTTGCGGGAAACTTAATTATTGTCACCCAGGTAGCTTTTGTGTCACTGATTATGTACGAAGGACCAAACAGTTTATACTTTCTACTAATTTGAAAAACATTGTCTACCATTCGGGCATCGGATACAGACTAAAGAAACGTCTGTAAAATTTTTTTTTTGCTTTTTGAGAGACACTACCGGCAGTATTAAAACTGTATACATATATATTGATAAGTTTTTTGTGGTGCTTAACAGATGACCACGTGACAATATAAAGAACTCTCTATCTCACAATATCGTAAATTAACTTTACATAGACAAAATATATTTGTGGGAAAGTCTATGGCTTAAAATCAACTGGTCAGGGAGATTGAGGAGCTAAAGCCGAATAAACCTACTTTTTTCCTGAAGAATCAATCGCAATTATAATCAATCATAACAAATCAATCATAACAAATCAATCATAACCACTCAGTCAGAGCCACTGTCAGAGCTGTGTTGTGCTCTTCTTGTGCCTCTTAA
Organism: Pomacea maculata; assembly: GCA_004794325.1. Taxonomy (NCBI): domain Eukaryota; kingdom Metazoa; phylum Mollusca; class Gastropoda; order Architaenioglossa; family Ampullariidae; genus Pomacea; species Pomacea maculata. The sequence goes on along the minus strand of SRHC01002982.1, from coordinate 6,145 downwards.
CAACATTTGCATATTTTGCTTTGCTGTACAGTTGTGTTAAATGTTTTAAGTGAGTTATAGACAAACGATTGTTTAATGAGAGAAAAGATAGACTTTAGTAATTCGCCATCTCCATCTTACACCATCTTCATTTACAGACTACTCCTCTACTTGCTGTCGTAGCCATTGTCCGTGTGTCCCGTGTAATGGTTTATTTGGTTGGGTCGGTGTTTACAAGCTTTTGCGTGGTTATTGATGTCTACATGCTGAATTTGTTGTCTTCATATTTTATTTAATGTCTACATGCTGACTTTGATGTGTACGTATTGAATTTGATGTCTGCATATTGAATTAAGTTATCAAAGATTAACGGGAAGGACTGTGCTTTATGTGATTTATTTTGTGACAATTCAGCCAGTCTTTAGGCATCGGCGGAACCTGCTACAGGATGAGATCCCCAGTTTACATTTATAGAACCTCGACATAATGTTGCAACTTATGATAACAACACTTTCCACCCTGGAACTTTTTGTGACATAAGAAATTAACATGAAGCAATTAGATTTTGAAAGAAATTTTTTTAGACAATAACACACACTTGGTTTTTGATGCCTAAAAAGCTAAGTATAAAATATATTTGTATTTGTATGGGAGTTAACTATCTCTTCAGCATCCTACAGCGGTCACATATAAAGAGAGAAGAGGAACACAACTTTCACCAAAAATATTAAAATACCAGAACTAAATATAAAGCTTTAAAGGGATACTCAAGGCTTGTGATAAGGCTGTGGCGACAGTCAAACGTTTCAAAAATAGATTTAGTTAGAATTACAGAGCACGAGAGCGATACAGGAGAAATAAAGGATTCGTTTCTCACTTAATTACCACTTATTAGCACTATTTCGGTTGCCGATGTTTATAAAAATCGAAAAAATCCAGTGAAATCGACCCTTGTGTCCTTCCGCCGAGTAGCTACGATAGCTTCCCGAGATGAGTCAAGCAGACGAGTCTTTTGTGACGTCACAAACGACAGGAAGTGTCTGTGGTCATTGCTAGGATAGTGATCGGTGGTGTCTCTTAGTTGGATTTGTGATCTCCAAAGTCATTAACTATCGAGATGGCCATGAATAATGTTCAATTTTACCAATTTGAACCACTTGCATCAGCTCACAATCGACTGCACATCCTCGGAGGACGAGGAAAATGTTGCAGCAGTCGAAGCACAAAGCAGGTACGTAGGACCAGAGATCTGTAGGGACAGATCTCTGGTAGGACTATAGAAGTAAGTCATACTGTGTGCACGGGAACAGAAAGTGAACGCATGCTTTACCTTCAAGCACTTTAAATAAACATAATGCACTCAAACTCTTTACACTGGGCATTGTTGTTGACGAATTCACTTCGTAGTGTATTTAAAAAATAAAATTACATTTGGTATGCTAATTATTTCCTCACACACACCGGAATATTCACATTGTATATGATAATTTGGGTTTTAAGTGAACTTTCCTAAGGATAGTTAAAAAAATTAATACTTTGAAATATCTGTATTTAAATATTTTAAACAGACTTTAATATAATACTATTTGCAGCCTTTTTTGGGGGATATAGTTTGAATAATTACACTAATGACTTACTTTATAACAACGATGGATAGAATTCAAGCAGAGACGTTTGCTTTATATGTTATTATGCCTGTGCTTTTTAACTTATATGTTTGTTGTTTAAATGTGTATTTACATAGATTCATTTATCACAGTTTCAGACTGGTGCATTTGTGAGCATTGTGAGGAATGGCCACAACAAATGTTGAAGCATAAAAAAATGTAGAGTAAAAGCTTAAAAGTGAATTGTCAAGAAAATGTTCCCTATACATCATGAAAATTGTTACATTTATCCAAATCCAGTTATTGGACACACTTCATATCAGATGCATCATGTATCTGACATGAATTGTAAAATAAAATCTTCCCTTTGTTAACATTAATTTCTTTTATTTGTTCAAACTCAGGTATGGGACACACTTTATCTTTATGTCCAAAACAAATCTTGCATGCATCTGGCATTTTTATTTTACAAACATCATTTCTGAAATACTTGATGCTGAATTTACCTTTCATTCTTTATTTTCTTACAAACTAATAACAATGCAAGGAAAACTGTGTGAGAACTGATTTCTTTCTTTCACATAATATACAGACATGTGGCTTAATCTTTTTATTTCCTCAAGTTCCACTGCATGTGAATTTTTCATTTGATTGCTCTGTAAGCATTTAAAACAGTTTCAACAATGTATTTTGTCATAATTTTCTTAATTCTTAGTTATGGATTCCAATAAACCAAGTGGACAATTTGAGACACATGTGTGTTTGTGTACTTGTCAAAGGTTGAACATTTAAGAAGCCTAAAAGAGTGTGGCTGTGATGTCCAGGAGTAATGATGGCCACAGGAGCTGTCTTGGCATATGGTTATAAATTTGACTTCTATGTGACACTCATCTATAGTTGTGATAGAGGGGTTGCTACACTGCCTGCAGACACTCAGCAGCTCCTCCAACTTCTTTTCGTGAATGATAAATTTTCTTTCCAGGAAGGGATTTGTGCCCAGTTCATCTTTCTGAGAATTCCTAGAGACAAATATCGAGACTAAAATCATAGTTAAAACCATAAATCATTTTTATAGCTAAATATCAGCTTAAATTGTTGTGCTAGCATGTTTCTGATATAAACTATCAAGTACTGACTGTTTGTTAGTAACTGCAATATAAATTTTGTTTACTGGTGCTCCTCGACTGCCGAATTATTCCACTCTGAGGTGTCATTTTCATTTTCTGACTCCCATATCAATATCAGGATCACACCTAGCAGACATTTATAGACACATTTTCCTTCTTTTTCATTGCATTATGAAAAAAATTTATCCACATAAAAATTTTACAAAGCCATATAAAATTATTTTTTTATCTAAGTGTTTAAAACTGCACATATTTTTGGCCTTGAATATCCTTATAAGAAGAAAATATCTGGCACAGTTTGTGGAATTCATGCCAATTTTAGATAAAAGAGATGTGTAATAGAGAAAAGAACTAAAAAGTGGCCATTACCTTTCAGGATTGGAGCTGAGATCTGGGTCTGGACCTCTTTATTTAAGCACAGTTGAACTGTTTGTTGTGACTGACTCGTCATAGTCTGAACATAAAGTTTTTATAAAGTAATCATTCCACAAAACATTAAAACAATAATAAAACATGTATGATTATACCATGTGATCAAGCTATTATTATTTTTAATTCTTTACAGTATCCAACATAAAACACAATCATTAATATTACTCTAATTTTCAAATGTTGAAATATCAATTCTAACTTCCGCAGTGTACTGCACATAGATTTCACTACTATTGTTGATAAGCTCATTATGTAGGAAATACCTTTCACATGAATTTCATTGTTTTTAGATTTCATAAACAAATAGGCTGTCTTTTCAAAAATATGAATTTAACAATATTTCATTTTATAAAAGCAAACAATGATTTTTAAAAAAATAATGTAACAAGTGACAGGATTTCAACAATCATTTCTTTTACACTTTCAGTTTGATGCTGACATTTTTCATTTATTATGCATGTACTATGAATTTTTACCTATTGAAACCCGCTTATTATAAGTACCACATAACACGTTTATTGTTTTATAGATATATACAGTCTTTGATATATGTATATTGTAATGTTATCTACCAATAATGAAAAGTGCATTTTGTAAACACAGTAACAGTACATAGCACTGACACTGACCTGTTTATGCTGTAGTCGTTTGGCAAGTGAAACTCGTCTGTCAGATAGATCCTTCATTCTTTTTCGAGAAATTTCATTGTGTTGAAAAATGGTCGGAATTGCATCTGGCAGAAGCTGTTCCTTGAAGGCCAAATCTAACTGTTCGGACATTGTCCGGCTAGTAAAGCACTGATCGTCAACAAAATGCTTGCACAACACCTCCCACTCTCTGGGCTACCAAACGTGTGGCATCGAGCCTTGTTATTGTATGACACACTCTTTTTGTAAGGCTCGATCTGTCTTTCGGAAAATGATGACAATGTCGAATCTTTTCCCATTTTTTCGTGGCAATCGGGGGCAGGCATGGTTCGGTCTCACATGTAAACAATCCTACTGAAACGTCATAAGGTCACGTGATCGAGAACGAGAGTTCGTCGAAGCAGACGAAAGAGTCCGTGTAATTTCTCTTCTTAAACGCAACATTCTACTACAGACCTTCAACTTTTTTCACATGAACAGACATGAAAATAGACGAGATTCAAATTGATCCTACTATTTACGAGTTTCTAAGCAGTTTAATTTTCCCTTTAGTATCCATTTAATTAAGTGCGTTCAGCGCAGTTCGTAAAGTTAAGTAAGTGCGTTTCTACGAAGTTCGTAAAGTTAAGTAAGTGCGTTCAGTGAAGTTCGTAAAGTTAAGTAAGTGCGCTGAGCGAAGTTCGTAAAGTTAAGTAAGTGCGTTCAGCGAAGTCCGTAAAGTTAAGTAAGTGCGCTGAGCGATTTTCGTAAAGTTAAGTAAGTGCGCTCAGCGAAGTTCGTAAAGTTAAGTAAGTGCACTCAGCGAAGTTCGTAAAGTTAAGTAAAGCCACTCAGCAAAGTTCGTTAAGTTAAGTAAGTGCGCTCAGCGCAGTTCGTAAAGTTAAGTAAGTGCGTTCAGCGAAGTTTGTAAAGCTAAGTAAGTGCGCTCAGCGAAGTTCGTAAAGTTAAGTAAGTGCACTCAGCGAAGTTCGTAAAGTTAAGTAAGTGCGCTCAGCGAAGTTCGTAAAGTTAAGTAAGTGCGTTCAGCGAAGTTCGTAAAGTTAACTTAGTGCGCTTAGCGAAGTTCATAAAGTTAAGTAAGTGCGCTCAGCGAAGTTCATAAAGTTAACTATGTGCGCTCAGCGAAGTTCGTAAAGTTATGTAAGTGCGGTCAGCGAAGTTCGTAAAGTTAACTAAGTGCGCTCAGCGAAGTTCGTAAGTTTAAGTCAGTGCGCTCAGCGAAGTTTGTAAAGTTAAGTAAAGCCGCTCAGCGAAGTTCGTAATGTTAAGTAAGTACGTTCAGCGAAGTCCGTAAAGTTAAGTAAGTGCACTCAGCAAAGTTCGTTAAGTTAAGTAAGTGCGCTCAGCGCAGTTCGTAAAGTTAAGTAAGTGCGTTCAGCGAAGTTTGTAAAGCTAAGTAAGTGCGCTCAGCGAAGTTCGTAAAGTTAAGTAAGTGCACTCAGCGAAGTTCGTAAAGTTAAGGAAGTGCGCTCAGCGAAGTTCGTAAAGTTAAGTAAGTGCGTTCAACGAAGTTCGTAAAGTTAAGTAAGTGCGCTCAGCGAAGTTCGTAAAGTTAAGTAAGTGCGTTCAGCGAAGTTCGTAAAGTTAAGTAAGTGCGCACACCGAAGTTCGTAAAGTTAAGTAAGTGCGCTCAGCGATGTTCATAAAGTTAACTAAGTGCGCTCAGCGAAGTTCGTAAGGTTAAGGAAAGCCGCTCAGCGAAGTTCGTAAAGTTAAGTAAGTGCGCTCAACGAAGTTCGTAAAGTTAAGAAAGTGCGCTCAGCGGAGTTCGTAAAGTTAATTAAGTGCGCTCAGCGAAGTTCATAAAGTTAACTAAGTGCGTTCAGCGCAGTTCGTAAAGTTAAGTAAGTGCGTTTCTACGAAGTTCGTAAAGTTAAGTAAGTGCGCTGAGCGATTTTCGTAAAGTTAAGTAAGTGCGCTCAGCGAAGTTCGTAAAGTTAAGTAAGTGCACTCAGCGAAGTTCGTAAAGTTAAGTAAAGCTACTCAGCAAAGTTCGTTAAGTTAAGTAAGTGCGCTCAGCGCAGTTCGTAAAGTTAAGTAAGTGCATTCAGCGAAGTTCGTAAAGCTAAGTAAGTGCGCTCAGCGAAGTTCGTAAAGTTAAGTAAGTGCACTCAGCGAAGTTCGTAAAGTTAAGGAAGTGCGCTCAGCGAAGTTCGTAAAGTTAAGTAAGTGCGCTCAGCGAAGTTCGTAAAGTTAAGTAAGTGCGTTCAGCGAAGTTCGTCAGGGTTAGGGTTAGGGGTTATGGTTAGGGTTAGGGTTATGGGTTAGGGTTAGGGTTAGGGGTTAGGGTTAGGGGTTAGGGGTTAGGGTTAGTGTTAGGATTAGGGTTAGGGTTAGGGGTTAGGGTTAGGGT
>SRHC01002981.1:0-23078 GCA_004794325.1 Pomacea maculata | reverse complement strand
GCGCCTTGCAAATGAAAGAAGTTGATGTGACGTCAAAATAAGGTGACGTCAAAATAAGATGACGTCAAAATGTCGGTATTCAGCAGCCCGTGTCGTCCACATCTTAGGGCAGCGCCAACACACAGCACGTGCAGGACTCCGCCGTACAAACATTAAAACATCAAACAAGCTTCAGTACAGTTCATAGCAAATAAACACATCCAACGGACGATAAAAACAATTTCTTCATCGACAAAGATGACAAAGATGTCCACCTGCACAGCTTACGTTGGTCTTCCAGGTAGCCTCCAAAGTGTAGAAATGTGGATGTATGAGTGTAGGTGTGTAAAAAATGGGCAGACAATGACGAGGAGGTGGACTAGTCAATTGAATATAAAGAGTTTTGTTGATTGGTGATGCTGGGAAGAAACTTTCACTGTTTTCCAGTGCAGTGACTAGAAATCGGATGATGATATGTAGTTTGCCTGATGACAGGGATAGAGAGCGAACGGTTATCAGACGAAGATCGGAGTAGTGTGACTGGAATGGCGAACAAGAAAAGCACAGAGAAGTAGTCATAGTCATAGCCTGGGAAGAAATTAAAAGACAGTTTGAATAGAAAGCGAAAAAATATGGGAGCAAGTTCAGAAAACGAAGGGCAGGAGTGGCATGGTCCCACTACCAGACCGACAGCGGAGTTCTGTTCTTTCTATGGGGGCCTTGAATACTGTGAAGTTTTGAAGCATTCAGAAGTACGGTTTCTGGACTTAAATCTCCGTTATAATTTCAGTATACTATAATTTGAATCATGCAGGTTATGTACTAGATTAAGACATAAGTGGGGCAACCATAATTATATTTTTGAAGGATTGAGAATTCTCAAACTTAAGATACAGTTTGGTCTAAGGGAAGCAACTGCAAGATGTTGTAGGCACGAAAGCGTACATGAGTTATCTGTGTTTCATGTCGTAAACGCCTCTCGACTATTAAAAAAAACAACCCAAAAAACAGTGCAGAATACATCGGCACTCAAAATCGTAAGGAAAAAAGAAATGAAAATCAAATATGGTTCTCTTGCATACACAAAACATGAAATGCAAGCCGAAAGTAAACACAAACTACTAATTATATGATGACAAGGATGAGACAGGAGAGGGGACATCACTCTATTTCAACACTACCCTATAGAACTATATCAAGTGTGTGCCTACCTTGTGAGGGTCACTCGAGACAAAACACAACAGGAGCTGATACACAACATTGTTTATAAAACTGATGTCAGCAACACTGTAAAGCAGGATTGTCAAACTCAATCCCACAGGGGGCCAAATCTCACATCATACACAAGGTTGTGGGCCGATAACTTTTTATTGGACAGTAGAAAACTAACCTTTTGAGAAGATGAATAGCTTATCGCAGTTTTAGCGTTCTGCCCATCGTTACAACAAAAGGCTTTGCGACTATTATTGTACTGATGATTAGGCAGTTAGTAAACAACCATTTCGCAACCCAAAAGTTTGATCGGACATAATTCAAAGTTAGTATTTATCATTGAAGTCCACCTTACAATCTGCCCTGTCTTTCCATTTAAAAGCAAAATATATCCACAGGAAAAGGTAGTAGAAGTCTGGTTATGAGAATGACAGTTTAGCTGGTCTCTTCAATACAAAACTCCGCCTGGAAACCATTTGGGTAACCTGCCGGTTCCATCCCCAGATGAAGGATGAGGGTGAAGATGGCTTTTATCATTTCAATATTGAAGGTAAAAAGTTACTGAAGTAAGATAGAGTTCCGGCCCTTTGACTTTATTTGTCTGGTTTAAATATTCATGGTAGACTTATTTTCACAGTCTTTTCTATTTATGCTTTCACATACTTGCTGTTAACTTTACTAATCAAGATCATCATTCAGGTTTACTATGTTCAATTAACAATAACCTGTTACCACATATTATCAGATTGTACACAAGCATTCGTAACTTGATAGTTTTCTGAGTTGCTAAAATATTTTGCTAGGAATATCCTCTATGTTTGTGTATATGTACCACCGGAAGGCTCTCCCTCTTATCTGTTCTTTGGTGTAAATAATGACATTTTGAATATCGACGAATGGTCAAGTGCATGTTAAAATATGGGGATGTGTATATTATTGTAGCTGGAGACTTATACTGTCAGACTGGGTGTTTTGATACTGCTGATGCTGATTTTGTCTCAGAGTTGCTTGACTGGATAGTCATTCTGTAAAGTCAGATAAACCATAGACACGAAAGGAAAGGACAGACAACTCGAAGCGCGTGCAGTGGGACTCATCTCTCGTGCCCGGTGTAGAAGCTTAAGTTGTTGACAGGCAGCTTCCGGTCGCTTTGCTTTGTACCCGGAAGCATCTGGGAATCCTTTTATATTTAAGAAATCCTCTTACTGAGAGTGTTTTGATGTATATTGTTAATATATGAATTAAAATGTTTACAGTCGAACAGATTGTTGTATCATAGTATTTGTATTTATTTTAGAGTCGAGAACATGGTTTTGTCAGCAAGTTCCCGCTATATTGTTTTTCTGAATGTTTACAGAGGGTGTTTATAGTAAGTTTATCATTTCCTGGATAAAAATAGACCCTAGAAATAGTAAAGTATCTATTTTCTTCCATTATCTATTTTGCATTTCTTTACTTAAACGTCTTGAAAAAGTTTGTTTAATCATAATTGGTTTGATCATGTCTCCCTGGAGATTTTTGAAGTCTTGTATTGCTTTGCTGTCAGATGACTACATTATAGATGGCGTGAAGGAAATAATACTTAATGTTGATAGTAAGTAGAGGCTGCAAAGTTCTGCACTCTTTTGAGTCGAATATTAAAAATACATAGAAAATACCAGCAGTTTGAAGCAAATGCGAAATGAATGCAGGAGCATTTGATCCTTATGTTTGCTACTTGATTGATTGGTGAGTGACCAATGGCATCTCTCGTAGTATGTGACGGACTAATGCACAAAGTAAATTAGGAGAACGGAGAACCAGGAGGACACCTCTCGGCACGAGGTCACAGTGGACGGACCAACTGGTCATCGGTCGGAGGAACTTAGCATCTCTAACGCCGACTTGAACTTTACCTCGAGACCGGGTCTCAAGTCAAAAAGGCAAGACTCAGGAGGAAAGACACTTGGGTTACAGAACCTTGAGCAAGGGGGGGGGGAGTCAATGACAAAGAGCAGTCGACGGTCTCTGACGAAGTTGGCAGATCAGGTTAGAGGGACGGAGCAACGCTTTTGAGATAAATTCATGGGAGTGCCGTGACTGTCGGCTGAGGTATTGGTCTCCACGAAACCATCATTGTGAATGTCACAACAAAAAACATTAAATTGGTAAACAAAATGTCAACAGTTTCACGTAAAACAAATTAATTATTAACTATAAATGTCAAGTGTCGCTTGCTGCAGGGGCGGCCGAGCCATCATCTTTATGAACCCTCAGATTGTTTTCCATCGTCTCCCAACCGTGGAATGGTCAGCGGACTGTCTTTTAAGATCTGAATAGCAAGTCACCGCGAGACGAACTGTGCTTTGGCTGGATTCTTTCGATTGGCTTTGTTGCTCGTCGGGCGTGTGAGTGTCTGTCTGTGTGCCTGTGAGAGCGAGACCTGCGTTGCCCGACAATGCATTACACTTGACAGTATCATATTCATCATAGTAATGATTAATTAAAGCTCACTGGTGGCTTCCTAGCTTATGGCCGAGCTATTTCAATGGGGTTTTAATTGGCATAAACTCCGTGGGAAGGCTTCCTGGGATAAGATGATGGCAGTTAATAAAAAAAATAGGTAAAGATCTACAAGCAAATAAAAACATAATAAATTATTTCAAATAGATTAATTTAAAGCAGTCGGACCAGTATCTGATCTTTTGACCAGTTGTAACAAGCTAATTATCTTTTGAACTAGATTTCAATGAAGTTAGGCCAAATGAACCAAATGTTAAAATCATAAAGCATTAATTTCTCATTTAGTCCAGCCCCAGCAAAGAGTTTTTGAAGCTTTTGCAGGAGGAACACTGTTGTGATTTATTTTTAAATAATTTGTTGATAATAATAGGGTTTACATTCAGGACACATGTCATTCAAAGCTCAGGAAGAAACCTGTTAGTCGCCCATGGAGTTACAGTCGTATTGAACATGTTTAGTTTGGAGGTGGACTGTCTTGAACCACTGTTTGTATTAATTTTTTTTATTGCTTCTTGATATCGCTTTGATAGTTTCGAAAATCCTTATAGAGATCACATTTTATAGAAGAGTATATTTAGTTCGCACTAGAAGTTTGATTTCTCATTAAGGAATTCATCATCTATATTTATAGACGCGATGGGTTTTTGTATGCTGAATTTTTAATGTCTTCTTTTAAATAGATATGAATGAATAATTTTGTTTTCGTTTGTAACTGTCAACAGGCGCAGTCTGCGGGAGCGGGAGATGGCCGTTAGTGTTTGGGTCTGGCTAATGCCACGGACTAATGGGGCTGCCTGATGTCTTGAAGAGTTTTGTGTTAGTTTATTTTGTAAATTGTTTAGTTAATGAGTATCCTATTGATCTGGCCCACGAATACAAGGTCTGACACCAAAAGGAAGAATTTGTTATGTTAAGAAGTGTGGTCCCTCGTCCCTAAGGACAGCATCATTTAGTGTATAATGTCTGTCACGAAGGGAAAAAGTCAGCTGTGTTTTGTCTGTAATTGTTTTCACAATTTAAGATAAGTTGTGAATGTGGATGACAATTTATGGATTATAACTACTTAGACACAGCTGATACAGTCAAGGCAGTGTTGGGCCAAACTTTACATGCATTATTTCTTAAGTTAAACATCAAAAAGGAACTTTCTTTCAGGACTGCTCAGGACTGTCCAGGGGTTTCTGGGAAGCTGTGACTGTGACAAGCTGACCGTGCTGAACTCATCATTCTAATGAGAAGTGAGAGTGGAGAGACGGTAAGCCAGCCGCTGAGTAAAACGCTGAATAAAGTCTACAGATGTGCGGCATCCATCTTTGTTGTGTTCGTGTACGACTAGCCCACCATTACGTAGCCATCAGGGACTGACATGTTGGGTACACTTGTATACGACCGACTTATCACACACACACCGGTCGACGAGTCCCCGCAGATGACGATGAGGATGAAGAGATTTATAGGAGAATCGAATCCAAGAGACACAAGTTCAGAGTAATCTCCCTGTGAGAGTCATAAAGAAGATGGCGGAGAAGACCGTTGTGTTTTCGCAGTCACTCGGCTATTTACTGCTTTTACTCTTGTATGTGACGTCTTTATTTGCTTCAAGTGACGTGGAAGAAATGACGCACACAAGACGTCAGACACAAGACACCAATCGGACTGAACACAACACGAGATCTACCACAACTCATGACAATGTAGATCTAGTGCACTTGTCCTAATGTCTGGAATGTATTTTATGTTACTGAATGACATTACATATTGACAATCAAATTATAAACATATTATGTACTGGCTAAATAAATAAAAATAAAAGAAGGGAAATTCAAAGAATGAGTGCACTACATCCACAGTTGCAGGAATGGGAAGTAGCTGTAGTCTAGCTACAGCTACTGTAGCCGGCTACAAATTTTAAAAAAGTGGTTTGTAGCCGCAGCTACATTTTAGAAAGTAGCCGTCAAAAAGTAGTTTGGCTACATTTGGCTACTTTCACGACTATTCATCAACAGCGTGTGAGCAAGACGACGACAGACACTGCTCTCACTGCTCGGTGTTTTCACAGCCAGACACCCACGTTTCTGGTTTCTCACGTTTTAGTGTTTTGTGTGTACGTGTGATGTTTGTGTATGTTGCTACAGCTAACTTTTTATAACATCACGCTTTTAAAAGTAGCCAAAAGAAGCTGACTACATTTTAAAAGTAGCTGGCTACATTTTGAAAAAAAGTAGCTGTAGTCTAGCCGACTACAAATTAAAAGTATCTTGCCCATCCCTGCACAGTTGTGCTTTCCCTTTCTGACACAATACCTCCTGCTGCGACCATACAACACTAGACACTGTAGTAGTTTGATGAGCCAGTATTTATTAAACATGAATAATATGGCGACCCCCGCCAGGTTCAAACACAGAAGAGATGTGACTACTTAAAACCCCGGATGACCATCATGGGATAACTCTTATGGCGACACTGACCTTATCCGATGTTATGACAATCCTGCAAAGCATCAAGTAAAAGGCGATATGAAAAGACTACATGACTCATGCTCGAACCTTCACAAAGCAAATGCATAAAATACATTGGGAAGACTCTGTGATACGACATCAGCTGCATTAACAAAAACAAAAAAACAAAAATACAAAAGATGGTTTCTGATCATTTCAATATTGAGGGTATAAAGTTACTCAGGCAAGAGTTCCGGTCGCCCTGTAAATCACTGCCTCTACTGAGGTACAGACGAGCGCACATCGAGTTTACCTGGTGTGATCAATGCAGCGTGTGATAGTGTTTACAAGTGTAAGGGCAATAATCCTGAGGCCAAACAAAAGCTAGCGCGAGTTATACACCCTGATTATAAAATTGGACGGTGTGGAGACCAACATGTCACAGATACTCGTAATACGTTTTTTCCTTTTTGCACTAAAATTTGTGCGGACTTCAAGGTAAACTAAAGGGACATAAATAAATATCTTTTATAATGCCATTTGACTTTATTTGTCTGTTTTTAATATCCATGGGAGACTTTCTTTTCACAGTCTTTTCTAACTATTTATGCTTTTACATACTTGCTGTTAACTTTACTAATCAAGGTCATCATTCAGGAGGATTACTATGTTCAATTAACAATAACCTGCTACCATATACTACAAGATTTTACACAAGTATTCATAACTCGCTCTCTAACTCTATTGCTTTTCTGAATGGTTGTAAAAGATGGTTTGTAGTGAGTTTATCATTTCTCAGTTCAGAATAAGGTTCTGAGAAATGTACATTAAACTTCGTTTATTCTGTAATAATTTAAATACTGATTTTTTGTAAACTTTTGATGCTTGAACACATTCACATGGTACGTTTTTTTCAGGACGATGGTGTACTTGATATGAGTGGCGAAGTTTATGTGCTTTTTAATTGTTTTTTTCGACTGCATTTATTGTAATAGTTCACTAAATGTGCACAGGATGGTAAACCGTTTAGTGACGTTTCATACCTGGATATAAATAGAGCTTAGAGTTAGAAAAGTAGCTGTTTTATTCCAATATCTATTTTGCATTTTTACTTAAACTTGTAGACAAAGTTTGCTTAATCATAATTGGTTTGATCATGTCTGCCTGGAGATTTTGGACGTCTCGTATTGCTTTGCTGTCAGATGACGACATTACAGATGGCGTGAGGGAGATAATCCCTAATGTTAATAGTAAGTACAGGCTGCAAAGTTCTGCTCTCTTTTGAGTCGAGTATTAACAATACATAGAAAATACCAGCAGTTTGATGCAAATTCGGAGTGAATGCAGGAAATTTTTTTCCATATGTTGGCTACTTGATTGGTTGGTGAGTGACCAATGGCATCTGTTGTTGTATGTGACGGACTAATGCACAAAGTAAATTAGGAGAACGGAGAACCAGGAGAACACCTCTCGGCACGAGGTCACAGTGGACGGACCAACTGGTTATCGGTCTCTAACGCCGACTTCACCTTTACCTCGAGAACGGGTGTCAAGCCAAGAGGGCAAGACTCGGGAGGAAGGACGTTTGGGTTAGAGAACCTTGAGCAAGGGGGTGAGTCAGTGACAAAGAGCAGTCGTCGGTCTCTGACGAGGTTGGCAGATCAGGCAAGAAGGACGGAGCAACGCTTTCGAGAAAAATTCATGGGAGTGTCGTGACTGTCAGCTGAGGTATTGGTCTCCACGAAACCATCATCGTGAACCCGCTGGAAGCATGGAAACATCGTGAACAAGGACAGCTCTAACATCAAAGCTTTACATCGAATGTATTTGTATGTTTTTATGTTTCTTTAATCTCTTCTATACGTTACATCACACGTGACCCACGTGATATACAGCTGATAGAGGAGTGAGTATTGTACGTATGGTTCCCCGCAACTTTATGTTGACGTGGGTATTGAGGACTGAGGTTACTCTCACCCATGGGCCCGGTTTCCCGGTGCCAGTATTCACGTTTTTTGACTAAAACCGAGGAATATTTCATTAAAAAACATTCAATTGGTCAACATAATGTCAACAGTTTCACGTAAAACACATTAATTATTAATTATGCATGTCACGTGTCGCTTGCTGTTGGGTTGCCGAGCCATCATCTTTATCAACCATCAGATTGTGGCCATCGTCCCCCAAACCGTGCAATCGTCAGCGGACTGACGGACTACGCTTCCGGCTGCTGACCACAGAAGTGTCAAGGGACGATGGACCCTGTCTGACCTGTGACTCAGTGTCCCGACTGGCAGTGTGTTTAGTTCAGCCCACCCATTAGTTTGTTTTTGCTTGTTCTTCAGAAGTATTTAATTCTGTGTATAGTTTATAACTATTTCCACCGCCGGAGGGATCTTTATTTTGTTTCGTTTCGTTTTGTTTTTGTTTTGATTTTTTTATTATCTGATTTGTAAGCTTTTTTTCTTCTTTCTTCCTTTAATGCTTTTTTCCTTTTTATTCTTAGTTTTTGGCGAAACTTGTGACCGGAAATAAACTTATCTTTTGTTCTGTCACGACGTGTGTGTGTTTATCTGTTCACTGAGGAGTAACTGGCTTCGTAGCTCGCGTTGGTCGTGTGAGTGTCTGTCTGTGTGACTGTGAGCGTGCCTGTGAGAGCAAGACCTGCGTTGCCCGACAATGCATTACACTTGACTGTATCGTGTTCATCATAGTAATGATTAATTAAAGCTCACTGGTGGCTTCCTAGTTTATGGCCGAGCTATTTCAATGGAGTTTTAACTGACATAAACTACGTGGAAAGGCTTTCTGGGATAAGGTGATGACAGTTGCCTTTACCTATAAGAAAATAATAGGTAAAGATCTACAAGCAGATAAAAACAGTAAATTATTTCAAATAGACTAATTTAAGGCAGTCAGACCAGTATCTGATCTTTTGACCAGTCGTCGTAAAAAGCTAATTATCTTGTGTACTCAATTTTAATGAAGTTCGGCCAAGTGAACCAAAATGTTAAAATCACAAAGCATTAATTTGCTTATTTAGTTCAGCCACTGCACAGAGTTACTGAAGCTTTTGCTGGAGAAACACTAATTGTTCTGACTTATTTTGAAAAAATTTGTTGATAATATAAGGTTTCATAATAATAGCAATGCTTGTATTATTTATTTATTGTTTATTGCGTTTTGAGATCGCTTTGAAAGTGTGGAAAATGCTTATAGAGATCAAATTTCAGAGGAAACGAGTATTTATAGAAGACAAGATTGAGTTTCCTCTAGAAGTTTGATTCCTCATTTCGGAAATCATAATCTAGATTTATAGACGCGATGGGCATTTGTATGTTGAATTTTTAATGTGTTCCTTTAAATAGATATGAATGCATAATTTTGTTTTCGTTTGTAACTGTCAACAGGCGCAGTCTGCGGGACCGGGAGATGGGCCGTGAGTGTCTGAGTCTGGCTAATGCCACGGCCTAATGGGGCTGCCTGATGTCTTGAAGAGTTTTTTGTTGTTTTATTTTATAAATTGTTTAGTTAATGAGTATCCTATTGATCTGGCCCACGAATACAACGTCTGACACCAAAAGGAAGCATTTGATATGTTATGAAGTGTGGTCGCTTAGTCCCTACAGACAGCATCATTCAGTGTATAATGTCTGTCCCATAGGGGAAAAGTCAGCTGTGTTTTTTCTCAATTTTTTTTTTTACAATTTAAGATAAATTCATAAAAAAATTTGGTATATTTATATTAGTCTACAAAAGAGGTAGAGTGATTGTGACAAACTGATGTGCTTAACTCGTCATTTTAATGTCGCAGCGTATGATCTTATTCTTCCTTAACTAGTGTACTACAACATCTACTGCAGCTCTTTATGTGAAAATGTTTTCATCGAAAGCAAAGTTTTGAGAAGTTCAATCGTATCATTAGTAGTTAACGTGGTCTTTGTATTACCAGCGACTCCATTAGCACATTTTAGTTTGTTAACTATACGCTTCTGTCTTTCTTCCTCCCTTCTTCGATGTCTGCGTTCCAGGTAGATGTTGATGGTGTACAGGAATGGGTTGACCGCAGCGTTAATAGGAAGAACAAACACAGCGATCACCACATTGACCTCTCCGGATATAGGGATACCGCTGGACGCAAGGATTCCCGTTAAGCCGACAGGAAACCAGCACAAGAAGTCGGACATCACTACTGTGATTAGACGTCTGGCAATAGTAACCTCTTTTCTTGACTTTGATGTATTTTGTGCAGACATAGAATTGGTGTGAACAGACCAGTAAATCGAAGCCTGTCCAGTAAGAATAAAAATAAATAAACTAAAATTTAAAATAATAATAACGCCAAACGCGTATTCGCGACCTGGAAATTGCACTCTGGAGGTTGGAAGTGGAACACAGATGCTTGTCTGGCTGTAAAACTTCCAGTGTGACGTCATCGGCAGAAGAGGAACAACCGCCAAGACCACACCTGTGAGCCACGACACTGCGCATACGCACTGCGCTGAACGTTTGCTAAAGTGCACCTGCCTGAAAGGAAAACGGAGAACAAGGAAGCGGTCAACTGTAATGAGAAAGATGATGAAGACGGAAACTTCACATGACAGTAAAGACGTAAAACCTGCCAGTTTGCACAAACTGCTGTTTCTCCACCCGACATCCTCCCATACATAGGATCCTCTGTACCGGAAGTCGGCGATACCGATGATTGACAGGTACAAACCAATCAGAAAGTCCGCCACACACAGGTTGGTGACGAAGACGTCATACCCGACGTTACCTGACGTTTTGTGCAACATCAAACGGTAAACCAAGGAGCTGAGGTTTCCCAGTAGCGCCAGTGAGGCAAAGATGGCGACTCCTGCTCGGTAGACTCCGGATCGCAGCAGATCGTCACAGGAAGACACTTCATCGGAAGGAGCGTGACAGTTGAGCACGTTGAAACCAGGGGGCAGTATGGCCGGACAGCACAGCTTGTAGTTGTCAGCAAAAACATTTTGTAGTTTAGTGAAATTATAGAATATTTCCCGTGGAAAAATAGTCATAGGGCAACGTCTCAGATCCAATAAACTTAAACTTCTTGCTGTCTCAATGCCCTGTCCTCTCACGTGATCTAAGCCACTACCGGAGAGATTTAGTGTTGTTAGTGCCGAGAGGAAAATGTTCCCAAAGTCTAAGCTTAAAAGTAGGACGTCCGAAAGGTCGAGAAATTTGAGAGACGAGAATTTTCTGGCATCCACGAAAGACAAAATATTCAATGGATTAAAACTTAATTTTAGAGATTCTAGTCTTGTTAGACCTGTAAACAAAATGTTGCTAATGTGAGTCAATTTATTGCTACTGAGGTCAAGAATGCGGAGATTCGGCAATGTCACTTCATGCAACCTGGTTATATTACACCGAACTAGAATAAGATGAACGAGGTAGATATTACTTTCAAAGTCAATCAAGTTCATTGCTGTCCCACTGGCATTAACGTATCGAAGGTTAGGGTAGCTAGCAGCATGGAAGATACCAGAACAACCAAAAGCCCAGCCGTGACAGACACAGTTGTGTGGACATGTTTCATTACACAATATTTCATCATCACGTTGAGGACAATGGTAGATCCCGTCACACACGTGACTCTCGTGAACACACACCTGAGAGGCGCGGCAGCGGTAGAAGCCTGGACACGTGTACCTGTCACATGCCGCCTCGTCTTCGTGACCAGGACAGTCGTTGACCCCGTTACATCGGAGGTAGACAGGCAGACACACCTGCTGAAGGCTGACACACGTGAAGTGTGATTCCGGACAAAAAAGAGTCTCTGATGAATTATATTCAAGTTTTTTGCATGGGACAATTGAGAACATTCCATTTGACTTAAAATTAATTTCGACGGGGAGTTCTACTTTAAGGGTGTTGTATTCATAGTAGATTTCTCTTTGACATCGATCTTCATCAGCACTATCATCGCAGTCCACTTGTCCGTTACAGCGCTCCCACTGTTCGACACACTGCACACACAATAGTGTTTTTATCTTTGTAGTTTTCAGACAAATCTAGATAAGCAAAATTTTCAAACTATAATTAAAATATTTGAGCAATCACTTTTTTCTTTTTTTATCTTGTACTCAGTGTAAAGAATCGTTTAGTTTTAAAAATTTCTAAAGATCTTAAAGTTGTCTTCCTTGTGTAGGGGTGATCATAACAATACTCATGTAAGAATTCATCAGAGAAGCAACAAACCCTCCTGCCTGCACACCGAAAAGGAGACAAAGGGTGGCAGGGTGGAAAGTAGCAGAAGTCTTCGTCGCTCCCGTCTTTGCAGTCAGCACGATGATCACAGACTAGCGTGTACGGGACACTCTGATGCACGCCGACACATTGAAATGGAGGCAATGGTGTCAGTGGTGGTGGACAGGAGTGTGTAGCGCCATCTGTACTGCCCCAGCATCTAGAGACCTCGTCACACGCCAGAAACACGTGTGTGAAGTGATGATCGGGACACTGTATGTAGCCTGACTGTTAAACATATTGAATTTATGTTGAGATACTAAAAGTCGCATGAGACATAACTTTAAGAACAAGTGAAACCCTTTAATGTAATGCTTTTTTATTTGAATAGTGTTAAATGCTAAAAAGAAAGAGTTTACTATGTAGTACCATCTAGAGCAGCGGTTCTCAACCTGTGGGTTGCTCCCCGACGTGCCTACAAGGGGGGCGCGAAGGTGGTCCTTTTTTAAAAGTTTCTTATACAGGTATTAGTGAAATTTGTTTATATTGTGTGACCGAGTGGTGAGGGCGCTCAAACTCTAAATCTCTAACCCTTATTCAAGTACACCGTCTCGCATGCAGATACTTCTCACTTCCAAAACTCAAAACACAATCCCCCTCTCAACAATTAAGCCTCCAATCTCCCTCCTCTCGCCTTTTGCCCTCTCTCTCCCTCAGTCTCTCATCGCTGACTCCCCTCTCCCTCTCCAATCACACCTCTCTTTTTTAAAAAAAAAACATCTAAAAGGCAGGTATTCAGGAAACGTCCATCATTCACACCCTTTCGCCCTCGCACGTGCTCAGTCCTAGTACTCTAGGTCCCTGACAGAAGCCTATGGCCAGATAGTGCGGGGTGGGGGCTTAAGAACGACCGATGGCTGCTGCTAATGGCATATTTATCGGACATATTTGAGAAGTTGACCGTTATGAATACTTCTCCGCAAGGGAAAGACACCATCATATTACAAACAACTGACAAGATGAATGCTTTCGTCCGAAAAATTTCGTTGTGGACGCAAAAGATACGCCAAGAAAATATTTTTGATATGTTTCCTTGCTTGTGTAAGTGCAAGGCTGACAACTTGAGTCTTGATCAGGTGAAGAATGTAATTATTGCCCATCTAAACGGACTGCAAGAAAGTTTCAGCATCACTTGGCTGAAACTGATGTGACTAAATACGATTGGATTCGTAATCCATTTCTGGCTGATCCTTGCACAAGCGGGTTGTCCACGGAAGAAGAAGAGCAGCTCATCGACCTTTCGAGTGACCAATCCCTGAAAATGGTCTTCCAAACAACACCAGTGCCAACATTCTGGATCAGCGTCAACGGTGAATATCCTCTCCTTTCTGAGAAAGCAATTAAAGTTCTTCTGAAATTTTTAACTTCGTATATGTGTGAGCAAGGATTTTCAGCATTGGCAGCACTGAAGTGGAAATACAGAAATCGTGTGGACGCAGAGGCTGAGCTGCGAATAGCAGTGGGTACGAACGTCGCACCCAGGTTCGCTTCTCTATGCAACAGCAAGCAGGCTCAACCTTCTCATTAATCAAAGTGAGTGTCCAATAAAATAATATTTATTAGCACCGCAGAATTTGCTTTAGTAAAATTTCATTAACAGTTATACTTCTTGCAGATACGAACTTTGTTCTTCCGTTGTTGAATTGCATTGATTTCCTGGAAGCGGCGTTCGAGGTTAGCTAAGGCTCCCCCCTTCTTCCACCGACCTACCTGGCTAAGGGGGGCGGTGACGTACCGGTGTTCCTCGGGGGGGGGGGGCGTCACAAGTAAAAGGTTGAGAACCGCTGATCTAGTGGGTTGTTTGTAAATGTATTAAAGTATCCATCCGATACTCAATCGCTACTGACGGGTTTCAGCACAATAAACACGAGCCATGGTACCCCACCATCCACGTTGATTGCGGAGAGCTAAGTCGGGTAGTCGACTAAATTACGAAAAACCAGAAGAGCTTATTTCTCCAAGGAGGAAATCCAGAGTGTAAGATTCACTGCCTGTCTTAGTTCGCATAGGCGATGCTGATGTTCTTTTGTCATTTCAACATGTAACTTAGGTGACATAATGTCTGCTGACATGTCTCTTGATGAGCATGTTTCTCACACTTGCTGTGCTGCATACTAAGAGCTTTGTATGATAAGCTTCATTCGCCATACTCTGTCCATCTGTGCTGCTAAGCAGTGGAACTCTCTTCCACATCACATTTGCCACTCGGACTACAAGGCTACATTCACACGCTCTTTTAAAGATATCTGTTCATTTAGTAATATTTTATCTCCTTTTGTAATATTTTTTGTAATGTCAGCGATCTATAATGACTCCATTTTTACACAGTTTACAGTATCTACATCCATTCCTACCTTCATCTATTGCTTTAAATTCTACTCGCGTACTTTATCTTTATGTTGGTCAGTGTCCCTATACTTACCTCATTGTCAATTGTTATCTAATGTTCATTCACCATTACTTATCTGCTCAGACAGTGCGATCTATCTTGGTCGTGAGGCTTTGCTCGCTTGACTACTATTCACCTTTACTTGTAAAGAGGTGTTTTCTCTGTGTATTGTTTCAGCGTTTTAACAAAGTAATAACAAAATTCATATAAAAATACATTTCTTTACCTTGATGAAAATTGAAGGGGATGATGTTCTGATCTCGGTTAGCTCACTGTTTTCATAGGGACTTACAGTTCCTGGGACCTCACACAAAAGACAAGATAAACGAAATGTCTCTTGACACTTGATGACAGCAAGTGGACTTATTTTATTGTTTCTGAACAACTGCGACATAGACGAGCAAAGGTCAATAGTAAGAGAAAATGGCCGGAAATCAGACAGGCTGATGAAATGGGCGATCGTATCGTCTGACCACATCCAGCTTTTTCTATACCTGCGACAGAGAAGAGCAAAATAACAAATACTAGAACTATTAACCTACTTCAGATCCTATTGATAATTTTATCATTGCGTCGTTTGTGTTTAAGAATATAAACAAAAATAAATAAAAACGAGAATAAAGTACTTACATCACGGATATTGTCGGAGGAGCTGACTTGGCCCCAATGAAGAAATCAGAGGATTTGTCAGTCCTCATGAAAAGTTCTGTCACAGATTCCCACAACTGTCTTGTGCTCAGACTTGGCAACTGTCCTCCTCGCTTCTGACACTGTTCATGTGCATTGATCCAAGACATTTCTTTCTTATCGAAAAATGAAAGAGAAAAGCATCGGCCGCCAGCCTGGAATGTCCCCGGGCTGCACGTGCCGTCACCTGACCAGCATCCAGCTTCATCTTCGCCGCCCACACAGTTAGACACAAAGTTACACGGGAAGTGATGCTGCATGTCCTCCCATCGCACGGCCGAGCAGTTCCACCTGCCTTTCGACAGCTGAACAGGTAGTGCCGACACGTGGTGGAACGAGAACTGTATTCTGAAGAAGGGCCGGTCATAGGAGGTGGAACTTTTGTACTGTACACGTACACCTCCGTGGTAAATAACTGGTTCAGTGGATGAATACTTGTGTAGAGCACATACACCATATCGTGTGGAATTTGAATGGTTTTGTAATATTATCAAGGAAAGTAATTTATTTAGTAAGCACTTAGTGTTCTCGTTATAAAGATAAATGTTAATAACAGTGGCGTGGTCTTCAGGTGCCACCAGGTAAGTCCAGGTGTTTATGAAAGGAAGGTATCCTTTTTCTCCACTCGGTTGTGATGTGTCTATATAGCCTGGTAATAAAAACAAGCAAATTTAATGAATTATTTACAAATCAATGCATTTCTAAATAAATTCTTTTATGTTAAGTGTGTATCACAATAACATCAACACATCTACTATAAATTGCAGTTGACTCTTGTTAATTCACTCAATGTATTTTTCAATAATAGATTTATACTTAATTTAACATACATTAGTTATGTAGTCCAGCAAAAGGCATTTCAAAGATAATTTAATAAAAAAAGCTTAATTACTAAATAAAAATACATTGTATATCGGTAGAAGAAAAAGGAAGGTTGGGGTATGAGAAGTTTTTTCTTTCCAATACTGTTATAATGTACATGTCTTTATTTGTATTGGCTCAGCTAAACTCAAAATTAAATGTTTTTCCTCACATTAAGATCCCATTTTATCGTAGTTAAGCGTCCTGTACAGCAGACACATTTTAGCATTATTTATTGTTGTTGTTGTTGTTATTATTATTATTTGGTACATTTCTTTGAAACGTCAGAATACATGCCCAGTCAAGAATCCTGTTGAAATTATGAAGCAAACCGATTTGTTGCGAGTCAGGGATTGTTATCACCAGATTCAATGAGATGTGAACATCGGGCATTTTGTAACACGTGGCCAGTAAAGTATGTACCTTCCTCGCAAGTACAAAATGTCTGAAGTAGCTTGCACCTTCTCTCCGTTTATTAACATTGTAACTGAGCACACTTCCAAAGCTACAAATGCCTCCTCAGATTACTAAATAATTATCTGACAGATTAGATACTGAAGACATCGTGAATCAAACTTTAAATCTCATTTGTTAGAGGATGAGTTGGAACTGTTACTAAATGCCAAATACTGTTTATGACTCGTGGATCGTTGTCAGAAATTACAAAACTTATAAAGTAGATTAACTTATTGCAAGCTTAAGCTGCCTCCTCCGATTATAAAGTTAATCATTGTGTGACAGATTATAAACTGAAAGATCAGTGCATGCATTTGACACCGCCACATTCTTCCTCTGTATTAACTATTGAAGTAATATTGTCTGTAGTTACAGCGTCTGAAACTGCTTCTAACTTTGTTAGAGGACGAGTTGGAAACGTTACTAAATACCCAACACTTTTTCTCATTCGGGGATCGTTGTCAGTAATCGCAAAAGATACATCAAGTAATTGCGGTATGACTTAAAATCCACAATACTGTGATGAGTAACAAAGTAAGATGAGTTTAAACAAGATTAAGAGAGTGATACGTTAGAGGCAAATACAATCTGTTATTGTATACTGGATAAAAAAAGACAAATAGATCAATGTCTAATGTAAATTATAAAAATGATACTCGAGCTTCTGGCATTAAAGACTACATGATACAAAAATGTCATGTAATTTAGACGAAATACCTGTAGTTGATGAGAGGAAGGTAGTGGTGAGTTGTGGCCGAGTTCCTTGTGGGACTGCCGTGAAGTTCAAGCTCAGCTGAAAAGCTTTTTTTATGTTACTTACCATCAGCTGAAGCCTCACAATATTGGAATAAGTGAAAAATTCAGTGGGGAGGAAAAAGACATCATCATTAAATATTGACACGTTGTTTTCATCAGTTAAAATGACTCTATGTTGACCTGTCGTTACTTCTGTTGACGTCCACACGTGAGCCAACATTCCTTGGGGAACTTGCAGCTCGATGGTGCAGGAGAGGACGACCGAGTATGTCTGTGAGTTGTCGGTCTGTGTGAGAGAAATGAGGATGCTCCCTTCGCTCCCCTTCACGGGATAAATGTGCGAGTGGTTGGCACATTCTTGAAGCTTCAAGTGCCAATGGGGTGAAGGTAAACTTGTAGTCAGGTCGTCAAACGTATTGACACTCGCCAGTGGCTCGGTGGCGGAGCTGGTGTTGCTCACACCATGTACGTGTGTCACCACGTTGTCAGACTTGTCATCTTCACCTTTTTCTACAGACATGTAACGGTCAGTGTGTTTGAAATCAAACAGACTAGTAGATTCTCGTGAAAAGGGGAGGAAATCTGAAAACCATATACCCTTGGTAATTTTTTCTTCTTCCCACTTGATGGTATCAGTGGTACTTGCAATGATATTATTTTGAAGTAAGCAAATTAATAAGCAGAGATAGGTAACAAAATTTATTCTGGTCATGCTGCCTCATCTGAGAAAATAGAAATTAGTTATCAGAAAGTCATCATTATTGTCGTCATCGTTGTCAGCAGCAGCACAATCATTAAAAAACAAAGACGGCTGTTGTTGATTTGTTATATTAAAATGTAAAAGTAACAGTCTCCAAAATCGTTTGTGGGAACAGTCACTGAACACAAGAGCTGTATACTGAGTACTGGTGCTGAGCCTTCTTTAAGACGCTTTACACAACACACCTGTGAAATCACGTGACTTGTCGTGACTTTAGTTCTGTATTTTACCTTTCTCTTTAAACAAACCTTTCGTCACAAGGATGTATGTGTGCCCGTAGTTTGTTGACAGTTTAAGAGCTGACCATACATTAATAACAAAGTTCAATAAGAGATGTCTAGATTCTGTTCACACTACATTGCAGTCGTCGTCAACATCTCGTCATCTCGTCCTGATATAATTTGAGTTTACCATAACCTACCGTAATAGTGCTACTTTTACAGTTTTGTTTGATTCAGAGACTTTATCAAATGACACTGATTGTGCAAAAGATTACAAGCCAGTTAATAATAGTAATTTTCAGATGGCTGTGAAGTACTGAACACTAAAGAACAGTTGCTCACGTGTGTGAACACATCTGACTAGACACACAGCTACTGTCGAGAATGAGACTGGAAGCTCGGCAGTGACTCAGTACTGTGCGAATACCCGATTATAAAGCTTTTTCCCTTAAAGTGTTTCTATTTTAGATTTTTTGTGTGTGTGTGCTGTCTTCTGCTCTCGAATACCGTCGTGAATCAGTAGGTGGCAGATACAAAACATTTCACGGTGGTGACAATCGAAGTAGAATTACATTCCTTTACTTCGAGAGAAAGGAGCTTTCAAGGGTTTTTTTTATAATTTTTTTAATTAAATTTTTTTGTGCTTTACTTCTAAATGTTTTATTTTATTTTATTCAATTTCTTTACTTAAAATGTTATCGGGTTGCTTTAAACTGCAGTTAATAAAAAATTGTTGAACCGAAAGTCTCGCTAGAGAAAACCAGTTTTTAGTATTTCTGTCGTAAAACAGAATAATATGTTAACTTTCATTCCACCCTTTGGAAAGAGATTTCAATGTTAAAAAATATTTTTAACTGTGTAAGTCATAAGAAATATTTATTTCTGAATGACATTACATCTTCGTGAATTTGTTTTTATTTCCATGCTTGCTATTTTTGCGTATTTTTCTCACTCCCTCTCTCTCTGTTTTTGTCCGTGTGTGTGTGTTTTAAGAATGTTTCAAGAAAGAAAGCATTTATCTAAGAAATTTTAGCAAACAAGGACTTACATATATTACCCAGCAATTAAGGCTTAATGTTATCCTAAAAATAATTAGAAATAAATTTTCTTGTGTTTGTTACTTATTTTGATTGTGATATATTGTCTCCTACTTCAAGCAGTATAACCGGGTGGAGGGTACAGAGCTCTGTCGTGTTTCTGTTTTATCTGATGTCTGCCTGGTGTTGGACTTGTGGTTGTGTCTGTGGCTTCGGTTCTTGTCCGACGTGCGGACTTCACGATGGGCACAGCTGTGGTCTTCATGTTGTCTCCACCTTCTGTTGATCGGTGAACTTTTGCGTGTGTTGCACTCATTCGTCGACACAGTCAGACTTTTCTCGCCCTGAAATATGTGTTCACATTATGTGAATTTATCAAGCGCTTAGAGTCCGCCTGTGGGTAGAAGCAGATGTTAAATACATTTTCTGTATTATTATTAGTAGTAGTAGTATTCGTCACACATACATACACACAAATACACCTGAGCACACCTGATACACACATGCACTCAAATTTATATGCTCGCGCGCACACACACACACACATCAGTAACTACAAAGTCCTCTGGAATCTCAAGCTCTTGAAACATCAATGATTTGTGAGATCACGAGGCCGTGCACGGGTCCTACCTGTAGAAGACCGTTTTTGACGAACAAAAAAAAAACAAAAACAAAAAACACCTGCTGTCAGATGACGTACAGACCTCATGTGGAGGGTGGAGAGACTTGGGGAAGGGCGGGGGAGACCAACGAGCACACAGAATGAAATCCCTGCATCTTGTTGCTGCTTTTTGTACATCACTGTTGTCACCTGCTGTGCTCTCTCTCTCTCTCTGTACGTTCGCTACCAAAACAAATCATTAAATGGCATAGTGCTACGTAGCTACAAGACTGACTGACTGACTGACTGACTGACTGACTGACTGACTGACTGACTGACTGACTGAGTGAATGACTGACTATCCCTCACTGCCCTTGTTGAATGGGTACTTGACCCAACCCCCCCTTGGGTATAAAAACAGGCAAGGAGAGTAGGAAAGTGGTTCACCTTCTTTCTTCCTCTTCCCCAACTACCTTCGTCTTTAGCTTTTAAAGCAAATGAAGGCAGGTCTAAGTGGTAATGCCCTTCGAACAAAACATCATGACAACGATGACGACGATGACGATGATTGAGATTGTACAGCGAATTTCCAAACATAGAGGCAAGCTATATGCTAAATGCTCTATATACAAAAGACTAGGAACAAACCGACAGTCAAGGTAAGCGTCAACACACGGATGACAACCTGAGAAAAACACGAAGTGCGTTAATGAAAATGAAGATTTGAGGAGTGGATTGGAGAATTTGCTTAATTATCCAAGATGTTTCTGAAGGAGGAGACGTGTTCTGCAATGGAGAAGGCGAAAATATGTGCCTGTTGTTACCCAGGTTGTGAGCGATCACTCGGGTAGGACTGCAGCGATTTTAACACAGTGCCAGAGAGTTTGTGCTAAAAAATGTATTTTGAGGTAAATTTTATAGACATGTCCTTGTGTTGTATTACCGTATTGTCTCACTCACTTGTTTTTTACATTAAAACGTAAATTGACGTAAATAAATCGTTTATTTGTAATACTAATAATACTTATTATTTTTTTTATTAGTATTATTTTTTTATTATCGTTTGTGTAGCGCCTTATCCAGGCCTTTGGACACCAAGGACATCCCAAGGCGCCTTGCAAATGAAAGAAGCTGATGTGACGTCAAAATAAGGTGACGTCAAAATAAGATGACGTCAAAATGTCGGTACACGGACTTTTCGCCGACGGACGTTTCGCCGCCGGACGTTTCGGCGTGGGGCACTTCATTTCGGCATTTCACGCGGGACCTTTAGACGAAGTCAAGTGTGTGACGCCCCTTAGCTCACACATTTCTCTCGCCATTGTATCAATGTATCAGTGAACTCTCTCTCACTATCCCTCCTCATGTGAACCGTTAGCTCACACATTTCTCTCGCCATTGTATCAATGTTTTTTCTCAAAGCTGTTGCGCATAATCTGTGACAATCAAAGTGAACTTTCTGTGAAGTCTGTGTGTAAAATTTGTTTGAAATAAAGAATTATTGTGTAATCTAGTAGTTACTTTCATTCTTTGAGAAGTAAGTAAGCTCTCTCTCTCTCTCTCTCTGACATAATGCGGCGAAACGTCCGGCGGCGAAACGCCGGTCGGCAAAACGTCCGGCTCCGAAACGTCAGTCGGTGAAACGTCCGCACACGAAAATGTCGGTGTTCAGCAGCCCGTGTCGTCCACATCTTAGGGCAGCGCCAACACACAGCACATGCAGGACTCCGCCGTACAAACATCAAAACAACAAACAAGCTTCAATACAGTCCATAGCAAATAAACACATCCAACGGACGATAAAAACAATTTCTTCATCCACAAAGTTGACAAAGATGTCCACCTGCACAGCTTACGTGGGTCTTCCAGGTAGCCTCCAAAGTGTAGAAATGTGGATGTATGTGTGTTTGTGACTCTTCCACAGTTCGATAAATCCGTGTTTCGGTATGATCACACGTTTGTCTGTGTGTGTCTGTGTTTGTGTGTGTGGTGCAAATTAATAAACATACATGTGCGCGAGAATGTATCTTTGTGTGCCAAGATGATAGATACCACAACACTGATTTTGCTATAACTATAGTTGAATGTCTTAATTCTCTCTCGTGTTAACAAGAGAGGACACGCCGCACGCACAAACACATAAATAAATCAACTGTTCGTCAGAACGGAAATAGTTTTCGTACCCTTGAACTTCTCACGTAATGTGTATAATAAATAATATTTATATATTGTTTACGAACGTCGCGCAAGTTCACAAAGCCATAATCTTAACGTTTAAGACAAGGACGAGACATGGACAACAGAAGAAACAATCATGAAGACGAGTCATTAAGAAATCACACACGTACACATATATCTAGAAGACACAGAAATCAGGGAACAAATTAATAGTAGGGATAGAGTGTAAGAAATGGGCAGACAATGACGAGGAGGTGGACTAGTCAATTGAATATAAGGAGTTTTGTTGATTGGTGATGCTGGGAAGAAACTTTCACTGTTTTCCAGCGCAGTGACTAGAAATCGGATGATGATATGTAGTTGGCCTGATGACAGGGATAGAGAGCGAACGGTTATCAGACAAAGAGCGGAGTAGTGTGACTGGCATGGAGAAGGAGAAAAGCACAGAGAAGTAGTCATAGTCTGCGAAGAAATTAAAAGACATTTTGTATAGAAAGCGAAAAAATATGGGGAGGAAGCTCAAAAAAAAAGAAGGACAGCAGGGGCATAGTCCCACTTCCTGACTCTTAAGCACCAGACCTACAGCAAAGTTCTGTTCTTTCTATGGGTGCCTTGAATATGTGAACATTTCAGTATACTATAATTTGAATCATGCAGGTGATGTACTAGATTAAGACATAAGAGGGCCAACCATAATTATATATTAATTGAGAATTCTCAAACTT
>SRHC01002980.1:0-23132 GCA_004794325.1 Pomacea maculata | reverse complement strand
TTACTTCATAGCGAGAATTTTCATTTATGTGGAAACACTTTCTTCTCAAGCTAACTAATCATCCGACAACCTATGGTTACCTCAAACTTTCTTTTTATGAGAAAGACGTTTCTGTTGTTTTCTTTGTTTTAAGGTTTTACTGCTGTATAAAATGTGCCGAGAATTTGTAAATTTTTAAACAATAGTATCGTATTTACTGGAATAAAAATAACATCTGTATTTGTCAGTTACTGCTTATAGGTCTCGTATTAGTTAAATGACTTTTAATAAAGACAGATACGTAACGAAACATTTATTTATTTACTATTTTTACTCAGTTTTGGTATTATCGCTATGTGCAATTTCTACCATCTTAAGAACAAAAACATTTCACAATTTTACTATGCCCACAGTCAACGGAGATCGACAACTTCCCTGAACCACATTGTTTATGTCAAAGAACATTTTACAGATGAACTTATGAACTATAGCTTTTTTTTCTTATAAGAAAAAAAAAACCAAACAAACAAACAACAACAACAACTAACAGTTCTCCAGACAGCGAAAGAGGAATAGTTAGTCAAGTGGGATGCAGACACTTAGGTGTCACAGTGACCCTCTATTTCTTGAACTGTTTAGCTGAACTAGTTATTTCCAAAGCGAAACAGCCTGACTTCTTTTATCCTCAAGAATCTTTGAAATACATAAAAATATTACGGGTAGAACGAGAATGTGGGGTTGTGAAACTATCCTGGTTCAGAAAATGTCTTCGCTCTGGTGAAAAATAGGTTTTTCCTGGTTGAAAGGAAAAGGTTTGAACCCATTGCTGTATTTCCTTATTGTCGACAAAAAGGTTTGCACAAGTTTTCCCCTTAGTGGCTCACAATACGTGTTTATGTCTCAAGCTTTGCCTCATTATCGTGAAGAGAATTTTTCCGCTTAGTAAACGTCCCACCGTTAGTTGATGGGTGGTGATAGTATATGCGAATTAATGCCAGAATGCATGTGGTTATGTTTCTTTATCTGAAATGCGATAAATAATAACTAAAATATCGCAAAACCCCTTAGTTAACGTTGATATATATTTATTTTTTAACGATGCCATTACATTAATTGTAGCTATAAGTAGTAGTTCTAGAAAAGCTTTTGAGATGTAGAATCTACATATTTTGGAAAACGTTCGTCAAAGTTTCACACTGACTGCTGGCAGAAAGAAAAAGGTTGGCTGAAACTGTTACAAAGACAGCAGGTCAAAGGTTTTATTTATTTGCCAGTGTAATATCACAGACAGAACCCGGATGTCACAGTAAAATGTAGTCACAGAAGTGAATTGCTGTTTCGATGGGAAATGTACGCGAAAGAATGCATCTGCAGAAAATGAGAGAAACGGAAATAGAGTAAAAGAGAAAGTAAGAAAGATCGAGAGGAGGAAATGGATGACAATAACAATAGCTTTATTATCGGTGTAGAGATAAATATCGGTGTGCTGCTCAGTATAACCCTTCACAGAATGAGGAAAAAAAGACAAATACAGTGTACAAAGTACATTAGGGTACGAACGATTACAGACAGCTCACATTTCGCTTTCACACAACCCCGACATAAGTTATAGACCCTTTCACTCTTGTTTACTAGTGTGATAGATCAGGGCTTAGTGACACAACATATTTCGAATTTATTTGAAAAGCATTAAGTCCTTAAGGCAGCTTTAATATTAGCGCTTCATACAGCTTAAAACTTGTTTTATCAAAAAACTCAGAAACGTATTGTCTAAAAGAAAATTAGAAACATCTGAATGAATTTTAAATCTGTTTAATCTGTAACATTGGTTTCCTTCACAAAATTAATAAATAAGTCTAATTACCTTATTGACATAATGACATAGTATGAGGTGAACAAAAAAGAGGACAGCTATGCCATCTTGAAGATTACCATCTCAATACAAAGATCTGCGAATATCAGCTCAGATATATATATATCTACACACACGGAAAGAAATAAATCAGATTTAATATTTGACTACAAAGTGCTGACTGCTGGCTATGTTGCAACAATTATTCAGCAATCTTTTACATTAGAAAAGATGTTGATGCTGCGTGTTTAGGCTGACGTCACAAAACAAGTGGTTAATCAACCTCACTTTCAACATAAACAAAGCGGTTGTCTTTGGCTGTCCAGGTCATGTCTTATTAGTTTCATGGAAAAAAGAATTTAGACAAGAAGTAATAAAAGTAATCCTTCTAACAGTATTCATCAGTCACATTCAAAATTAAGTTTACAAAAGTTAACTCTGTTTACAGTAGGGCACGGGTGATTTGAATGCTGGGTCGAACTTGTGAAAGACTTCAGGTTGGTGAATCACTGTGGTTGTGAAACATCGTTGACGAGTGAACTCTCGGCGGTGTTCACATACAGCGAGATGAAATATTCGGGATGCCGCCACACGGAGAAGCAAGGATCCCGCTAGGTCGACAGGATCCTTCACACGTGACAGATGTTGACGGTCCAGTCTCAGGTCACTAAATGTGATATCGCACAGGGTGTAGTGACAATCCGGACAGGTGATGAACACAAAATTGTCCAATGACAACAGGGGTCAACACGTCCTCCAGCATTCCAAGTCTCCAAGATACACGCTAGCAGGGGCCATGCACGTGAGTTCTAAGAGGTCCTGCTGGTGAAGGAAACCTGTAACTCAAGCATGAAATGTTACTTTTGGCGATTTGTTATTGAACGAGTAAAATTCTGACAAATTTTACAATAAATGTTTTGCAGAACCTATAATTAGCTATTATTCGTGTTTTGTTCTTACTGTTAAACTGAGAGATAATGTTTACGGAATTATTGGCAACATATCTTCAAAGAATAATGACTAATTCCAAAATTTAGACGTCGGAGAAGATTGTTTTGTAATCAAGGGTTCTTCTCTTCCAGAGACCAGAACTGACTCCTTCGCTTTTGTAGTGATCTCACGATCTCTGTCGTAAAGCAAAACGGTGCACAAATAGAAGGATAAAGTTGTATTGCCTTTCTCTCTCTCTCTCTCTCTCTCTCTCTCTCTCTCTCTCACACACACACATAGATTTAAATGGAATAAAGTAAACTGTTACTTTAAATATATTATTAGGAATATTACAAGTCAGGAAGGTAAATAGCTTATGTAGTACTTTGACACAATAAAAATATTTAAAATTCTGCCAAAACATGAAAACGCAATTGAACAAGTCTCAGTAACATCTGAGATCAAACTGTAAAAATATAAAAATCTTGTCAGATATTTTAAACATTTCTTGGTTCCTTATGACGTCCTGTGTAGAAGTCGATCCTTGAAGCATGAGGTGAAGTCACAGAGATGGAGCGGACAGTTCACTGACGAGTCTGGAGCAATCTGAAGAAAATAAAACCGGATAAAGCATAATGAAATAATGATCATTATTAATAACGAAAAAGCAGTGCTAAGTACTGCTAATACAGCAGTACAAACTAGCACTACCATTACAATCAGTAAATCAGCACAAATTATGTTTTATCAGAGACTGTAATTACCCCAACCAATCAGAAGCCTTGTAACATTCAGGTCAACTAGTCGCACGTGCTGATGTACGTCTTACATACCGCGATGGACAACTGGATATCCATAAATCACTATTGTCCTCGTAAACTGCTACTTTCACAGCCATGGTAGGTAGCTTCTTAAAAAGCTTTCTTATTCAAATTTGTGCACTTCAAAACGTTCTTCAACACGTACAACACCACCTGTAATTCAAAACAAGCAGTTATATTTGGTTTATTAGCTCTGATAGTTAATGTAATGGATGATATTTAAAAATGTTCATGTTTATATTTTCGATAAATAAGACGTACAAACAGAAATACATTCAGATTTACATGATTGTGACTAATTTGAAAAGAAAAACTTACCTAATCAGTGTATGATTAGGTGAAGGTCAGAGAAGGTGACCTGTTGATGTCGTACAATGACATCACAGCTGGACGAGATTACACTAAACAGCTGTCTAGTTCTCGCTTAATCACTAGTCCCGTCAGTTGCCGCTCGTAACACCATGTACGGTGAATAGGTGGACCTCAGGTCATTTCTTACTTTGTTCAGTGAAGATTACACAAATGACCCATCGACCTGAGAAATGGGAGTTTTTTTACTTACATTGTTTTTTCTCGCAAATATAAGGATGAGAAGCATTGCAATCCTCGACATGGGCAGACCCGGAAGAGCTGATGGCCACACATTTCAGTGATGTCATTTGCTCTCCTATCCACCACAGCGAGCTTCCGTGATTTGTCAGTGTTTGCATCTCAATCTGCGTTTCAAAATCATACAAAGATATGCTTAGTATATAACCATATAAATAACAAAAATATGTCTATGGAACCACAAAATGTCATAAAGGTAGAAAACGCAGCAGGAAAGGTTACAGGAATCCAATGATTATTATTGCTGTGAGAGATGATATGGCTTTAACACTGACATCTGAAAAACACTTAGACAACATTTAAAATGCTGTTGTGTCGCCTTGTGTCATCTTCAAAAAATTTTCTTTTATGATGGACTTCTGACTTTGAAAATTCTAAACAATTAATGTGTTAGCAGAGAGAAAGTAGTTTAGTTCTGTAATTGAACATTCAAACAACATAACGTTTGCATAACATGCAGATAATCCACTTTAGCACAGTTGTGTTTAACAGTCTTGGTACAATCACGAAAGCGATTTGTTATATTTCACCAAAACCCATCAAGCTTTTAAGTTTCAAGCTATACATTTTGTCTGAAGAAATGTTTTTAACGCTTAAGCGACTTGAAATGTTTTACACGTATAGCGGCTTTATACAATGTAAGACTTAATCATCACATAATTAACGGCCCTACAATCTGTAAGCTAAAGAAAAACCAAGAACTTAAAGCTTGTTCACATCGTGTTGGACAACACTACATACCAATTTGTGTAAGATGCTCGTGGAGATCAAGTTACCTCCCTCTACTTTGCAGCTCTCCTGTGCCTGAGACCACGATATGGACTTAGTGGACAGCTTGAGGCAGACGCCAGAAATCAAGAACCAGTTGATGCCACAGTCAATAGTTCTAGTTGTGTTTTCTCCTGAAAATAATCAAACCAGTCACCTTAAAAAATGAAGTTTCCGCAAAGTTTCTGTAATATTGGTTCTCTCATGCACTCTCTTAGCCGATCACACAATACAGAGGGTGTCTATCTAAGTGAGTAAGCGCGCGCTTGTGTGTGTGTGTGCCTGTGTTTGTGGAGCTGAGTTGTCAATATAAGAACAGAAAAAAATGGGCATCGACTGGTTCATGAATACAGTATATGACATTTTGGATACATGTAACCAGACGATTATTGACGATTGTTGTGCCTGGAAGTAATGAAGACAAAGTATTTCGGACGCTGGGGTCACTTTGACACTGGGGTCAGAGAAAGAGAGAAGAGGTAGCCAAACAAATACACGTAGAAAAATTACCTATATACAAGCATACATACCAATTCTTTTCTCGCATACAATGGGCAAGCACTGGGGTGAGTGGCTGCAGTTTTCATCACCCTGGCAAATCTTGGTAATATTGCAAGGTCAAGATCAATTGATCTTAAGGCCATGCCAGTCCCGCCCAGTCAGTCAGTCTCTACAAATTCTATTCTTATAATGTAAGATATTTTTATTTGCCTCGACA
Organism: Pomacea maculata; assembly: GCA_004794325.1. NCBI lineage: Eukaryota > Metazoa > Mollusca > Gastropoda > Architaenioglossa > Ampullariidae > Pomacea > Pomacea maculata. The sequence goes on along the minus strand of SRHC01002980.1, from coordinate 17,455 downwards.
AATTTTGAAAGAATAAAGACTAAAGTAAGATTAAACGATACGTACGGTTTTTCCGTTGTTTGCAAATAAACGGTCGAATGTTACTGCAGTTTGTGTATCTAATGAAGCCTTCAAGGGTGAGGTCCACGCAGTCAGATTCTCCCCTGTCATAAAACGAATATAATGCTGACCATCAGTTGAGGACAACACATAATCATGAGCAGAAGTGCACGTTAGAGATTGTCTTGACTTACATCCATTCATTTGTTTCGCTGGGCGAGAAAGGGAGATCACTTATAATTAAGAAAAAGACCAGGTATCACAAGAAATAAATTGCAACATATGATTTGATCAATGATGAAACTCTAAATATGGACCATAATTATTATCCACGAACTTTGTTATCACTCGACATGCCTTCATGGTTGATTATAAATGCATGAAAGTTAAGGGTATGAAAGGGAAACAAACTGTGTGCACCTTCCCTTGGTATCCTAACCATGTTCTTATTTTGCTTAAATGTTAACCTATGACTGTTCAAAACGTTTATTGAAGGACATCTTGTAAGAAACACTTTATAACTATCACGCCTACATTTCCATTTGAGAGGCCCCTCTGCAACCATCCCTTCGCAGACGACATTATCCGATAGGAGGCACCAACAGTGAAGTGCCAGACCATAACACAAGTGAAAATTATTTTCCAAGGAAATCAGCTTTACTACAGTCACCCACACCAGAATAGCAAGAGTGACGATTGCAAGGACCAGCCTAGACAGTATCTGACTTGGCAATACCATCAGCTTTGTTAGCAAGTACAGCTGTATAAGTTCCTCGTTTCCTTGAGCGCTGGCGTCCGAACTGAGAGCGCGCTGGTTCAATTCTCGATTAGCGCAGCAAACTTTTCCCGCCGTCCATCTTCAAGTAACCTGAGGCAGGCAGTCGAGTGGCCCTGCCCTTTTCAGAGCAAGATAACTTCTTGTGTCGCAGTCTTTGGCAATGTTATTATTTGTTGCGGCATATATCAAAGTATTAGTATGGGTTAGTTATGGTTAGTTTGCAGAGTACACTGTCCGAAGACAGGATAATCTGGTGTCTGAAGTATAAAGCCAGAGATAAAAAAAGTACGTGTCCAAAACCCTGTCGAGGTCATCTACTGATGTTCTAAAGTTCCTTCTTTTCCCTCACAAATACACTGATGTTTTTACATATATGGACACATCTCTGATGTTACTTCATACTTATCACAGAATTGTTAAAAAAATTAAATAAAGAAAACAATTACTAAATAACAAAAGAAATTCTCGACTCACATCACACGATTTAAGGGGCCTGTCGGTGAGTCAAGCGATGTGTAGTTATCTGTAGATGTCCTTCTTAGCGCCACCCAATACCGTTCCCTGACTTTTCGTATCTCTCCTCGTATCATCTTCTGTACATGCGGATTAAAGTAAAACATGTTACAAAATGAATACAACACGTAGTAATTTACACACTTTCAGTGTTTCATCACATCATATAAACCTCCCACGTGCCATTACCCAGCGGAAACCTTCGAAATCCAGCCCACCACCTTCTGCTCTTGTCTTTCAAAATATTCTGTACCGCTGCCTTTAAGTTGACACAACCACGATGCCTGTTATCTGTTTATTTTAATAAAGCTGTTTAATATGAACGTAATACTAATATTACATAACACCTAGCATTTCAACCATAACGCGAGTAGCATGTAATACATAAAGAAAGAAATATTTTCTGTAAACAACATACCTGTTCGTGTAAAGATGTTATAGACAACAAATTACTCGCACTTTTCTCACAGTTTTTCTTTGCAATTAACCACGATTTTTTGTTCTTGGAATATCTATAGCAGTTATTATCGAATAGCTTCCAAGGTGAATCACATCTGTCTATTTGGTATACTGTAGCCTTATCTGCATTAGAGATTAGAAAAATCAGTGCGTTAGAAGACTGTTGTCATAACAGTCTTGATACGAACATTCCAGATACTTTAACCTAAGTAATGCTCCATGAAAATTATGGCATATTCCAAATATCGTTACCATACTGTTTGGCTGTATGTGTGTATATATATATATACATTGTTTAATTGTTCTTACTGTTCCTTAATCATAATATTATTCGCTTTAAAATTAGAACTTTACTAGGAATGCCTTGTTCTTTTATTTTTTCCGAACTGTAAACAGTGTTTCCTCTTACACTAAGTGGAAAATCGTAGAATTCTTTTTATCCTACTGAAACTAAAGTGCTTGAAACCTTTGTATAAGTTTATTTCGATTTCACAATTTTTACAATTCCTAGGTTCTTCGCAAGTAAGGAGGACTTACATGACGGTTTCTTACAGATGTAGTGGAGCAAAGAGTCACATGGTGCGTCATTCAGTAGACCAGTGTAATCCATCTCCGCACAGTCTCCATCACCGTCAGGTTTGTGAGACACCCTCGTGTCCCAAGGTCTGCAAGTGGTTTTTTTTTAATAATAATAATAATAATAATAATAATAATAATAATAATAATAATAATAATAATAATAATAAATTTGTAGAGCTCCCAAGGAGCATGCTCTTAGTGCTTGAGAACGAGACATGGGTAACATGCGAGTGACATAAGAACACACAGACAACACATGAACTACGGAAGGATAAACAACATTACCGATAATGAATACAAATTAAATACAGAAAACCCAAACAGGAACTAAATAGCAAGGACTGAGAGTATCGTGATTTTGCAAAAAAGGAAAACGAGCAGGCAAGTAGCAATAAGCGGAAAAGAGGGAAGGGTTTGAAAAAGGACTAGCATTGTGGGAACTGGTGTTAGGAGTAATACTTAAGGAAGAGGTGTATTTTCAGTGCACATATAAAGGATTCAATAGTGGGTAGGTGGCGGATGTGGAGGAAAGGGAGAGAGTTCTATTGTTTTGTTGCACAGTAACTAAAAATCATGTTGTTCTGGTGACAGAAACAGGAAATTATCAGGCGAAGAGCGGACGTAATGGAAGAGGAGTTCAGAGAAATCATCAGGGCAGGAGCCAGAAAACACAGCACGGACAGTTTGTACTCAATTTAAGAACAAAGGAGAGTAGGGGCATGGTCCCATTTCCAAGCTGGAGTTTGTGAAGAAGGTATTCAGAGCAGCCTGCAAGCAAGGAGTTACAGTAATCAAGTCTGGATAAAACAAACACACAGACAAGATGTTGGTAGCGCACGTAGAATGTGACAGCAGACAGGTCCAGAGCAGGTAATATGTCGTAGGTCCCTTTAATTAGAGTAGTTTCGGTACTGTAAGCAGGTCTATATGCTGACTGAGCTTGGGGGACGGGCTGGTGCTCTCGTAAATAGGCCCCAATTTGTGTCAAAACTACTTTCTCTATGATCTTAAAAGAAGAAGAAAAAAGTTGAAACTGGACGTTGATGTCAAGCGTGGACCCCTTAAGGAGTAACCTCACCAGGGCATTTTTAAACAAAGATGGGAAAACGCATGATGACAAGATGACCTTTACAATTTTTGTGATGGCAGGAAGTAAACTATCTCAGCACTCAAGAAGAAGTTTTGTGAGTATAACTGGAAAGCTGTTAGCGTGGCTTTCAGAATAATCATCTTTATGTCGGCCTCCGAAACTGGTCGAAATTTGTTCAGAGAGAACCCCGGAAGAACATCACAAGAAATGCTGATAGGTGCTGACATCAAGTCCAAAGATAATCAAATGTATTGTTAGTGAAATAATCACAGAACACTTATATGACATCACATTTCACACTTTCCAACGAATCAGATGTTTCAGTGTTTACCGCATACCTGTGTGTGTGTGTGTGTGTGTGAAGATTAAAGGCTTGTATGACCATGTTACAATACATTGCTAAAGGTGACATTTTTTAGTTGAGCATTGCCCTTACACTTACAGTATTTATCCTGTAAGTCTTCTCATAAATATTGATAGCAACTCACATGACGGCACTTGAAAAGACAGCCTTTGGGTCAAGCCACTTCCACGTGCTCCTTTGTAGCCCTACCCACCACCGAGTGTTCACCCACTTCATTTCCTTCTTAATTTGAATCTGCATTTGAAAATTGTGATGCACGATAACAATTTATAAATGAATGGACTCATCACGTGATATCAAACAAAAGTAGTTCTTATTAATTGTAAATGTGTTTGCAGTCGAATGCAAAAGTTAGTCACTGTCTCTATCACTTACTAGCAATTACTAAAAGCACTTACACTAAAATAAAGGTAAGTATTTTGTGAGACTAGTGATTTTCCTACTCAAGTCATTTCATATGTAGCTGTAGTTCTAGTGTTTTCTGATATCCGTTGGTCGAAATTAAGTGTTGTGTGGTAGCAGCAAAACATAGCTTGACTAATGTAGTGTTTTTGGCTTTTGTAGTAGACCTCCACTTGAGGAATAAGAAATTTCAATGCGACCCCATGCCTCACGAATTACCCGTTTTTCCTGTAGTGACAGAAGGGTGACAACAAGGATCGGAAAGGGATGTCACTTCGCCTTTTCTTGGAAACTAGGATCCAGAGCTGACCCCACATTCAATTAAAATTTATGTTACTAAATTTATGAAAAGAGGGGACATTTCCATATGTTAGCTAAGTAGAATCCTGTTGATGTTGATGGTATTAATGTTTAGATTTCTGTTATATTTTGTATTGCATGAATTAAGTATAACTGCATGTGAAGTTTTGACTTTCCACTTGTAACAAAGTATTATTAAGAAGACAGCTATACTAATACTATAATACTACATCGGTATCTACATACTATAATGCAGACATCCGCGTACGCAGATGTACAAATACGTCGTACTCAAAACTTCTGCCAGTTATTTAAATGCAAATAACAACACAAATAGCAATAAGAACAGGGGTGTTAACTCGAGTCTTAACCTGTTGACTGAATGTATACTCGCGGGCTATAAGCCACTCCTTTATCCCCACCCCTTGTCACTACCCAGTTTTGTTCTCAACTTCAACCGCAACAACTGGTGGGGTGAGAAAGACTTTGTGAGAAGTCTCAACACCTGTGGCCTCCATCCCATATACTTGTCGGGGTAGATGGAAGCCATTAGCGAAGACTAACCACTCGTAGTACTCAGCGCTGGCTTGAACGCATTCGTTTCCGCCCTTTGGAAAAAATTCGATCTTTCTGATCCTATTTTAGCGAATCTACATGCTAGATATCTACATACCAGATCGTACAGACTGGTGACAGTTATCAGGTTGGCTCCTTCTCCCCGACACTTCTCCTGGGCTTCTGACCACGACATAGGGAGTGTAGAAAACTGATAGCAAGCACGACCTATCTGAGACCAGCCAGCATCGCACTCGTCATTTGTGTTTGATGTCGCTATATGCATTGAAAAATTAAAGACAAAAAGTATATAATGTATTTTGAGAGACGAAGTTCTGCAAGGCTGTAACATGGCTTGTTGCACATAATTTCGTGAAGATTTAGACCACATGGACATGGAGAATTCTGAAAGTATGCTACACGTCTACAATTCTGCTTTACATTTTACTTTTCATCTTAACATCTACCTTGGCTCTTTACACTCAACTGTTCCTAGCGTAACTCATAAATAAACGCTTTCTTCATTCCTAACAACATCTATTTGCGCTTCTTTGTAAGAAAACGTAGTAGTAACCTGACTAGGTGTTTCTTCTGAGAAAAAAAAATTTCCTATAGTGCTACTATAAAAATTTGTGTTCTCTTTTACTTAATCTCTTTCAAAAGGTTAAAATCTCGCTGAAAAATGCATATTTATAATCAGATGTGTGTAATCGTACTCGAGCATATATAGTGGTGAGAGGATTCACACGGTACATCACTCAGCAGCCCATCGTTGTCCATCATCACACAGTCCTCGTTGCCCAGAGCGTTGTTGGGCTCGTTGTTCTTCCACTGTCTGCACGAAAAAGACCACAGACGTATATCTCTGCTGGACTGCTTGCAGACGAGTTTGCCACCTTAACTTATAGAACAAGGCCAAAATGTAAGTTAGCTTCTAGTTTGATTATCAACATCAAGAAGAAGAGCAGACGATGTGAACTCGTGTCTTAATGGAGGTACAAAAGCAAACATAACGGCTTTTGTAAGGTAACTTAAAAGAGAGCAAAAACGTTTTATCTAGTCCCTTAAGTAATTCTAAAGGATGTATAATTTGAGGGTCAACATATAAGCTTTGAACCCAGTCCTCGTTCGAAGGAAAAAAGAGTAGAGAACCACAAATGTTGGGTTCGTTTTTCATTAGCTGTCATAAACCAACCAGTGTGTATGAATAATAGATAAATTTATAAAGATAGAAATGTGTGAACATTATGGATATATTTTTAATGGCTCGCTCTTGGCATTAATGACTGTCCACTTTAATAAGTTCCCTCTAAAAGCTGCTACTGAAAGCCTTTTTAATTAGCTAGGGGTACTCTGACTGTGGATAAAGTCTATTTCAGACAAGATCAGCAAATGACTATTCTTTTTGAATAACTCAAGAATATGTTATAAAAAAGTCACTAATATATAATCTAAAGATACATAAACAGGGCTCTACGTGATTTTAGGGGTGAGAAGTGAAGGTCCTTCAGGCCACTCCCACAATTTGCTAGAGAATGGACTACTGTGTAGTCCTATCCACCAGTTTCCTCCTCCGGCTGAACGATAAATCTCCATTTTTATCTGCAACTTTATAAAAATGGACGAAATTGTAATTTGTTATGAGAGAATATAACTGCTTCAGGTGTAATAACAAAAATATTTCTATGTAAGGTAACAAATATGTGTGACATAGTGTGATAAAATGATAAACATAAAATCATATGTTAATTATTTAGAACGCGTTCTTGTAAACATGAATAATGAAGCATTAATTCATAGTGAGGCAGTAAAATAAGAGTTTATTTGCCAAGTGACACAACAAAAGCAACACGTCTTAGTGATGGTCGCCACCCTCTTACTCAATCACCACTTCTACCCCGCCCTCCCCCCAACACACAATTTCACCCATCCAGCCAAACCTCCCACAACCCCCACACACATGCTCTACACAAACTACCCAGAAGGACTAAAGGAGTTTCATTTAACATTTGTTTCTGACTCGTATCACAGTGGATTCAAAGAAGCCGCTGCTTTAGCATTAAACTGTTTGTCCAGCAAGTTGTTTGGTCTGGACATACCCTCACCTGACCCAAGAGGGCACATAACGAAAGAAAGAAGAGAAAATGACGAGAAATCAAGACAACTTGGCCTGAGAAAGAAAAGAAGCATCCGCCGAATTTCTCCCATGTGCCTCGTGGCACAGAGAGGAGGGCAATACAAGGAAACGAGAAAGACTGACAGTGGTACTAAAAACTGACAAACATTCATTCAATGCAATGTAAATCACTTTTTGTAACTTGATGCATCATGCTGCGTTTTATCATCGTGCAAAATATAGCACAATTTGAATAGAAGTAACTGTTTCTCAGGAAAAGCTTTGTGGGATTGCTGACAAACTTTGAACTTCTTTACCTCAAAATAGCCCCGCAGTACTTTCACACTTTAAGCCTTTATAACTTACTCAGTCCTGCTACTATCAAAGCAGGTCCAGTTATTGATGAGTTATTGATAGATGTGCAGTTTCGTGATACCAAACAAAATCTGAGGAGATGAATAAAAAAGCCCCGAAAAGCCCACTAGATCGTGAACACTCAGGAAAAAGGTCATTTTTGCACTTTCAACCATTCATTGCACACCGTATGACAACACACAAATAACTTTGATGACTTTGCTTAAACAACAACATACCAGTTCTTCTAAAGAGTTCACGGTTATCAGGTTGGCTTTGTTACTTATGCAAATATCTTTGGCGTTCGACCAATCCATCTTGTTTGTGGAGAGCATATAGCAAGAACCTGACATTAAGATCCACCCATCGTCACACTTCTCTTCATTGCCTGTGTTTTCATCCAACCCTCAAAATAAAAAGAGATGAATTCAGGTTATTGTGTTAACATCGGATTTTCTCTGTAACATGTTACCTCACTAGACTATGCAGTTGCTTTGATTCCGCGCATGCGTGCTGTTGGAACCTCCCTCCCAGCCCCAAAATTTTTTTTCTGCTAAGAACTTCACAGAAAGAACGACTTGAATCCCTTCTACTAGGGTCGTGTGGGTCACTGCTGTTGTCTGACATCAGGTTAATGTCATCTGCAAAACTTAGGTTCCATAAAGACCTCCTGTCAATGTAAAGAAAGGTTTGATAGTCATGAAAGGGTTTAGGCCAGTGGTTCTTAACCGGGGTTCGATCGAACCCTAGGGGTTTGGTGAGTCGGTCTCAGGGGTTCGGCGGAGCCTCCGCCACGGAGGTCAAGACACACCTTGTCTTGTTTACGGACATAAGAATACCTGTTCAAAATAATAGATAAAATATCACTGCAGTAAGCAATGAACTTAATTTCGTTTTTCCTGTTCTTTTAATTGGACTCAAGCCTCTTTCGGGTACGATGGTAGTCTGTCAGTTTAGACGTTTGGGGTTCACGGACTTTAAAAGATCTGGCAACAGGTTTCTGTGGTTTTCAGAAGTGAAACCATTCAAGCCACTTACTTTCTGGCACTGTGTCTCCCGGTATTCCTAGATTCTTTGACAACCATTTTTCATTTTCAATTCTTATGGCAAACCAGTGAAAAGAATTTTAGAACTACACAAGATATCTCAAACGTTTCGTACTTACTGGGAGGTTTTTCACAAATGTAAAGAAGCGGATTGTCACACCATGCGTCATTCAGAAGGCCGCTAGGGTATATCATTACGCAGCCCTCACTATTATCCAGGTTGTTTGGTTCACCATGATTCCACATTCTTCAGTCCGAGCAGAAGTTGTTGATCGTAGTAAGATGATAAAAAAAGAACCACAGATGGTGCACTATGTTCTATGATTCTTAAACTATGTATAACAAAATTATAACTTGCTAAACAAGTTTCCACGTTTATGTGCAAGTTTCCGAGACTGTTTGCTCTACGTTTTAACTCGGTAGTCTGTTCCTCAAAAGCAATGACCAGTGTCCGCAGTTATGAAGCAAGATAAAGTCGTTGCCTTAAAGCAAAATTGGACACTCAAGAAAAAAAATTCTTGTTTGCAAGTTACAAAGCGATGTTCAGACCCCGTTCTTTATTCCAGGACAACTTTACCACCGCTTTATGACTATGGCTCCAGGAGTAAAGCAACATCGGGGTCTGGACACCGCCTTATAAATTTGAAAACAGGGCAGTTGTCCTTCAGTTGCCCGAGGGCAACGATGTACCCCTGCTTCATAACGACCGCCACTAGTAAGTGTGACCAATCTGTGACAGAGCAGTTGACACTTTAAGCATCCTCAACCAGTAATAGCATTAATGTCAGAATGGTATCCATCCAATGAGACAAAATTGAAACATTATGACTTACTTTTACATCTTTTACTTTAAGCTAGGTATTATTATATAGAAAATCCAATTGGTTTTGTTTGTACTGTAGTGCATTATAATACTATTTCTGCAATCAGATGGCCTTGGCTAAGAGCTGTCTACCTTGTTTATAGGTGATAGCTGGATGCTTCATGTTAAGCATTGTATATTCTATTCTTATTTGATGTTAGTCTAGCTGATCGCACCAATCTGATTAAGCTGCTATCTCAATCAAGCTACGCATGGCTCAAAAATACTCACGTGATTTGGCCAGAGAAAGATGAGTCTTCGTTAAGTGACACCCACTCATTGCTGCTGGATGAATTTCTTCGCACTCCTAGCCACCAGGTTGGTTGACTGGTAGCAAGTTCGAGCTCATCCAGGATCTTTGACTTTGTGGGGACATTGTAAAGGCAAAATAAGTTACAATAACACTGACTCTCAATATGACAACAGTGAAACTAAAGTGACACTTCTGCCAGTCTTCGGGCATCTGTGGTTTAACCTGCTTCAGGATCAGATCCCTAGTTTACATTTATAAAACCTGGACAGAAGGCTGCAGTTTATATTATTACATTTTCGACATTGGAACTGTTTGTAGCATAATGAAAGAACATGAAGCGATTATCACATAAAAAATGCTTTAGAGGATGATTCATACATTTGGCCTTTAAATGGTGATATAGAGAAAGAAGAAAATATATTTGTATTTGCATAGGAATTATCTATCTCTCCAGTATCCAACAGCGGTCGTATATGGAGAGTAGATCAGCAACATGACATTCACCAAAAATCTCAAAAATAAAAAACTGTCCACAGGGCTGAAAATGTGGATATGAAGGAGTTTTCTGTAGACTGTTCTGTAACAATTTAGTCATTTATTTATGTTTGTGAAGCACCTAGAGCTTTCCCTCAAGGTAAGGATAAAGAGCTATGCAAGAGACGTTAATTAGATATGCATATAGATAATTCATAAAATATCATTGTACACAAGTCTGCACAGAGCGAAAGAACGAGAGAGGAAAACGTAACCATAGCAAAGAGAAAAATGAACTGTCAGTCATAGTGCGTTTGGGAAGAGTAAAATAGATGCCAATGTATACACCTTTCACTGTTTGGCAGTTACAATCTATTCATTGATATGATTGTATATCATTCTAAATTTTAAAATGAAGTTATAATCCATTTTATTTAAGTCAAATCCAGAGCAGACAATAATGCTAGAACATCTATGCAACAACGAGCCTCATTTTCCCTACCCCAGCACTTTGCTGCTAAATACCTCGGTGGTTTCTTTCTTTTCTCTAGTTTTGAATGTCCTCTGGACACTTACCATTTCTTCCTCAGAGGTCAGAGACGCCAAGTTGCTGCCTTTTTCTTGACAGTTTGCCTCGGCTGTTGACCAATTCATGGGTTCCAGGGACAGACGGTAGCCGCTAGAATTGAGAACTATCCACCCGGTATCCATATTATCTGCTGACTGTGCTGAACCTGTTATATTTTCAGAGATTTCAGAACTTAAAAGTTATATTTGTCAATACATGTACTATGTATCGATATATCTATTTACCCGGATGTACGTATCCATATATTAACTGGTGATGGAGGTATGTGCATGAGATGGTGGTGGCTGAATTATTGCGAAAATACACAGAAAGTGGTTAGAAAAAAATCTGATTATATTTTGATCCTGACAAGGAATAAGTGTCCTATCGAATTAATTGTGACTTATAGTAGTTTACTTTCTTCTTTTTTCTTTCTTCGAATGAGTTTAATGAAGAATATAATCAAAGATGACAAAGGGAGAATGTAGTTTACATAAGTGTCTCAGTCGCTATAGTTTTGATTCCTTTTGTGACCGTGTGATTGTGATTGATGCTTAAAGTGACACAAAGTTTACTCATGTGTTTAGTGCTTCCGCAATCTTACTTCTCATAATGGTGAGAGGGTCGTCAAAAAATAACCAGCCATAACAGTCCGCGAAAAAATTACAACGGACATTACAGGTATGTTGATTTACTGATCTTCACTGAAAGAGCCGCAAACTTACCCTACCCTTCACATGTATGTACAGACACTAGCCGATTGCAAAAAGGCACGGAGACAAGTTAACATCCAAAAGTTCTTTGTGAACAAACCATAAAGTTAATTAAAATAAAAAAAGCTTGACGATCCAAATATTAATCTTCAAACAGATTGTTTAGATAAATAATAAGAAGTGAAGGGAGTTTTTGTGTCTTTTTATGTGTGAATAGAGTGGTAAAATTATTCTCGGTAAGAAGCATTTCACATACTCCAAAGTTATTGAAACACGCAATACATTTAAATTAGTCTAAACTTTCTCAACATTGATGCTCTTGCTTTTAAAATAAAAAATTACACAAGGTTTAAAATGTTTAAATATGGAAAGTCGAATACGTCAGTGTGTCATACTCACTCCCGTTAAGGAGCAGGATGAGTGCAGCTGCGACAGCAACCACTCGCTGAGGCATCCCTGTGACCTGCGACTGTTTGATGTCAGCTCAGGTGTCGTACGCTGTTGGTTCAAGCTGTCTGGGAAGATGCAAAATAAACACTGGTGAGACAGATCCTCTGAACCCTTTCCACTTTCACCTTCTGAGCTGGCATTGTCACTATCTTTTATAAATTCTAAACTCGAGGATTCTAGATTTCACTGAAAGTTTCTTTAAATTAAAAGACCGAGAAAACCATTACCAACCTTGCAATACTGCCTGCAGAGTGACATAGGGTTTTGGAAACACTCTCTATTCATTAGGCATGCCGTTACTGATTGGTCAAATTACAAGATATCCTGAAAGCAGACCATATATTAACTTCCGGCTCTGTACATGTCACACCCTACGGCTTGACACGCGAATTCGTCCACAACACACAACGAAAAACAGATCCTCTTTCTTGTGTGGGAGCTTCTTCATCCCAACGCCATATCAGTGTATTTTAATAAAGAAAAAGATTTCTAAGCATTCGACATAAACCAATGGACATCTAACATCGGCATAACGCAAGTCACAAAATATCTTCAACCAACAGTCAAATGCTCTTCACCTCTAGTCATCAACTTATAAATTGTTCACCACAGCGTAACAATAACCAAGAACATCGGTCGAGGTATCAGTCTTCAGTAACAGGCTGTTCAGTGGCTGAGACAGACCTTTCCCTCTATATGATGAAACTGAAGGGAGAAGGGATCGACTAGATCCCCCAGGGGAGAAGGATTTATCTCTTCTTGCTCACTCCACCCCCGACTTTCACCCTTTCACAACCACGCACCCAATTTCGCACACCATCCCGGACTCAAACTCTCTTTTTCGACTCTCATGTGTAAATATCACGTGACAACACAGTTCGTAGAAGGGATGTCAAATTATTATTAACACAGGAAAACTGTCGAGCCTTATAGGATCAAATAAATACATATACTAATAACATGACCTGACATCAGGCCAGTAAATTTGAGTGTTGTACACAAAAACCACTTCCCTCACAGCAAGGTATTCTCTGTAGCTACGAGTTCAGAGGCAGGGTTAACGAATCCACACTCATGTAAACACCTTCCCAACTTAGCACACTGCTGGGAATAAGGGAATATGGGAATATGGGAGTGTCCCCTCGATTGCCCCTTGAACCCCTTGAACAGCCAGACAGCTGCAGACTCGCCTTGGCACACTCGTGTCAGAACTGGCGGAGATCCCTGCTGGTCGCCCACTGTTGTCCCGGCAACAAACGGACGCGAAAAAGGCGAAGGTGATCTTGTGACACGCCATCCGTAACGCCGCTTACACAGCTGCCTCAACTGGTTGCCCCAAGAAACGAACAGCAGCTGCGGTGAAGACTATCAGTCGACAGCTGTCTCCGGCGCCGGCTCCAGACGGCTAATAATTCCAGGAGGACACAGACCATGGACTCTGCCACTACCTCAGGCAACGGATGGTATGTTGCTGTTATCGGTATTCCAACGACGTGTTCCCTTCTTTTCGTCTTCGAGGGAGCGCAACCCTTGCTTCACACTTCAGATGTTACAGACTAGAAGTGACAGTAAGTAGTGCCTCCCTTCTACAGACTTACTGCTTACATCTGTCACTGTACTCAGAGACGGTCCCTGTTGGAGTAATAGGACAGGCGCCTATCGCTAACCTGTTCCAGATTATAAAGCTAGCTGGCCAGCTGACCACGTGACCCCTCTTCCAAACTAAGACAGAAATTAACTACCCAAGGATGTCTAACATAAAAACGAACACAAAGCCTCGCACCTTTCAAGTCTTTGACTTCTCTCTTACCTCTACACATTCCCTAAATAACTCTATACTACCTTCCACCTCTATGCCCACGGTCGACAACATACCGTATCCTGTCACGTCGTAAAAACGGTTGAAGTATTGGTCTCCATCAAGACACCACCGTGGACCCTCTTATACAAGAACAGTTTTAACATTAGAACTAAGTTGACTCGCGAGTGAGAGTGAATGGTTGATTTAGAGAGAGGTAAGAGTACTGGAATAGTCAAAGAACTGTCAATCTGGCAAAGTCTTGCAGTTCTGTTAGTTAACAGAATAATGTCGTCTGCAAAGCATTGGTTGCAATGGGGCCTTCCACCGATGGATACCGAAGTTTGATGATTGTGGAGTGTTTCACGTATAATGTTCTCCGAGATGTCAAAGATCACATGTTATCCTGGCACCCGTGATGTCCATCTAATGTGTGAAAGTAAGCTCTTTTTGGTTTTTGAGCAGTTGTGCTCTCGCTGAGCTATTATAGGGCGTTTTGATGACTTGGACGATACCTTCTTTGATGCTGAATTTCTGCATCACATACTATAGCTACTCATTTTAGACTCTGCCGAACGCCTTTTTAAAGTCTGTGAAGTTGTAACCGAGGTCCAGGTGATAGCTGATGCTACCAGGATGTGACAGTTAAAGGTCTGTTTAATTGTGCTCCTACCTTGTCTAAAGCCAACCTGTCTTTTTTTTTTGATGGCTGATAAGGCAGAGGGTTCTATAGTTATGGCACCGTTTGCTGACGTGTTGTTTTTTTTTGTAAGGAGCATGACGTCCATTGGTTGGGCCATTCTTTGTGTTTCAAGACTCTGTGGCAGAGAGCAGTGGAGGCCTTGGTAGTTTCTTCCCACCCACCTACAGCTCAGGTGACGCCAGGTGACTTCCCTTACTTCAGATCACGTATCACTTTTTTGACTTCTGCAGGTCTGCAGGTTCACTGATTCTAGTGTAGTTTTCTTGACGGATGTTAGCGTCTGTCTTTAGCTCGAAAGTCGCAATCAACCGGGAACACGTTTCCCCTTCTAAATTTTTTTTATTATTGTCTATAAAGAAAAACCAGTCGTATTTACTCTAAAAGGTAAAGAAATGAAAATAATATTTTCTGTCATTTTACGGCAGCCGTTACCTGTTTACATGTTTTCTCCATTAGTTTCATTACAAATTGTACTAAAATTGTCTTTAAGTTTCCACACGACAATCGTACAGAATTACACAGAGATTAAAAGAAGACAACATTAAGATAAATATAAAGAAATGCAAAGGACGTGAAAATTCATGCTGTCAATCACTCACATACACACACATCATATTTGGATAAAGGTCACAGCTAACAATGAAGTATATTTCCCTTAACTTCAATTTTGTTCTCAATGACAATAACAATGACACAAAAAAATCAACTTTATTTGTCCCAGTGGGCAATTTGAATATTGGAAGGTGCTCTAGATACAAAGTAAAAGTTAGAAATAAAAAAGAATAAAGTTCGTTTCTTTCCAGTACGAGTACTTCCTATGAGCGTTTGCATTTTATTTCTTTTTCTTCATGTCAGATAAAAATGTTAGAAATAATTCTAACACATTTACTAATTAAATTATTTCATGTAATGGAAATACTTACTGAGCAACAATGGAAAATGAGATATAGGACTTCAGGACTGAACAAAATGAAAAGACAAGGGTTAAACAAACTTAACAGTTCAATGATCAGTTGACCTTTGTAACCTTTGAAATGTTTACAAAACCTTAGTACTTTTTGCTTGTAACGTCTGCTATTCAAATAGTGCAAAATATAAAACATCAGATTAAAAAATCTTCCAGCATAAAATATGCCCGCGAAATTATGCATTAAAATAACACAAATTCAGAGGGCTGAATGTGACAAGTGACAAACTCTGCTCCCACAATACCTCTGACACTTCAAACAAAAACAAGAGACAGGCACTAAGCATGTTATCTCGTGTTTTCACTCACTTCTCTCGCTTTTGTATCTAAAATCTTTAATCCTCTTAGTCATCATCTAGCTCTTCTTTTTTCCCTTCACCATCACTACCAGGCATTGTCGAGATACGTAGCTCTTGTAACCACAGATATGTGCAGCACACATCCTGCTCTAGCTTATCAAACCGATCAAAAGGCGTGGTACATGATGGCCTCCACTTGACTCTGGCGGTGTTTAGTGGCTTTGAGCCAAGCGTGGTCCATGCGTGCCTATCTTCAATGCGAAGGCATGATCCAGCTAAGTGCTTTCATATAATTTAGTTTTCCCCTAGATAATACTAGATAATACACAAGATGTCATTCATACACGAAACAATAGGACACTAACCCCAACTCACTATAAATTAAACAAGAATAGTTTTAGACCTTTGACCTAGCTTGTTAGCCGATTATGTTTTTAGTTAATTTAGTTATTTTTGAACTGGTCTCAGTAAAAGACTATGATATAAGACTATCGCCAAACTCAGTTCGTAAGAAAGATAGACCATGACCAATCATAGTTTTATACATTTTGTACTTTTACGACTGTGAGCAGGTAGTAGATAGAAAGTTTTGTAAGTGTTCCAGCCGGTTATATTCCGGCTTATTATTGTATTTCAGTTGTTTTGTAAGAAAATAATACCTATAAAGTACTGTCAACTCATAAGGCAGCGACTCAACTGTTACTTTATGGCATACTCACTCCCAGTAGAAAAAAACAGGACTATTGATGCTTTTGCAAAGACCGCCGTGCGATACATTTGCCTTTGATTTGTCACGGACGGAGTAAGTATGTTTTACATAAAATGAAACGTCACGTGAATTGTTGCTTTGTTAGTTCCAGAGGCAGGGTTTGTGATGGAAGAAGGTTGGGTCGCTCGTCCCTGGAGGCAGCGTCATCCTGTGTACAACGGCTGTCCCCGAGTGAAGGTGTCAATGGTGTTTGTTTGTTTATCACGAAGAATACACGAATAAATACACGTCCATGCTTTGATTGTTTCTATGGTTTAAGATAGTTTGTGTGTGTGTGAGAGAGCTGCATTTTTGGATCTCAATCATTAGTCCCCACTGACTGTAGATTATCGCTGGTACAGGGGAGCAATAATACCCAATGAGTGAAATTAAGAGTATCGTACGATTAGTCATCAGTGGAAGCAGTGTTAATGTTTTATAACAAATGTTATTTGTGCTGTTGTAGTTTTAACCAGAGATAAAGAATGACACTGTTATAAAGTCAACTAGCTACACATAATTTTACACACACACATGATTATCAAAAGTGTAATTTTCAATATTGTGCATTCAGTGTCTGTGTTATCACATAAACCAGTCCATAAATTTAGGATTACTGACAGAATAGAACCTCAGATTACACACATTCTTTCTCACCCAGCTGCACTGTCTGATTACACATTGATAAAAAAAATTTTTGGATTTGGCGTACAGCCAATGCTACATGCCATACACACCACAGCTTCACCATGAAAATGCAGACAACCCATGGCCACAGTCTTTGCTCTTCTTCTGGTGTTGATTTCTCAGGAAATTGAACATCTTATCAATGTAAACATGCTTCCTGCTTCAGACTCTAGCTTTGTGATTTATTTAGTGCACTGAGAAGATGACAATCACAGTCTTGCTGTGCTGGATGAATAACATAAAAGTATTCATCATTAGCTACAAACACAATGTCATGCACTGTGTAGTATCTAACATTCAAAGACATTTGCCCTGGGGAAATGAGATGCAATGAAAAC
>SRHC01002978.1:11610-33684 GCA_004794325.1 Pomacea maculata | reverse complement strand
TGAAAACCATTTATTTTCAATAATAAATAGACTTCGTGGAAAGAAGATCAGTGGGACTGATTGGATTAGAGGACTTGGGAGGGTCTCAAAGACTTTAAAATAAGAGGTTGATGTTTCATCGGGAGCGAACATTGGGTTCTTCATCGGTGACAATATTTGTGAGAGTTGATTTTATTGTTAACTTTAATAGTACGTGGGATGAATGATAATATATTGGTAATACATCTTGTGTGGCGAATGAAGGAGTGAATCTATGAGTGTTGATACTTTGCTCTTGTTTCATTTGACATTGTATTGGAATTGAATAATTATTTGTGCCTCTAAGAAGGTACGCCCACCCTCAAGCGATCAGGATATTTTGGTTTGTGGAAAGAATGCGCGTGTCCGCGGACGGTCCGTGACACTTCGGGCTAAGGTATATCCTCGACCGAAGGAGGAGTGAGCTCGCTCACTAAAACGCGAACATTTTAGTGCTGCCACATTAGCCTATATACCTTTTGTGTTTTGTGTTCCCTTATGTTAGGAAGTTGGGGTGTTTGGAAGAATTTGGGTGAAGCTTAGTTATCCATTAACCAAAGGATAATAATTAATTTCTATGGTTCCTTCAGTAAGACAGAAATATAAAAGGATTAACCAAAATGTCTTACAACTACATTCTACCGAGTCTAATGGTGTTTGTAAAAGGAATGAATAAAGGATTGAAAAAAGGAATCAATTGATTATTAGAATTAGAAATTGTGTTTTGACACAGGCAAATACAGCACAAACTCAGACATTTTGGCTCCAGTGGACTAAGGCTGCGTACCCTGACCTCGACTCTCGCGCCTACTTCCTGCCTCCTGTCTACGTCAACCGCGTGCCGATGACCAGAGAATCAGTTGGTGGCCAGAATGTTCTTGTTCTTCAGTCAGCCCCTAGAAAAACCTGTCAGTCTCCAACCTTGGCAAGTATTAGATCCGTTGATGCTCAAAAATGCACTCGACAGACTCCTCTCGTTCAAGACAGTGACGTAAGAGAGGATGCAGCCATGCAGCGGTTACTCCTCTGTCTCCAGAAAATGGCTGATGAGAACAAAGAAATATTAGTTGCAATGAGTCAGCTTCGGTTTGGACAGTACCTGGGTGAACCTTGTTACGCTGCTGCGGCTGCGCAGCTCCCCATTGCTGCCAATCTGCCAGCTTCTCTGCCACGAAAATTGAAACAGGGAGACTTTGATGTGCTTCTTATTCACCGACAGTACGGTCTTGTCGTCTGTGAGGTGAAGGCAATTGGTGACAACATTAAGACTCTTAACATGTCACAGCAGGATATAGACAAAAACATTAAGAAGAAACTGAGAGAAGCCGTGTCACAGCTGGACAAGGCGGAGGCCATGTTGTCTCACCTGGTGTCCGACATCGCTCCCGGTCTGCGCATCACTAAGACCATCGCTTTACCCAACCTCACGACTCGTCAGGTGCAACAGGCCATCTCCGCCGACACCAAGCTAATCCAGGTTTAGTATAATTTTATGTACTTTTACATAAACATCAACTCATCGCAAAGCATCTTTATTCAACTGGCACATCTGTCGTCTATTTTATACGAAAAGAAGACAGGTTAGTTTGTTTTTAAAAAGTTTGTCAACAATAGATGTCTTAAGTAAGCCAATATGGGACCCACTTGTACTACAATAAGTTTAAGCTTTAAAAACTCTTTTCAGAAGCAAATTTAGAATTTATGAAATTTTTGTAAGATGTTTATAAGTGTTGCAATATTCAGAATAGCTGTAAGACATCTGGGCGCTGACAGAGGCGACAACTCAAATATTGTCGAAATCTGCAAATGAAATTTGGAAGTAAACTTGCCGCACTTAACTTGCTGAGCTGTACACATCTGGTCGTCTATTCAGAAAACACTTTGTATCCAACTGATGGACAGAATATTGTACAACTTCCTGCGAAATATACACGCTAATATCCTAAAAACAGCCAGAGAAGAAACAGAAAACCTGCAGACCTACCTGTCCTTGTGGAAAAGAGCAAAGATACAGTTTTGAAAAAGTAAACAAACGAAGTTTTAAAGGGAAAATAGTCAAGGCCCTAACCGCTTTGTCTCAAAGTATCTGGGAACTCAAAAAATGGTCTAAAGATTGTACAATCGCTAACCATAGCCTTTCCTAAGAAAACAGTAACCGATTTCGTAAATACAAATCATTAAGCTTAATCAGCCCCCTAAACAAAGTCGTAATGAGTGGGTCATTCGTCACTTGATGTCAGGGACGTGTTTTATTCACACTTTCGCTCACTACACGCACGCGTCCCCTTTCGTGTTCTTTCAATCACAAATCACATAGATTTGTCGTGGGCAACAAAACTTTATATCAGTCAACATTAACTAAATATATACAAAGTCTGTAGGTCTTCCACTGATCGGACTGTACTCAAAGCTGTCGTATGTTTTTTGAATAATTCGTTAGAGTCTTAGTTACTCACTCCCAAAAATGAAACGTCCTAGTAAATCCTCTCTTTCCCTTGTACAGAAGTTGTGCAGTCTTGCCAACACTTGACGGATATCCATACACACAAACGTTTAGAGGAAACCACATACACGTTACGATACTTAATAATAGTAAGTGCTGACTTGGCAGACACCTAATCGACGACTCAGAATATATTTTCTAGGATCAACACACCAGATCCAAAGCGAATACAACGAATATATTTCCTGTGATCGACACACAATATCCAAAGAAGACACTCCACACTTTCAGTCCGCCTCTCTTCACTTCTCACAGCCGTCTGCTTTTTTCCAAATAATTTTCACGCTACGTCCCTCTCAAATTACGTCATAAAATGACGTCGTGTTCTGACGCTAAACACGACGCAACAAAAACTCTCTGATACTGGTAAGGGCAATAATCCCTGACTAACACAGACAGGGGTAACCACCCCCTGTTCCTAACACTTGACTTGCACCGACCGTTGGGAGTGGGGGGAGTACAAGGATAGTCGGGGCAGCTGCCAGAGTCCACCACTGAAGTCTGTTGTAGACATTAGTGATCAGGTCCTGGAAAGAACGACCTGTCCAGCATTTGATGTTCATAAGCCAGCTTCATATGGCCTCCGCGCAGTCAACCACCCTGGAAAATACCTTGATGGAGAGCTTTGATGTGTTCACGCTTACCTACAGCATGTACTTAACTCCTGCTTAAGCTGTGCTCAGTGCTTTATTTTACAGATGTTTAGTTTGCTGTCAGTCGAAAACATTTTTGCTTTTGCTCATCTTACCTTTGTTGGTTTTTTGTTCACAGAGCCTGTGTCGGTGTCTGGGAACATCAGACCCCGCCGACATCCCAGGTGTGTGTCTGTGCTGTGATCAGTTGTCTGACCCCGAGACTCCGTGTGACGTCAGTAGTCACGTGCTGAGAGAACTCGGACACTGGTGGCAGCGACGTGTGGCTGGGGCTGGGCCTGACAGTCACATGACACAGGACCTGTTCAAGAGTCTGGTAGCCAGGTGAGTCGTTGGCACAGGTAGAAATATCGTTCCATCAACAAAAGTCTTGTGAGAGCAACACACTAACGGTCATTGTAAGGTGAGCTTCCTAGCGATACCTGATGTCAGTCATGTCAGACCTACCTGTACTGCACGAAAAGCTTGCTGTTTCAGTTCGGTTTAAAATCTGTCTGAAGCAACTGCAGGGAGGTAATCAGTGCTGTAGTCGACACTGCCATGTGTATATCTAAAATCTAGGTAATGACAAGATGGCGTACATGTGACAGTAGAGATACAATGGTATATTAAAAGATAAAAAGTGGCGCAGACACAAAAATCCACCCAGGAACGAAGCAAATATCGTAACAGATGTATTTATAAACATAAGAAACAAAACTTCACAACAATCACGAGCAAATACGAAGAGTGAGGAACAACAGACAACAGTCGCCTTCTAACCAGTTAGGCAAAAGGACATCACTCTCTCTTTCAGTTTCTCACTCAAATTCACTGTAAAACTTTACTTGAGGTATTAGCCATGACATACTATTTGCTGGAGTAAATTCGCAATTTTGTTTTTCATTGAAAACGCTGTATTTGAACTTTGCAAAAACAAAGTTTACAAATATATTTTAGTTTACATTAATAAAATATAAAATAGCTTATATTTCAAAACGTGACACATTTTTAATTAAGTCAATTAAAAAAACTAATTTACAGAGACTAGGCAAACAATTATTACCTTAAAATACATTTTCAAATTTTACTGCATATTACTTGTTTAATGTTAATTAACTGTATTTTTTTTTCTTAGGTTTTGTGGCCCAGCGACAACAGTGACTGTACCGTGGACATGTCCCCCACGTCTGGGTGTCAAGACCCTGGGTCAGGCCGTGTGGTGGACAGGAGAGTGCTATACTGCTGTAATCACACTCTTCCCGGAGCAAGTTCACCTGCTACACACGGCGCCTCCCACACTCTTTGTCACCGGACCGCCCAGTACAGGTAAAACTGTGGTGCTGCTGCTGATGGCCATACAGTGGCTGCAGTGTGGTCACCACGTCTACGTTGTCAGTACGTGGTATGGGAGTCGTGCAGCGTGCATCATGTTGTATCACCTGTTGCTGCAGACAGTAAACACACAACAGTCAGCAGGTGTGTCACCCGGTCAGCCTCACCTCCTGCTGTATGATCTTTGTGATGATGTAGACACCAAGAAGGCCGTCAAGGACTTGTCAGAAGCGGCGATGGGAGGGTCGTTATACGTCATCGCTGATGAAGTAGTGAGTCACAATGGGTGAGTTGTACAGCGTGTGATGTGTCGAGAGACAATCAGGTAGGTGACGCTCACTTTTATCTCCTTACCTGGAATAATTCTCCATGCAGCCCAATAAATCGTTTCATTCGTACGATTAGTCGATCAGTAGAACTGTTTTGGAGGATTTCTGTGTAGATACCCGAATAACAGGTTATCGAACTTCTAACCTCATTGGTGCCCCACCCTCTCAATTTGTTTACTGTCGTACCAATAACCTGTACATCATGTACATTTAAAACTTCACCCTGTATTAGAGCAAAATAGGGAAAGCTTGGTAAACAAATGCTTAAAAAAGAAAATTATAAAATTTTGAACATAGTCGTTCAAGGCTCTTTCGGAACACGCACTTCAAACAGAAGCATAGTTTTTTTCCATCCAAACCATAAAGTCTTTGTGATTGTTTGTCAACAAATAAAACTTTATTACGCCAGGTTCATTGTCATGTCTCTCATATTTTTTCTACTAACAAATTTGACATCCCAACCGTTACCATATAGACATTGGTGTACTTTGATGTTTGCAGATATCAGAGAAAAGCCTGAGACTCAATGTTGGGTTGTTTCGAGTTCTGTGGCAAGCTGCAATACATACATATCTATATAGAGATCAAATTAGTGTAACTATAACACAACCATCCAATTTCTTTTCAGTTTAAACACATATTACATCATACAGGTTTTTATTTAACAACTAATGACATAGTTTTTAATCTCGTTTTACAACCACGAGGGATTTGTGAAATCAACTGTTATAAAGCATCAATGATGTTTGACATTTAATTTTCGTTTTTTATTACTACATATTATCAAACGCTTGCGAATAGAGCAAATGAACAAAATCATAAAAACACATGGCTGGGTTGGTGTGGTTTAACTGACTCACCACACTTAGAAGTGCTGGGTGACCCACACACCAGAAATGTAAAATATACCCGTGTGTTCTGTTACAGTACTGACTTCATGATCAAGGACTTTGAGACTTTCTGTCACAAGCTGCTGAAGCGGGTTCCTCGTCTTCATCTGTGGGCTGCAAGTTTTTTTCATGGACATGCACCTGACGGCTGGCAAGTGGAATATTTAACCAGACCCCTCCGCTCTCCACCGACCGTTGTCAGAGAAGTGCAGTCTGACTTAAGAATCACTGTAGCTCATGATGTCCACCCGTACAATCAGCGAGGTGTACCCGACCACACAGACGGCCCGCCAGTCAGACGACTGTATCACCGAGGTCAGGGTCACTCAGGTGGCAAGCCAGGTGACTGTGTCACGTGCGGTCGTGAGGTGGCCAGCTTCCTACACAGTCTCCGTGTTGGTGTTACAGGTAGGTGTGGGTATTGTGTTCGTTACTGCTGAATACTTACCTGTGTGATAACTAACAAACAGGTGAGAAACAGTCTTGTATAGAAGACAATGTGTTAGTGACGTATGTCTGTCAGCTTTCGTCACCATGTTATGACGTAACTGTCAATATCCATGTGTCTGTCAGTCTGTACAATGTATCTGATATGTGACTAATCACATGAGCTACATGTGAATGTTGACAGAGAGTGGCTCACCAACATCTACAGCAGTCTCCTACACCATTAGCGGCACAACACCACCCTGTCTACAGTGGAGAGACATGCTGGTGCTGACTTGGGGTCATATTAGTGACGACTCGGGTATGGTGAAGGCACTGCAAGAAGCGGGTATCCCAGTGCGGGTGATGAAGGATGATGACATCGAGGACGTGGCCACGGCCCGCAGTGACGTGGTGTGGGTGGCGGGTGGACGTCGTGTGCGCGGCCTGGAAAGAAAGGTCGTCGTGTGTCTGGACCATGTTGCTTATGACTCTAACCGTTGGAAGAAAATGATCAAAAGTGTAAACTCCATGTTGTCAGGACAGTTCGACCCTAGATCCTCCCAACTCGACCTTATGTCCCGGTGTACGTCACAACTAGTTATTGTCTCCTCAGGTGATTAGCTGCCTAATGTGTTTGTCTCTCATGTATCATCACCCGTTTTCAGATTTTCTCCTCTTCTACTCTCAATTGATCACGACATCCTTAGATCATACACTTCATGCAATTATATTTTCTCAGAAAACGATGTCTATTGTGTTTCTCTGTTTATACATCGGTTTGGTGATCTAGTAGGAAAATGCGTCAACTTAGAGTTGATATCGAAATATGAGGGGGAGGTGAGAGAAGAAACCACGGTACCCTGAGAAAATCCTGGAGGCCCATGACTGCTAGCAGACGTGAACTGAGCTCAGACCGTCTGTCTGCAGTAGTGACAAGCGTAAAGCCCGTAATCCCATATTAAGTCTTATTTACTAAACTACAATACGCACGTGTGTGTGTGTGTGTGTGGTGGGTGGGTGTACGTGCGTGCGCATGTGCATCAGTAATATTAGGTACCAGAACAATACTATTTTTTGTTATTAAATGAGTATTTTTATGTTGACATAAAATGACAAGAAAATAAAACCAAAAAAAAGCAAAAAGTGAGTCTCTATCATTATTGTTTTTGTAGATATTGCTGTTTGCAATCACAGGTAGAACTAGGTTGTACAGTGTGTGAAGCCTTCATGTGTAGCATCGTGAAATCCCCAGAGACCGTGTATGAAAGGTTACCAACACTGACTTTCTACTCAAATCAAATCAGACTTTATTGTCTGTCGAGGAGGCCTAAGATAGACATTTTTCTTTTGCTCACAAGGGCAGGCATACATACTCATACAGACATTCATACTTCTACATCTTACACTCACTCATACACAAAGTTAATACAGACACGCGTTATGCACGTTCATGGTGAGACAAGGTCATAGTGAACTCGTCCTGAAGAAAAGATGTTTCTTGACCTTAGGATTAAAGGTGGTAAGATACGGGTAATTTGTTGCAGGCTGATGGAACATGGTAGAATAAGGAACTCTGTTCATAAGTCTTTGTCTTTTCAAATGGGACCCACAAAAGACTGGTGTCGGAAGATGAGCAAAGAGATCGAGCGAGTGTATAGATGGGTGTAAGTTAGGAGAGGTACCGAGGACCGGTGCGATAAACAGCTGAGTAACTTACAAAGTGAGCGATGATCAAGACTCTACAGGTACAGAACAACAGCCGAGAGGTGCCGTTAGAAATTTGTTAATGAACTAGATTAGACTTTGCCGAAAATGAAGAACTAGAACCAAGCTGTCAGTTTACGGGCGCTGTGACACTGTGTCGACACTTGTGGTGTTGCTACAGATGTAGAAGACTGAAGGAAATGCTGTATGTTAAGAACACAAAAGTAAAGGCTGCTAAAAAGGAATGCACAGCTAAGGGCATCATAGGTCACAGAACGTAATCGTCACCCATCCTGTACTTCTAGTTCATTATTGTACCTACGTGTCACAAAATGTGTAGACAAGACACAGCCACTGACCCTGTCACATCAACATCTAGTACTGACGATGGTCAACGAAACATAGACCCACTCGTAAGCATATTTTGTTGGTTCTTCAACTGTAGCAGTGATAGTATTCAAAAGGCTTTTCTCTGTAGTCTAGCTTGTGGCATTTTTAGTAGATGGAGCTAATATCCAATGCACTTCACTGATGCATTTAACAAAGCAAAGCATTTTACGCGATTCAGTAGCATATCAACCTATTTCCCTTGAGTAACCCTTTAGATACAACCTTGTACTAAAAACCTCTGTTTTCCACATGAACACACATATAAATAGACGAGATTCCTATTCTTTACGCGATTCTATGCAGTTTATTTTGCCTTTAGAATCCCTTTAAGTCGGAAAAAATGCCATTGACAAGAACTCTTTGCTGCCTGTCAACTGCTCGCAGTTCGCCTGTCACGTGAAACGCGGAAAGGTTCGCGGTGTAGAAGCAGTGGAGGTAGTGTGTATCTGTGTGAGCACGAACTTATATTAAATACACGTCCATGGTGTGAGTGTGTGCTTCCTGCGCCACATCGGAAGCCTTCGATCTGTGTGGATAGGTGCACTATTTTCCTTATTTTCCTTATTTTTCATTAAATTTAATTATTTTTCCTTATTATTTTTTAATTTTCCTTTTTTTTTCTCATTTTTCATTGTATTTAGAGGACGGAAACTAAGGTCAAACTAGCTGAAACTAAATGAAACTAAGGGAAACTAGCTTAAACTAGCTGAAACTAGCTGAAACTAAGGGAAACTAGCTGAAACTAGCTGAAACTAAGGGAAACTAGCATATTTTTCATTAATTTTCCTTAATTTTCCTTCTTTTTTTCTTAATTTTCTTAATTTTCTTTCCTCCCTGGCCCTCGTCAATCTTCGCTTTCGCTTCGTTTTTTCCTCATCATCGCCTTCCCTTCCTGGCTCTCATCGATCCTTCCTTTTTTCCTTATTTTTCTCATTTTTCATTGTATTAAGAGGACGGAAACTAAGAGGAAACTAGCTGAAACTAAGGGAAACTAGCTGAAACTAAGGGAAACTAGCATATTTTTCATTAATTTTCCTTCATTTTCCTTATTTTTTCTAAATTTTCTTAATTTTCTTGTCTCACTGGCCATCGTCAAGCATTCCTTTCCCTTAATTTTTTCCTCATCGTCGCCTTCCGTTCCTGACTCTCATCGATTCTTCCTTTTTTCCTTATTTTTCCCTACATTGTTTTCTTAATCTTCCTTATTTTCTTTATTTTTCATTAATTTTACTTATTTTTTCCTTATTTTTTAAATTTTCCTTATGTTTCATATTTTTCATTGTATTAAGAGGTCGAAAACTAAGGGAAAACTAGCTGAAACTAAGGGAAACTAGCTGAAACTAGCTGAAACTATGGGAACCTAGCTGAAACTAGCAGAAACTAAAGGGAAACTAGCTGAAACTAGCAGAAACTAAGGGAAAACTAGCTGAAACTACCAGAAACCAAGGGAAACTAGCTCAAACTAGCAGAAACTAAGGGAAACTAGCTAAAACTCGCAGAAACTAAGGAAAACTAGCTGAAACTAGCAGAAACTAAGGGAAAACTAGCTCAAACTAGCAGAAACTAACGGAAACTAGCTGAAACTAGCAGAAACTAAGGAAACTAGCTGAAACTAGCAGAAACTAAGGAAACTAGCTGAAACTAGCAGAAACTATGGGAAACTAGCTGAAACTAACAGAAACTAAGGGAAACTAGATGAAACTAAGGGAAACTAGCGTATGCTACATTAATTTTCCTTATTTTTTCTTAATTTTCTTTATTGTCTTGCCTCCCTGGCCTTCGTCAATCCTTCCTTTCCCTTCGTTTTTTCCTCATCATCGCCTTCCCTTTCTCGCTCTCATCGATCCTTCCTTTTTTCCTTATTTTTCCCTAAATTGTTTTCTTAATCTTCCTTATTTTCCTTCTATCTATCTATTCCTCTTCGTGCATCAGGTTGCACATAAGGCCTCAACCAGAGTCCGCCACCGATGTCGATCGGCTGAAACCCGCTCTAGGTGACCCCATGTCCAGCCCTTTCCTTTCATCTCCCTTTCCACTGTTCTTCTCCAAGTTTCCTTTGGGCGGCCTCGTTTTCTTCGGCCGTCTGGAGTCCATCGTAGGGCGACTCTGGAAAGGTCTGCTGTCTGCTGGCGGAGCACATGTCCAATCCATCGCCAACGCCTTCGTTGAACTTGCGTGGTGATGGACTCGGTTTCAGTTCTTCGGTGGAGTTCTTCGTTGCTGATGGTATTTGGCCAAAAGATGTTAAGTATGCGCCTGAGGCATCTGTTTTGGAAGACGTGAAGCTTGTTACTGATGGTTTTGGTCATCTTCCAGGATTCTGATCCGTAAAGGAGGGTGCTGATCACATTTGACTTGAAGATTCTCAGTTTGATCTTCTGGCTGATGTTTTTTGCCTTCCATGTGCTCCTGAGTGAGGCGAAGGCCTGGCTGGCTTTCGCCAGTCGGGCTCGAATCTCCACCTCCGCATCCCCGGTGTTTGGCATTTTGGACCCAAGATAGGTGAAACTGTCAACTTCCTCAATCTCTTCTCCATTTAGTTTGATGCCGTCTTGGACTCTGGCGTTCACTCTCATACTTTTCGTTTTCTTTGTGCTCAGCTGTTTCTGAGAAGGCCTTTGTTTTTTCATGCATGTCTTGGTGGCGGTGTGACAGCAGGGCAATGTCATCAGCAAAGTCCAAGTCTTCCAGCGTTGTTGTTGCTGTCATAGTCATGGTCCATCTGATCCCTCTCCTCTCACTGTCGGTGGAAGTCTTCATGATCCAGTCCATGGCCAGGATGAAGAGGAACGGCGACAGAATGCAGCCCTGCTTCACCCCGGTGCTGACGTTGAAGGGGTCTGTGAGCTCCGTGTCACAGACAACCTGGGATTTGAAATCGCTGTACAGCATTGCAATGACCTGAACAAGTTTTGCAGGGACTCCGTAATGCCTCAGGATCTTCCATAAGGACTCGCGGTGGATGCTGTCAAAAGCCTTCTCCAGGTCGATGAAATTGATGTACAGCGGTGTGTTCCATTCGTTGCTCTGCTCCAGAATCTGTCGCAGAATGAAGATGTGTTCGGAGCAGGATCGCCCAGGACGAAATCCTGCTTGCTTGACAAAACAATCTTGCTGAAGACCTTGCTGGTGAGGGAAAGAAGTGTTATGCCCCTCCAATTATTGCAGTCTCCAAGATCTCCTTTCTTGGGTAACTTGAAGATGAGCCCTGTCTTCCAAGCAACAGGGAGCTGCCCTGATTCCCAAACTTGCTTGAAGATTTCAGTCAGCTTGGGAGCTGTCACATTTATATCTGCTTTCAACATCTCTGCTGTTATTCCATCTGCCATCCTTATGTTTCATATTTTTCATTGTATTAAGAGGACGAAAACTAAGGGAAAACTAGCTGAAACTAGCTGAAACTAAGGGAAACTAGCTGAAACTAGCAGAAACTAAGGGAAACTAGCTGAAACTAGCAGAAACTAAGGGAAACTAGCTGAAACTAGCAGAAACTATGGGAAACTAGCTGAAACTAGCAGAAACTAAGGGAAACTAGCTGAAACTAAGGGAAACTAGCTTAAACTGATGGAAACTAGCGTATATTTCATTAATTTTCCCTCATTTTCCTTATTTTTTCTTAATTTTCTTAATTTTCTTGCCTCCCTGGTCCTCATCAATCCTTGCTTTCCCTTCGCTTTTTCCTCATCATCGCTATTTGACACTAGCGTAAACTAGCTGAAACTAAGGGATACTAGCTGAAACTAAGGGAAACTAGCTGAAACTAGCTAAAAACTAAGAGAAACTAAGGGAAACTAGCTGAAACTAGCAGAAACTAAGGGAAACTAGCTAAAACTAGATAAAACTAGCTAAACCTAGCTGAAACTAGCTGAAACTAGCAGAAACTAAGTGAAACTAGCTGAAACTAGCTGAAAGTAAAGGAAACTAGCTGAAACTAGCTGAAACTAAGAGAAACTAGCTGAAACTAGCAGAAACTAAGGGAAACTAGCTGAAACTAAGGGAATCTAGCTGAAACTAAGGAAAACAAGCAGAAACTAAGGGAAACTAGCTGAAACTAGCAGAAACTAAGGGAAACTAGCTGAAACTAGCAGAAACTACGTGAAACTAGCTGAAACTAGCAGAAACTAAGGGAAACTAGCTGAAACTGAGGGAAACTAGCTTAAACTAGCTGAAACTAAGGGAAACTAGCATATTTTTCAATAATTTTCCTTCATTTTCCTTATTTTTTCTTAATTTTCTTAATTTTCTTGCCTACCTGGCCTTCGTCAATTTTTGCTTTCTCTTCGTTTTTTCCTCATCATCGCCTTCCCTTCCTTGCTCTCATCGATCCGTCCTTTTTTCCTTATTTTTCCCTAAATTGTTTTCTTAATTTTCCTTATTTTCCTTATTTTTCATTTAATTTACTTATTTTTCCTTATTATTTTTTTTAATTTTCCTTATTTTTCTCATTTTTCATTGTATTAAGAAAACGGAAACTAAGGGGAAACTAGCTGAAACTAATGGAAACTAAGGGAAACTAGATTCAACTATTTTTTCTTAATTTTCTTAATTTTCTTGCCTCCCTGGCCCTCGTCAATTTTTGCTTTCTCTTCGTTTTTTCCTCATCATCGCCTTCCCTTCCTTGCTCTCATCGATCCGTCCTTTTTTCCTTATTTTTCCCTAAATTGTTTTCTTAATTTTCCTTATTTTCCTTATTTTTTATTAAATTTACTTATTTTTCCTTATTATTTTTTTAAATTTTCCTTATTTTTCTCATTTTTCATTGTATTAAGAGGACGGAAACTAAGGGGAAACTAGCTGAAACTAATGGAAACTAGCTGAAACTAGCTGAAACTAAGGGAAACTAGCAATTTATTCATTTATTTTCCTTAATTTTCCCTATTTTTTTTATTTTCTTAATTTTCTTGCCTCCCAGGCCTTTGTAAATCCCTCCTTTCCCTTCGTTTTTTCCTCTTCATCGCCTTCCCTTCCTGGCTCTCATCGATTCGTCCTTTTTCCTTATTTTTCCCTACATTGTTTTCTTAATTTTCCTTATTTTTCTTATTTTTCATTAAATTTACTTATTTTTCCTTATTATTTTTTTTAATTTTCCTTATTTTTCTCATTTTCATTGTATTTAGAGGACGGAAACTAAGGTCAAACTAGCTGAAACTAAATGAAACTAAGGGAAACTAGGTGAAACTAGCTGAAACTAAGGGAAACTAGCGTATTATTCATTAATTTTCCTTCATTTTCCTTAATTTTTTCTTGCCTCCCTGGCCTTCGTCAATCCTTCCTTTCCCTTCATTTTTTCCCCATCGTCGCCTTCCCTTCCTCGCTCTCATCGATCCTTCCTTTTTTCCTTATTTTTCCCCAAATTGTTTTCTTAATCTTATTTCTTTTCTTTATTTTTCATTAATTTAACTTATTTTTTCCTTATTTTTTTAACTTTTCCTTATATTTCATATTTTTCATTGTATTAAGAGGACGAAAACTAAGCGAAAACTAGCTGAAACTAGCTGAAACTAAGGTAAACTAGCTGAAACTAGCTGAAACTATGGGAAACTAGCTGAAACTAGCGGAAACTAAGGGAAACTAGCAGAAACTAAGGGAAACTAGCTGAAACTAGCAGAAACTAAGGGAAACTAGCTGAAACTAGCTGAAAGTAAGGGAAACTAGCTGAAACTAGCTGAAACTATGGGAAACTATCTGAAACTAGCAGAAACTAAGGGAAACTAGCAGAAACTAAGGGAAACTAGCTAAAACTAGCAGAAACTAAGGGAAACTAGCTGAAACTAGCTGAAAGTAAGGGAAACTAGCTGAAACTAGCAGAAACTAAGGGAATCTAGCTGAAACTAATGAAAACTAGCTGAAACTAAGGGAATGTAGCTGAAACTAATGAAAACTAGCTGAAACTAAGGGAAACTAGCTGAAACTAAGGGAAACTAGCTTATTTTTCCTTATTTTTAAAATTTTCCTTATGTTTCAAATTTTTCATTGTATTAAGAGGACGAAAAGTATGGGAAAACTAGCTGAAACTAGCTGAAACTAAGGGAAACTAGCTGAAACTAGCTGAAACTATGGGAAACTAGCTGAAACTAGCAGAAACTAAGGGAAACTAGCAGAAACTAAGGGAAACTAGCTGAAACTAGCAGAAACTAAGGGAATCTAGCTGAAACTAATGAAAACTAGCTGAAACTAAGGGAAACTAGCTGAAACTAAGGGAAACTAGCTTATTTTTTCCTTATTTTTAAAATTTTCCTTATGTTTCAAATTTTTCATTGTATTAAGAGGACGAAAAGTAAGGGAAAACTAGCTGAAACTAGCTGAAACTAAGGGAAACTAGCTGAAACTATGGGAAACTAGCTGAAACTAAGGGAAACTAGCGTATGTTTCATTAATTTTCCCTCATTTTCCTTATTTTTTCTTAATTTTCTTAATTTTCTTGCCTCCCTGGTCCTCATCAATCCTTGCTTTCCCTTCGCTTTTTCCTCATCATCGCTATTTGAAACTAGCGTAAAATAGCTGAAACTAAGGGATACTAGCTTAAACTAAAGGAAACTAGCTGAAACTAGCTAAAAACTAAATGAAACTAAGGGAAACTAGCTGACACTAGCAGAAACTAAGGGAAATTAGCTGAAACTAGCAGAAACTAAGGGAAACTAGCTGAAACTAAGGGAATAGTGAGTAAATTTAGGAAAAATAAGGAAAAAAAAGAAAAAACAAGGAACAAATGACGAATCGATGAGGGCCAGGAAGGCCGGCGATGATGAGTAAAAAACGACGAGAAAGGAATGATCGATGAGGGCTAGTGAGGGAACGCAACGATGAGGAAAAAATAAAGGTAAAGGAAGGATCGATGAGGGCCAGGAAGGGAAGGCATCTAAGGAAAAATAAGAAAAAATAAGGAAAATTAATAAAAAATACGCTAGTTTCCCTTAGTTTCAGTTAGTTTCCCTTAGTTTCTGCTAGTTTCAGCTAGTTTCCCTTAGTCTCAGCTAGTTTCCCTTAGTTTCAGCTAGTTTTAGCTAGTTTCCGTTAGTTTCAGCTAGTTTTCCCTTAGTTTCCATCCTCTTAATACAATGAAGTAGAAGATAAATAAGGAAAGTTTTTTTAGAAACAAGTAAAAATAAGGAAAAGTTATTGAAAAATTAGGAAAATAAGGAAGATTAAGAAAACAATTTAGGGAAAAATAATTAAAAAAGGAAGGATCGATGAGAGCAAAGAAGGGAAGGCGACGATGAGGAAAAAATGAAGGGAAAGGAAGGATCGATAAGGGGCAGGGAGGGAAGGCGACGATGAAGGGAAAAAAAGGATCGATGAAGGCCTTCGAGGGAAGAAAATTAACGAAAAATAAGAAAAAATAAGGAAAATTAAGTAAAATTAATGAAAAATAAAAAAAAATTAAGAAAAATTTAGGAAAAATAAGGAAAATTAAGTACATTTAATGAAAAATAAGAAAAATTAAGAAAAATTTAGGAAAAAAAGGAAAATAAAAAAAAACAAGAAAAAAATGACGAATCGATGAGGGCCAGGAAGGTCGGCGATGATGAGTAAAAAACGACGGGAAAGGAATGATCGATGAGGGCCAGGGAGGAAACGCAACGATAAGGAAAAAATAAAGGTAAAGAAAGGATCGATGAAGGCCAGGAAGAGAAGACAATTAAGAAAAAATAAGAAAAAATAAGAAAAATTAAGTAAAATTAATGAAAAATAAGAAAAATTAAGAAAAAGTTAGGAAAAAGAAGGAAAATGAAGAAAAAAAGATAAATCAGAAAAAACAAGGAAAAAAGGAAGGATCGATAAGGGCCAGGGAGGGAAGGCGACGATGACAATAAAACAAAGGGAAAGAAAGGATCGATGAGGGCCTTGGAGGGAAGAAAATTAAGGAAAAATAAGACAAAATAAGGAAAATTAAGTAAAATTATTGAAAAATAAAAAAAATTAAGAAAAATTTAGGAAAAATAAGGAAAATGAAGAAAAAAAGATAAATCAGGAAAAAACAAAGAAAAAAGGAAGGATCGATAAGGGCCAGGGAGGGAAGGCGACGATGACAATAAAACAAAGGGAAAGAAAGGATCGATGAGGGCCTTGAAGGGAAGAAAATTAAGGAAAAATAAGAAAAAATAAGAAAAATTAAGTAAAAGTTAAGAAAAATAAGAAAAATTAAGAAAAATTTAGGAAAAATAAGGAAGATGAAGAAAAAAAATAAATCAGGAAAAAACAAGGAAAAAAGGAAGGATCGATAAGGGCCAGGGAGGGAAGGCGACGATGACAATAAAACAAGAGAAAGAAAGGATCGATCAGGGCCTTGGAGGGAAGAAAATTAAGGAAAAATAAGAAAAAATAAGGAAAATTAAGTAAAATTAATGAAAAATAAGAAAAATTAAGAAAAAGTTAGGAAAAAGAAGGAAAACGAAGAAAAAAAGATAAATCAGGAAAAAACTATAAAAAAAGGAAGGATCGATAAGGGCAAGGGAGGGAAGGCGACAATGACAATAAAACGAAGGGAAAGAAAGGATCGATGAGGGCCTTGGAGGGAAGAAAAATAAGGAAAAATAAGACAAAATAAGGAAACTTAAGTAAAATTATTGAAAAATAAAAAAAATTAAGAAAAATTTAGGAAAAATAAGGAAAATGAAGAAAAAAAGATAAATCAGAAAAAAACATGAAAAAAAGGAAGGATCGATAAGGGCCAGGGAGGGAAGGCGACGATGACAATAAAACAAAGTGAAAGAAAGGATCGATCAGGGCCTTGGAGGAAAGAAAATTAAGGAAAAATAAGAAAAAATAATTAAAATTAAGTAAAATTATTGAAAAATAAAAAAAATTAAGAAAAATTTAGGAAAAATAGGAAAAGAAAAGAAAAAACAAGGAAAAAATGACGAATCGATGAGGGCCAGTTAGGTCGGCGATGATGAGTAAAAAACGACGGGAAAGGAATGATCGATGAGGGCCAGGGAGGGAACGCAACGATGAGGAAAAAATGAAGGTAAAGAAAGGATCGATGAAGGCGAGGAAGAGAAGCCAATTAAGAAAAATAAGAAAAAATAAGACAAATTAAATAAAATTAATGAAACAAAAGAAAAATTAAGAAAAATTTAGGAAAAATAAGGAAAATGAAGAAAAAAAGATAAATCAGGAAAAAACAAGGAAAAAAGGAAGGATCGATAAGGGCTAGGGAGGGAAGGCGACGACGACAATAAAACGAAGGGTAAGAAAGGATCGATGAGGGCCTTGAAGGGAAGAAAATTAAGGAAAAATAAAAGAAAATACGAAAAATTAAGTAAAATTAATGAAAAATAAGAAAAATTAAGAAAAATTTAGGAAAAATAAGGAAAAAAAAGAAAAAACAAGGAAAAAATGACGAATCGATGATGGCCAGGAAGGTCGGCGATGATGAGTAAAAAACGACGGGAAAGGAATGATCGATGAGGGCCAGGGAGGGAACGCAACGATGAGGAAAAAATAAAGGTAAAGAAAGGATCGATGAAGGCCGGGAAGAGAAGCCAATTAAGAAAAATAAGAAAAAATAAGAAAAATTAAGTAAAATTAATGAAAAATAAGAAAAATTAAGAAAAATTTAGGAAAAATAAGGAAAATGAAGAAAAAAAGATAAATCAGGAAAAAACAAGGAAAAAAGGAAGGATTGATAAGGGCTAGGAAGGGAAGGCGACGACGACAATAAAAGGAAGGGAAAGAAAGGATCGATGAGGGCCTTGGAGGGAAGAAAATTAAGGAAAAATAAAAGAAAATACGAAAAATTAAGTAAAATTAATGAAAAATAAGAAAACTTAAGAAAAAGTTAGGAAAAAGAAGGAAAATGAAGAAAAAAAGATAAATCAGGAAAAAACTATAAAAAAAGGAAGGATCGATAAGGGCAAGGGAGGGAAGGCGACAATGACAATAAAGCGAAGGGAAAGAAAGGATCGATGAGGGCCTTGGAGGGAAGAAAATTAAGGAAAAATAAGACAAAATAAGGAAAATTAAGTAAAATAAATGAAAAATAAGAAAAATTAAGAAAAATTTAGGAAAAATAAAGAAAATGAAGAACAAAAATAAATCAGGAAAAGACAAGGAAAAAAGGAAGAATCGCTAAGGGCCAGGGAGGGAAGGCGACGATGATAATAAAACGAAGGGAAAGAAAGGATCGAATAGGGCCTTGTAGGGAAGAAAATTAAGGAAAAATTCGAAAAAATAAGAAAAATTAAGTAAAATTAATGAAAAATAAAGAAAATGAAGAAAAAAAGATAAATCAGGAAAAAAACAAGGAAAAAAGGAAGGATCGATAAGGGCCAGGGAGGGAAGGCGACAATAACAATAAAACGAAGGGAAAGAAAGGATCGATGAGGGCCTTCGAGGGAAGGAAATTAAGGAAAAATAAGAAAAAATAAGGAGAATTAAGTAAAATTAATGAAAAATAAAAAAAATAAGAAAAATTTAGGAAAAATAAGGAAAATTAAGTACATTTAATGAAAAGTAAGAAAAATTAAAAAAAATTTAGGAAAAATAAGGAAAATAAGGATCGATGAGGGCCTTGGAGGAAAGAAAATTAAGGAAAAATAAGAAAAAATAATTAAAATTAAGTAAAATTAATGAAAAATAAGAAAAATTAAGAAAAATTTTGGAAAAATAAGGAAAATGAAGAAAAAAAAATCAGGAATAAAGAAGGAAAAAAGGAAGGATCGATAACAGCCAGGGAGGGAATGCGACGATGACAATAAAACAAAGGGAAAGAAAGGATCGATGAGGGCCTTGGAGGGAACAAAATTAAGGAAAAATAAGAAAAAATAAGGAAAATTAAGTAAAATTAATGAAAAATAAGAAAAATTAAGAAAAATTTAGGACGAATAAGGAAAATGAAGAAAAAAAGCTAAATCAGGAAAAAACAAGGAAAAAAGAAGGATCGATAAGGGCCATGGAGGGAAGGCGACGATGACAATAAATCAAAGGGAAAGAAAGGATCGATGAGGGCCTTGGAGGGAAGAAAATTAAAGAAAAATAAGACAAAATAAGGAAAATTAAGTAAAATTATTGAAAAATAAAAAAATTAAGAAAAATTTTGGGAAAAAAAAGGAAAAAAAAAGAAAAAACAAGGAAAAAATGACGAATCGATGAGGGCCGGGAAGGTCGGCGATAATGAGTAAAAAACGACGGGAAAGGAATGATCGATGAGGGCCAGGGAGGGAACGCAACGATGAGGAAAAAATAAAGGTAAAGAAAGGATCGATGAAGGCCAGGAGGAGAAGATAATTATGAAAAAATAAGAAAAAATAAGAAAAATTCAGTGAAATTAATGAAAAATAAGAAAAATTAAGAAAAAGTTAGGAAAAAGAAGGAAAATGAAGAAAAAAAGATAAATCAGAAAAAAACAAGGAAAAAAGGAAGGATCGATAAGGGCCAGTGAGGGAAGGCGACGATGACAATAAAACAAAGGGAAAGAAAGGATCGATGAGGGCCTTGGAGGGAAGAAAATTAAGGAAAAATAAGACAAAATAAGGAAAATTAATTAAAATTATTGAAAAATAAAAAAAATTAAGAAAAATTTAGGAAAAATAAGGAAAAAAAAGAAAAAACAAGGAAAAAATGAACAATCGATGAGGGCCAGGAAGGTCGGCGATGATGAGTAAAAAACGACGGGAAAGGAATGATCGATGAGGGCCAGGGAGGGAACGCAACGATGAGGAAAAAATAAAGGTAAAGGAAGGATCGATAAGGGCCAGGAACGGAAGGCAATTAAGGAAAAATAAGAAAAAATAAGGAAAATTAATGAAAAATACGCTAGTTTCCCTTAGTTTCAGCTTGTTTCAGCTAGGTTCCCTTAGTTTCAGCTAGTTTTCCCTTAGTTTCCATCCTCTTAATACAATGAAGTAGAAGATAAATATGGAAAATTTTTTTAGAAACAAGTAAAAATAAGGAAAAGTTATTGAAAAATTAGGAAAATAAGAAAGATTAAGAAAACAATTTAGGGAAAAATAATTAAAAAAGAAAGGATCGATGAGAGCAAGGAATGGAAGGCGACGATGAGGAAAAAATGAAGGGAAAGGAAGGATCGATAAGGGCCAGGGAGGGAAGGCAACGATGACAATAAAACGAAGGGAAAGAAAGGATCGATGAGGGCCTTCGAGGGAAGAAAAATAAGGAAAATTAGGTAAAAATAATGAAAAATAAAAAAAATTAAGAAAAATTTAGGAAAAATAAGGAAAATTAAGTACATTTAATGAAAAATAAGAAAAATTAAGAAAAATTTAGGAAAAAGAAGGAAAAAATGACGAATCGATGAGGGACAGGAAGGTCGGCTATGATGAGTAAAAAAAGACGGGAAAGGAATGATCGATGAGGGCCAGGGAGGGAACGCAACGATGAGGAAAAAATAAAGGTAAAAGAAGGATCGATGAGGGCCAGGATGGTAAGGAAATTTAGGAAAAATAAAAAACAAGGAAAAAAGGAATTATCGATAAGGGCCAGGGAGGGAAGGCGACGATGACAATAAAACGAAGGGAAAGAAAGGATCGATGACGGCCTTCGAGGGAAGAAAATTAAGGAAAAATAAGAAAAAATAAGGAAAATTAAATAAAATTATTGAAAAATAAGAAAAATTAAGAAAAATTTAGGAAAATTTAGGAGAAATAAGGAAAATAAAAAAAACAAGTAAAAAAAATGAAGAATCAATGAGGGCCAGGAAGGTCGTCGATGATGAGTAAAAAACGACGGGAAAGGAATGATCGATGAGGGCCAGGGAGGGAACGCAACGATGAGGAAAAAATAAAGGTAAAGGAAGGATCGATGAGGGCCAGGATGGTATGGAAATTTAGGGAAAAAAAGAAAAATTAAGTAAAATTAATGAAAAAAAAGAAAAATTAAGAAAAAGTTAGGAAAAAGAAGGAAAATGAAGAAAAAAAGATAAATCAGAAAAAAACAGGGAAAAAAGGAAGGATCGATAAGGGCCAGGGAGGGAAGGCGACGATGACAATAAAACGAAGGGAAAGAAAGGATCGATGAGGGCCTTGGAGGAAAGACTAGTTTCCTTTAGTTTCAGCTAGTTTTCCCTTAGTTTCCATCCTCTGAATACAATGAAGTAGAAGATAAATAAGGAATTTTTTTTTAGAAACAATTAAAAATAAGGAAAATTATTGAAAAATTAGGAAAATAAGGAAGATTAAGAAAACGATTTAGGGAAAAATAATTAAAAAAGGATAGATCGATGAGAGCAAGGAAGGGAAGGCGACGATGAGAAAAAAATGAAGGGAAAGGAAGGATCGATAAGGGCCAGGGAGGGAAGGCAACGATGACAATAAAACGAAGGGAAAGAAAGGATCGATGAGGGCCTTCAAGGGAAGAAAATTAAGGAAAAATAAGAAAAAATAAGGAAAATTAAGTAAAATTAATGAAAAATAAAAAAATTAAGAAAAATTTAGGAAATTCAGCCGCCAATTCATCAATTCAGCCCCAAATTTGTCATTTCAGCCGCCAATTCGTCAATTAAGCCCCAAATTTGTCATTTCAGCTGCCAAATCGTCACTTTGGCCACCAATTCGTCAATTCAGCCGCCAATTGGTCAATTCAGCCGCCAATTCGCCAATTCAGCCGCCAATTCGCCAATTCGTCAATTAAGCCGCCAATTGGCCAATTTCTCAATTCAGCCGCCAATTCGTCAATTCAGCCGCCAATTCGCCAATTCGTCAAGTCAGCCGCCAATTCGCCAATTCGTCAATTCAGCAACCAATTCGCCAATTCGTCAATTCAGCCGCGAATTCGCCAAATTCGTCAATTCAGCCGCCAATTCGCCAATTCGTCAATTCAGCCGCCCATTCGCCAATTTCTCAATTCAGCCGCCAATTCGTTTTTCAGCCGCCAATTCGTCAATT
>SRHC01002977.1:0-40646 GCA_004794325.1 Pomacea maculata | reverse complement strand
TTATTATAGTTTATTGAAAATTCTGAATAAATGAGATGTTTTGTGTTTTTTTCTGTTCTCAGATTGTTTCCCTTCAAAATTTCAGGAATTCTGAATGTCCTTTGTAATTAATAATAACTGACGTATCTAAGCATACTATATGCAGCTTCATGTGGAGGTAATAAATTAACCGAGCTATCAATAACCCAAAGCCAGAGTAATCCCTTCTTCGCCATTCAGGCAAGCGCATACACCTGTCATGGGACAAACTACAAAAAGAGGTCGTTCATGTTATGAGGCTATTTCCTACCTGCCATATGTTCACGAGATCTTGCCTTCTGCTGGCCAAATCACAATCAGAAGGCATGCCTGATGAGATCACCTATTACTGATACGACTGAAGTTATTTTTCATTCCCTGCCTCAACTGGGGCACCAAAGAGAGAATTTACCTCATAGTACAGCACTTCAGTGTCAATGGGGGTATGTGTGTGGGGTAGAATTAGTCCGAGCCAACAACTAAGGTATATCACTGCAAGGCAGCCAACCCTGTCAACAGATGCCACACGCAGAGAGAAAAATAGCGTGCCCGAGACGAGAGTTGAAACCAGGACAGCCAATTCCCCACAGCAATGGTGACAGGCGCTAACCGTTGGGCCACCGGACCGCCCTCCCCAGTCTCAACAGACAAATGCACGAAAATATAAATGACAAATAAGGCTAAATATTGTTGGTGTAGTGTTAGGAATAGAGCTAGGTTTCTTTACGAGGAAATGACATTTATTTCAGAAGATGTCAGGGATAATGAACGCATTTTTTAAAGCAATCAATGATGTCGCTTTATCTAGGTGACGTGAAGGATATAAATTAGTAAGTAATTACCCCGATTGATTAAAAGTTGTGGGGCCTTGTATGGGATAACTTTCCCTCTTGGTCTCCAACACACAACTGTTATTAATCCTCTCTTCCTTCGTTTGACCTATACCTCCTTTTACTCCCTACAATTTTGTCATATCCGGTTTTTTCTTTCGCTTTCTCTTTTATCCCATTAAATTTTATTTTTTTGCTTGAAAACTGAGTTTCCCTTTCCCAATAATGTATTCAACTTGACAAGACCTGCACATGTCCCTTCACCTACCTGGCTGGAGGGGGCAGCGCTCTGTCGTATTTTCGTCTTACCTGTTGGGCTTGTTGTTGGTGTGTTTCTGACGCGTCTGGAATATGGTGCCCTTTTCTATCTGTGTCGGTAGCTTCCATTGTATTTCGACTTGGAGACTTGGTGATCGACACAATTCATCTGACTATGGCTTCACTTCTGTTTGGCCTTTGTTGATCAGCGGACTTTTGTGTTTGTTGGAGTTCATTCGTCGTTCCACCGGCTTGGACCGTCTGTTGGATGTGGTGCTTGGAGCTGCAACTACTGTGGATGTGTCTTCCTGCTTGACTGTGATGAGGACTGCGAAATGTGGTTTAAACTACTGTATGTACACACTACCCTTTGGAGTTGGTTACACTCTCTGCTACAACCTACACCATTCTGTTTAGGTCGCCAACTTATTTCGACTTTACAAAAATCTACTGTGAAGCACCTTGAGCTTGCTGGACAGGCAGGTTTACTCCTCTATATCATCCCAACTTTTATTTTACTTAAACTGTGATGTGGTTCGGAGCATTTGGAACCTCATGTACAGTTTTTCAGCTGAATCGTTCTAGCTGAGAACAAGTATGGGCTACATATCTTTGATCATGCAAACACAACAACAACAACAACAACAACAACAACAACAACAACAACAACAACAACAACAACAACGTCCATACTTCTTCTTGGAGGAATTCATGACATTTACAAAGTTTCTACACACACGCTACAGACTCAGACATGCTTGCACATGCACAAATAAACTTAGAAAACCAAAGGAAATTTTACCAGCCAAAGTTTTTTAATTTACCCATCCTTTGGAAATCCGTGAAGGGATTATGTTGGACGTAGGCAAGTATAAACT
The DNA here is from genome assembly GCA_004794325.1 of Pomacea maculata. Lineage (NCBI taxonomy): Eukaryota > Metazoa > Mollusca > Gastropoda > Architaenioglossa > Ampullariidae > Pomacea > Pomacea maculata. The sequence goes on along the minus strand of SRHC01002977.1, from coordinate 38,662 downwards.
GAACACTGAGGTACACAGCAATGTCGACGATCATTTTTTTAATTATTATTATTATTATTGTATGAGCCGACATGGTCAAAGAACGCTCTTTTCTGATGGTATACAATTTTCTCCGAGGAGATTAAAGTACTCAGACATTGCAAAATCACCTTGTGGACTAGAGTTACAAGTCCTCAGAATCAAAATAGAAAGACAATGGTAGCAAGAGATAGAAATTAGAGAACCGAAGTACAGAATTTTTAAGATTAAAGCAATAAATCACAAATTTTATCATGTCATTAAAATTAGCACGTCCACTTATTATTATATATTTAATCCATCTCATATTAGCTCCTTGGTTCAACGTTTTATTTCATCAGAGAGAAACCGTGCAAGAGTGTGCAAGTGCCGAACGCACCTGATGACCTCTTCATTCTGAGTCTGAGAAATGTCGACCTCAGTGTCGTCTGCCATGACTGGAAACAGTGCGCGAGCTCTCTCTGTAGGAAGAAAAGATCGTGAATTTTTCTTAAACATTGGAAACAGAAAACAGCTAATCGTAAAAACAAGGAACATAACAATTTCTCTAAAAAGACTAATAATAGCGAAGACTATAAATAGATGATATACTGGATACCAATGACATCGTAGAATTGTAAATAATAATATTTATCTTCATTATCAGAGAGCTTATATAGCAGTGTAAAATCAAGCAGTCAGCAAACGGAAAGATGTTTCATGCAACAGCCTTCACAAAAGATAATCTTAATGCCTCACCCTTCATTATAATTGTATAGTACCATAAAAAATATTGTTATGAACAAAGTTATCTTCAGTAAACATTTGCAAATTATTCTCCCTTCATTTATAAACTACAGGCTCAGCTAAAACTCTTCAGAAACTATTCAGAAGAGTCTTATCATGCACTCGCGGATATTTTCATTACTTCGAGTAGCTCGGCTACAACAACTTGTCAGTCAGCTGACTCCTCGGTTGAAAGAGGAACACCTGTCAAAACTGAATTTTCAATAAATTACAGACCATCGTCTCTTTCTATCATCCTTTGAAGCCAGTTTATCTTTCGGTCATTGGGGAATGCAGTTTACATTTCTTTTCTCGGGGCCAGCTCCTTGCAAGGACGTGGTCCGTCTTCTGTCCCTCCAAACCCCAACACCTGCAATCCTCTCTGGAGTCAGGTGCTCATTGCCGACAGCTGTGATGAATTATCGATCAGTTATCGACGGTGAGAAGTTAGCTGCGCCACACTGTTATCAAACCTGCGCCACCGGGTTTGGACACCAGTAACCTAATCACCCGGCCACCCGCTTCTACTGTACACAGAATTATTAAACTGGTGATAAACTAACAGTACATTGAGGGATGGAGAGACGAATTTGTCTCTCGAGATTCAATAACTTATATTGGAGTTAGAGAGCTCGTTGTCAACTTTTCCCCTCAAGTAGTTGAAGTCTATTTGGTGGAGGTCCACTGGATACCGGTGTTGTTGTCTTCGGTTGTCTTTGCGCATACTCCAGTCTATGACCATTACATTATGTAAACATGAGCTTTATTTAACTTTCCTTGAGAAAGTTGTATTATTCGTTAATTCGTCTTCAGATTCTATTTATTACTAAATTATTATTTATTTTTAAGTCTGCCCTGGCTCATAAGAGTTTTGCAAAAGATAGTAACACACAGAAACAAAACCAACATTATTGGATGGCTGCATAACCAACATATTGAAAATTTTATAAAGATCAGTACGAGATAAAAACCAATCTCAAAGGCAATCTGTTGTGCGACAATTTAGAAATGTTTCATGATGAACATTTCTCTAGCAGATTACACGAAATTATTATGATTTGAGCTCGAAATGTAGCGCGAAATTGTTTACCGAATTACCTAGAAATGTTTTTCGCTGTTTTGTATTTCGTAAAGTATGGTGACATGGGATTTAATAAAATTTGAATGAATTGATTTGACAGATTAAGTTTGGGCAGTCTAGTCTGTTGATTATTATTTAAAGGTAGAGGAAAGAAATACAACTAACAAGGTGCTGCAAAAAATAAATAATAATAATGAGGCGTTAAACGTTATTTCGACGGAGAGGAAACGTAGGTCGTACCATTGGCAGTGGGGTGATGCCGAACTAAAATAAATTAAGCAGTCGAACCCATTTACTTTTACATTCTCTGTCTTCAAAGAGAAAACGATATCTGAGACATAAGAAATGTTCCTATAGTGTATCAGACATAAAGACAAACCCTGGCAGGGGTGGGGAACACCCGATATCATTTGGTTTAGTTCGGGCAAGTTAGCCATAGACGGGATCGAAACTCAGGAAATCTAGGAGCTTTTAAAGTCACTTGTTATATCGAGCTTTCGGTAGTAGATAAACACAATAATAATAATTTATGGTATTAAAGAACAACAAGAGAAGTTGTGTGAGTTCATGGCTGCATGTCTAGCAACTGGTCTTGTTCTACAGAATCTCACTGCTAAGGGATGAAAGCCTCAAGGCCTGCTGTATCGTAGACCTTGACCATGACTTCTAAATTTCATGAAAGAGCACACATCATGGTCATCTATGTAAGTATGTGACAACAGTGTCCTCTGTGTGTTGTCTGCAGTGTAGTTGCTAAACTGTTGGTTGTCTGTGTGCATGATCGTATGATGTTGTAAGTGTGCCTGTCTCTCATTGTTTACATTTTTATTATGGTTAACTTAATGATTTTAGATGTAAGATTACTTGTTTTTATGTTTTTCCATGATGCACCATTTGCCTAGTCCTTGTATAATAATAACTTGTACTTGTTCTGAATTTACTTTTACTAACCACACTTCCTTAATAATTGCCCACATGGATTAATAAAGCTGGACATTTGTAAGAATATGGTTTTTTATTATTCTGTGGTACAGATACATAACATAAAATACAATATTTAAAAATATAAAGCAAACAACATATGCACATGAAGTAACAGTCATTTAAGAGTACATCCATCAGCGAGGCAAACAATGTATTGTCCAAAACAATGTATACACAAACACAATCTCTTATTAGTTCTTGTTCCAGTCACAGAGTTATCTGAACTATTTCATCCACACTTGTGTTCTTATCTTCTTTTGTCGAAAACTGCTCCTAATACCCTCCAACACAAACATTTTACCCAAGGTCATGTGACCTGTCATCCTCTTTTTATGTAAATAGCGAAACAGAATTTCATTATAATCTTTCCTCTGTCACTTGCAGTCAAGCATTATATTTGAAAATGACAAATCTTACACAATGAACACTGTTAAACAGGTGTGTGTTCCTTTGACATCTCTCTCTCCCCATGTCTGATACAGATGCTAGTGCCCTCACACAACTCAAGCACAGAAATCACAGCAGGCACCTTGGATTTCTCGATTTGGACTGCAATAAACCCGAGACAGATGTTGCACTAGACCCAACTCTACCAACCGCAAAACCACACACATTCTACCTAACAGGATGACAATAACAATGTACCTAATATCAGGAAATTTGAATGTAATCATAGTCATTCATATATATATATATAATTCAGTATTTATATCTATGTAACAAGTCGATTATAAGGTAGCCATTGCAGTGTAATTTTGTCTTCAGTAAAAATGTGTTTGACTCTCTCATAGCTGTTGTAAAATTGAATTTAATTTGAGAGGGTTTTACCCTTTCCTCAAATTTAGTAGTTCATTTTTTATTCATCTTTAAAGTACTTACTTAGTTTAGTCCTTGTCACTCCTCGAGGAGCACAGGGCCGCGCTTTAAAGTAGTACCAGTTGACAAACGGTTATCCTGGTCCCCACCACCGCTTCAGGTGTGTTTTCCCCCGCTACTGGGGGAAGAGGAACTGGATAGACTCCCCACCGGACAAGGTTTATACCTTAAACCTATCTTGAGCGGTGGCGAGCAGGTCCAACCAAGTATAGCTTATGATTTTTCTTATATCTGGTATTGCTGATTATTTTTTCAAGTGTCTGACCAGTGCCTCCTATTGTGGTTTTTTTGTCTTCTGTGTTATCAGCTCCTGATGCTATGGTCAGCTTCTCAGCCAGAGTGAGCCTTTTCATTGATGCTCTTTGTCATGGAGCTAGGGTTTTCTGGCCTAGTAAATATAGATTGCTATATATTGTGCTTTATTTTGTTTTTAACATTTTTTTAAATTAATATGCTTTTACTTGGAACATATGATCACCCCAGCGACAGGCACCGGTAAAGGGATGAATGATTGACTGAACAAAAGATGACTAATTGGCCAGGTAGAGAACTTTCTATCCCTGATCGCTATTACTCAGGTAATTGAATGCATTATCACAAGACAGACGATTTCATCCAAACAAAACATTCGTGTTGCGTTAGTTTGTGTTTAATAAATAACTTTTATTGCCTCATAGAGCACGAACACTGCAGGTTGTGAATACTGGGACTCTGAAGATGAGGCAGACAGAAAAAGTAATATGTAGGCAACAGTCCTGGGTGGACTAGCAACTGCATTTCGCGCACGCAAAGGAACCGAGAAAGTTTGCCAGAGCTGTTAATATCCTCAAATAACTCAGCTGCCAATCAGACCTCACGGACTGACGACAATGACGACGACCACGATGAGGATGATTCAAAGGCTGATGACAGCCAATCTTTTGTAAGGTAGAACAAGAAGCAAATAAATTTATTTTTAAGAAATAAAACAGCATGCCAAGCATGAACTTCAGATTTGTCTCCTTTTCTCTCCCCACCTCTACGTGGTCGTGAAAAATAGGCATATTATCGTCGTGACAACAGCCAAAGATATTAAGTGGGTGGACCTGATTGAAACGGCTTTTCTCATTATGAAGTACCCGCAAGAGCTAATCCATCCAGGCTACACGTTTTATTAACTACCCCTCTAAGGTCTGACAAACAACCATCGACCTCCGCTGGTAATGAAATTCACTTTAATCAAGGTGGGACTAGCCCAAAGTTGTCAGTCCTTTGGCCTCAAGATATGTCACTTGAACACACCTTGGGTGATGTTTTTGTCAAAATGTTGGTTCTTATGCCAGGATTCACTAGGCAATAATTCAGATTGTAATCATCTACATAAAGACATAAACAATTTATCATTCCAAGAAAACAATTTAAAAATAAAAAGGTATTAGAATTACTTGGCTGTAACTATGAAACAACTCAACAGACACCGTGAACAAACCGATAGGAACAGTCCTCGTGACAAACTCGCCAGCATCCGGTTAGTGAACAAGAAGGGGACAGACAACGTATATAAAGGAGGAGAGGGAGGACCAAGATCTTCACAACGCACCCTGACGTCTGCACTGGTCTCCTGAACCACTCACAGACGGTGAAACCTGCTGTAAGCTGCCCAACATTGTCACCATCAATGACACTAACGATGACATCGACGTTCTCTCTTCTGGCTCTGGTCGTTCTCTTAGGATGTGCACATTCGCTGCCTGCTGAAAACGTGAGAGAATTTTTGTCGTTGTTGTTGTTGCTGTTGTTGTTGCTGTTGTTGATACATACATTGTTTTACGAGACGCTGCTGTCATCTTTGTCAGCAGTGTTCGGTTAATTCAAAAACTTTGCAGAAGACAGATTCAATAATTTGCCTACCTTAGTAGTGAAAAGCATTTAACTACATCTTTCATTATATTCAAAGCATCATTTTTTTTTTATTTTGCACACTTTCACGTGTCTGCTTGTCTTCATTTTAGATAATTTTATTTAAATTTTTTATTTGTTTTTCTTTCTCGGTATAGAAAATACAACCGAATACGAGATGACCCCAGTGTTTCTATAATAGTGAATCGCATTTTTATTTCGTAATGAGAAAGAGTACCTCAATTACTTATTATGTATTTAATTTGCCACACATCAATCGAATTGTCAGTATTTCCACTTGTATTTCCTCAGAGAGAATCTGTGATAGAGATTGCACAAGCACCAAACGCACCTGATGACCTCTTCATCTCAACCCTGAGAAACGTCGAGCGCAATGCCATCTACCACGACTGGAAAAATGTGAGTAAACAACATTTCTCGTAAACTAAAACTTTAGTGGGATTTTTATTGTTTACAGTATAAACAGAGGAGCCAGCGATTTTAAATAAGAAAAGGTAAATGTATTTTAATTGTAAAAGCAAGGTACGCAACAAAACTACCTGTACTGTTGGAATACCCGCGATTATTTTGCCAAGTATTAGCAGAACGGAAAACATTTTTGTAAAAAAACCCCACATTTTTGTTTAATTTAAATGTTAGAAATATTGGTAGAAAAGGTCAACATTCTTCACATGTCAACACAAGTTATACACGTGTTTTGACTTTCTTAACATATATTAGTTATAATGCAGCCAACTGTCCTTGCACAAAATGTAAATGGAAAATGTACTTTGTGACAATTTAAATATTCTGAATTATTTTTTTCTCCTAATGATCTATACATAATTATACCGTTTTTAGCCTGACAATTAAACAATCTTTAATCAACAATGACACATGAACCTCGGAATGTCCAGTTTACAAATTTGTGAAAACGATGTACCTTGATTTTTCCACCATTGCTATATTCACGCTCCACCTGTGATCTGACTTTGATCAGTTCACCCTCCGACAGCCTGAAGAACAGCTTGATAAGCATCATGCCTCACATCACAAAGTATTCTTGCTTCAGGAACAGCTTGCATAAAATGCACTAGATAAATATCGCAAATGAGGAGAGACTGATATTAAAATGCTTAGAATGGAGTTTATCCCAAAATAAAACCTTTTAACACTCAGAAGGAATTAAAGACATGACCTGGCACATATCATTCTCCTCGCGTCTATTTAAACTTTGACCTTAAGGGGAAAAGGGTGCCAGATACTGGCAAGTTATCTCTTTTACATTAACAAGATAAGTAAGGGTTGTCGTGGTAGTTTGTGGCGTATGTTCAACACCTGGTCTTGCTTCAACAGAAACTGAGTGTGCTGAAGGACGTCTACCAAGAGGCCTGCTTCATCGTTGACCTGGACACCGACTTCTACCTGAATGGCCAGGAGAGAGCTCAGATCATGAGCACTTTCGTACGTATGCCACGAAGGGTAGCAGGGGGAAACTAACTTATTTCTATGTACATAGTTTGTCTCCCTCTTTGGTCTCTAGTCTCTGTAGTCTCTGTATAGTGGGGATTGGGTATCCAGGGTTCGAATCTCGTTTCAGACACGCTGTTATTTCTCTGGTTGTGACATTTGTTTACAGAGCTGGCTGCTTTGCTGTGATGTAGTCTTAGTTGCTGGCTCGGTGTAAAACAATAATTTCCCCTGCCACCCCCTAGTCCCTGTTATGTTCCTATATATAGTTCACTCTATTTTTTTAAATGTTTGAGTTTCAGTGCCTCACGTTGTTATTTTAGTGTCGTGTTTGTTTTCAGTTTCCTGATTCTGACATGGTCAGCTTCCCGTCCAGAGTGGGCCCCTTCGTGGAAGCTTTGTGTCAGGGAGCAAAGGTTTTCTGGCCCAGACTTAACCCTCCTGCCCTCCAGCCTCGACCTGCTATCAACTCGCCCTCCACCATCAATGGGGTCAACGTGCCCCCTCCGGTCAGTGTGTACAGAGCCCAGCAAGCGGTTGCCCCTCCCCCGGTCAACATCTACAGACAACAACAGCAGGCCAAGCCCCCCGTGGTAGCCCCACCCCCTATCAACGTCTACCTGGCCAATCAGGCCGCTCAGCAGAAGGTCGTCAACACTCCTCCACCCCCTTCTATCTACCTGGCCCAGAATGCTCTGCCTTAGATGATCTGATGATCTTCCTCACCTGCAGGACCGCGTTGATGTAACCTTGTCGATTGAAAGAGAGACCAAGTTTAGGCTCTGTTATTACAAATTACTGAATTACTATCCTACAACCCTCTGAGTCACATATAATAAATTAATCATAAAACTACGAATGAAATAATGTGTGAGTGAATCAATGGTTGAAATGATTTGAAAGGGAGACAAACGCAAACTGCGTGGTCATACCTGTGTCAATTTTCCTCTAAAACTTATATTAGTTCCTAACCGAAAGTACTATACTTTGTCAATGAGAAGACAAGAAAATAAAAATAGGTTTCATGCTTGGTATTGACAATAAACACAGCTTATTATAATTTCCATGTCTTGTCGTGTTTTATAATCTGTATGATTTCAAGTGTGACTGCTAAGGCGTGAGTTTACATGTTTATCTTTACTAATTACATTACTGCAACATTTGCACATCGACAGACTTGCAAGCCTCTGCATCAATCCCGCATGACTAACAAAATTAGTAAAAATACTATTTCTCGATGCCTTTCTTACCGAATGGTGACACACCATACACATAAAAGACACATTTCACCTTGCTTGTTCCTGCTTCGAACAGAAGAAACACGAATATCGAGAAAATAATTAAGATTTTTTTCTCTGCTCGAAAACTGGGGACGTCCCGCCGGTGGTTTCCAGAGGTCTTCTCCTGATAAATTGGACACAAAGTTCAGAAAAATGAGTGTCAGGGACCTGTGCTTGTAATAAATAACTAAACTTTGACCACAGCTAGGTGGGTAATAGAATGTAGGTGTTTTCATACCACGATATCCTCGAAATTGTCTTTATTGCTTCATTCGCAACGTGGGGAAATCTTATTATCGTTGTGATATGCGAGGACATTATTGAAGGTTCTGTCCATGTGTCGACAAGATCTGACCGTACTAACCCTTACATTACTTAAGTCCCAAGTCGTAGGCTTATCAGTTAATTGATATTGGAATTCACTTCAATAAGTACAGGACAATCCTTCATTTTTCAGTTCTACAGGAGTGCTTCAGGAACTGTTGGCACCTGAGTTTACCTGAACAATATTCGGAAATACTGTTTCTGTCGATAATCAGAATGCAATGTGATCCAGGTCCGACTTCGAGATTTTTTTCTAAGAACGGATAATTCCCGACCATAAGCCATGGCATGTAAAATGTAAGGGAGGTGAGACTCCCACCCGAGACCGGTACCCAGTCATGCTTTACTAATCCGCTTTAAAAACCTTTTTCCCTTTATCGTTTATGTGGACAAACATGTTTTTAATTGTGAACGATTCCATGTAAATGTAGTTTTGGGTGAGGATGCTCAGAAATAGGGAGACTTTCTAAGACGAAAATTGCGAATTGATATTATTGTTTGCGAGTGTTAACTACATGTTCTTCGCTACATTATCTGGTTTAACACCGCATCCAACAACTATACCGACAACAGACTATCGAAAAGCGATTTATTAATTAATAAACGTTCATTTAATAGTTGATTAGAATATATTATGCATATATGTCAATCAAATTATGTCTATAAATATTCAGTCATAATGTGAGGAAAAATAGCAAAAGATGCCCAATGGATTCGGACAGTTATTCACCGAATTAGCACCTGCAATAACTAAGTCTCAACTACCTTAAGTCAAGATGTATCTAAGCAAAGCACAAAACTGAAGGCTGTACAGCAATCATCATATAATTCACCACTATCGCAACAATCCCAATCTCTTGTTCTCTCTCTCCCTTTGCGTGCAGTATAGGTTAGCAGCTGTGACCAAAAACCCTCCAAAACCACACTCAGAAAACACCTTAAAGCTTATGCAACCAAGTATTCTAGCTTAGCAATAAATGACAATTCTTGGATAAATGTAACATGTGTGAAACAGTAGTAAAGCAGCATCGCAATGACAGAGAAGAATTTATGAATTTCTTTTCTATTTTTGCAACCGGGATGTTATAAACTGATGTAGTAGAAATAACTATTTGTGATCCATGTAAAACTGGTAAAGATAATGATACAGTTTTACAACGAGTAATGGCTATAAATATTAACCTAATGATGATAACTTTGTATTATTTTTCAATTTTCCATCGGCAATCACAAGACAGATCTTGACAATAATTACAAATAATGTCAGGTGACCTCTAAAATCAACTAAAAATCAGATTATTTCTAAAACCACATGAAAAAACCACAGACTCCTTCTGAAATCATGTTAAAAAAAGTGAAGAAAATAAAAACGTAAACGATGATGATTGTATTGCTTGAATGCATCACATTTTCAACAATACAATATGGTTGAAAAATGTGAAAACAAAATTACTAACAAGTATTCAAACATACTACACGGTAGCGCGATCGTCGTTTTCGATGAGCTTTGGGATGAAAAGCATGTACCCATGGAATATTGATAATACTGGACTGGAAGTGACCGCATGAAATGGTTTTGGAAATGTTCGTACATTGGACAGAATGTCATTGACAAGAATTTTCTGAATAAAGAAATGCAAACAGTAAACTTTACTAAATAAGCTCGAAGCAACAGATATATCCCATCTTAAAGGAAAAAAAAAAATGATTCACACAAATCTTTCAAACATTCACGTGGTCGTATGGTTACCAAGGCCCGTGCATGCTTGCAAAGATGATGTTTGTCCTGAGTTGAGAAAACTACACATGGTTTCTTTGTCTATGGTTGCTAAACTATCTTTTTTTGTGCAGAGGATGTTTGTCTAGGCTTGATAAACCTTCTCTATGGTAAAGAGGGCGTTTGTTTGGTCTTGATAATCCATTACCTTTGCGCAAAATATGGCATTTGTGTGAACTTGTGTTCCCATGCTGTTTTGGGTACCACCAGTCTTGCTGGTTAAACAGGTTTGTAGATTTATTTGAAAAGCGGTTTGAAGTAGTGATAATTTCCTACTACGAGAGGGTGAAGAGGAAGTAAGTCGGGGGCATAGAGAAGATGCTGGGAAAAAACCTTAAGAAAGTGAACCACGTGATCAGGTTTCATATCTTACGGATGTGTTACACACTGCAATGAAGACTATCAAATATTTGTTACAAGATTGACAACCACATTTCTTGACCACCATGCAAACAGTTCACGCTATTCTGAACATTAAGCAGCTTGTACCAATCGCTCATCATTTCAGCCACTGAACCCTGAACCCACACCACACTTAGTCAACGAAGCGCAAAGACACCTGTGGCATCCAAGGGTTCTTGTCCCGAAAATGCTGGATGACAACAAGGTAAGAAAGCACATCTTTACACAACTGTATTAAATACAATACATTTAATAACTTTCCCACGCAAGGATTATTTGGTCGGGTTTCATCTGCCAGTCTGCCAAGAAAGGGAAGCAGCCCATCACATGCAAAGGGAGGTAAAGTCTTGTCTCATCTATCAAGATTTGCACGAGGGCACACACACCAGACACTCCCGTAAAATACAAACCTCAGCTAAAACAATATGCACTGACGATTTAAAATAGAACTTCCAAAGTAAAAAAAGCTAAGAATGTGGTAGTTTAGACTGCATAAGCGCAGGTCACGTGGGTAAAGTCAGTTCACAGCTACACCTCGTCTCGAAAGTCCCCCTCAATCGGCTGCTGATCATCTCGGCCACGTGGTAACCGTTGAGGTACCTGTGGAACAATATAACAATCTTAACTGCTGAAGACGGTAAATGCTCCTTTCTCTAATGAGACGAATAAACATGAAAGTATCATGATTATGATCATGATCATCATCAATACTACACAGTATACACGATTTAAATGTTTGCACAAACAAAAAGAAAAGCAAAGAACAAAATTAAAAAGAAGAAAAAAAAACCTCACCGCTGTTCCACGTCGCTTAGCGATAAAGATCTCCGCGACGAGGACGAAGGCACTGACGCAGATGCCGATGAAGATGAGCAGGAAGCCGACGCTGAACCGTCGTAATGTGACCGTCCGCATGGCAAAGAAGTCCGGAGTGCCGCCGAAGCTGTCGAAGAAGGGCAGACCGTGGAAGACATACTCTGCTTGGTCTTTGGACAGACAGCCTTCGCTCATCCACTTCTGCTGCGACCTACAGGTGAGAGACAAGCGCCAGGTAACGCAGGTTGAGCGGTGGACAACAATATTGTAAAGTTCAATAAAAGAAATAACTACTCCTAGACGATAGCCACCCACACTTTTATTATCAAACACAAACATGAACGACTGACAACCATTACAAGCAGACGAAGAGCTGCGAGATGAGACAATGCGAGGTGAGAAAAGACGAGATTTAGAACAGTGCTTCTTTCCCCACCCTACCCTTACTCACCAAACGGTTAACTGTGATAAGAAATAGTGATGATGATGAAGAGGAGGAGGAGTAAGGGAGGAGGAAAAAGAATGGGAGGGGCAAGAAGGAGGGAAGAGAAAAGGCCAAAGGAAGATGAGAAAAGATCTGCTTGGAAGACATGTTTCAAGGGAGGAAATCCAAGCTGGAGGCTCCCCCAGCTCCCTGACATACTCGTAGATAAAGTCCTCCTCGTGAAGCTCCAAAATTGCATGGTTGAGTTTAGTGCACACATCGGTCTGTGAGCGGCAAGCGAAGCCGAAGGCATGCTCGTTGAGGGGCTCGCCAATGGCCATCAGAGAACATGGCGGTTGCTGCGCTAAGTGCTCCGCCATCGGACCTGCAAATCGTCAGAAAATCTAAACATTTAAACGCCAAAACGATCACATATCACTAAAAAACCACATTTCATTAAGGAAGAAAAGGAAAGACAGTACTTTCTCGCTGAAAGACAGGCTCACCGACTGTGGGGAGGTACTACCCACCTTCCATGATGAAAGCGTATTTGCCATCGCCCTCGATCACCCGTTTGACCCCCTCGTTGATACTCGCGGTAGCAACTTTATTAAGGTTGGCATTAATGGTGCCCCACAGTCTTTTCTGCAATGGTCTGTTGGACTTTTGCAGGTACCGCATAGTGGATCCGTTCTTCACGATTCCATATGCTACCTGTTTAAGATAACAATTTATTTATCCCAGAGGGCAATTCAGATTTAAATGGGTATTAGTAAAAGTTGGGTTTATTGTGAACGGCAGTGGGGCGTGAAAAAAAATTACACACACAAACACATACAATGGACGCTGTTCCAACAGATCAGCAGTTGAAAAAAAAAACCGTGAAAAAGAATGGGAGGGGGAGGGACAGCAGACGTACCTCGTTCTGCTTGGACAGCTCATCAAAGGTGGCAAAGGGCAGAGTCTTGACGCTGGGCTTCATGGCCAGAAAAATAGCAGCGAGGCTGGCCGTGTAGGCGGCGATGACCAGCATGGTGAACATCCACCAGAATGCCGCCAACACTCGCCCCGACATGGACCGTGGAGCCGCCGTGTAGCCTGCACACACCGATGTTTGTCAGTTCCGCAACAAGTCACGTGACAGCCGGGCGATAAGTGGTAAGGCCAGCAAACAGCAAGGCCAGGCAGCTACATGCATAAATAATCTACCAGATTTTTTTTATAAAATGATACTGCAAATAAACTTTCTTCGTCAGCACATCTGAACAAAATCGAATCAGGAATTATCTTAGTTTGATAGAAAAATTTAACTAACAAAATCTGAAAACTAACGACAATTATTCAGTAAAAATTCTTCATACCTTCATCCACATGTAAAAGTGTGATAGGAATGGAAAACTATACGAAAGGATTAAAATTAACGAAATTCTTAAACTTCTGAAGCTGCTTAGATTGTGTACAGGAAAAGAAGAGTACGATGCGCTCGTGTTAGTGATGGTGTCCAAGGCCCTCACAGTCGGCACCAAACCAACCTTGGAACGTGAGAGAGCTGAAGACATAAAGGAAACTGTTGACCAGGGTCAGGCCCTCGTAAGTGGCGGCCTTGCCCACAAAGGCGTGGTCCTCGTACGGGCTGAAGCGGCCGATGACGTAGAAGAGGACGGAGACGGCGATGAACATCAAGAGGACCATGATCCACAGCCCCACCGTGAACGGCGTCAACATTAGTGCAAACGGCTCCCCCTCCGTCCATGAGCTGGGAATCTGGAGACAGTTGTGTTTTTTCGCTATTAATGTATTATTTATAGGCTTGAACAATGAAAAGAGATATAAACATGATTATCAAATTCATCTCAAAATGAATTTCATTCTAAGGACAAATAAACATACAGGTCTGATATGGCTGACATGGGGAATCTCCAGAAAGCTATGCTTACAATGACCGTTAGCGTGATGTCCTAAAAATAGTTTTTTGAAAACAATAAAATGTTTGAAACCATATTTCTGTCTGCGGAAGTTAGGCCACAAACATTGTGAGTTGAGCTTCCATATAACCGTCATAACAACCATCGGCTGCTTTCTGAATCAGAACTTAATTGACTTATCGACGATTGCATGCAATGGGAGGCTGCAGACCGCATGCTGAGAACCTTCACCGTCTCCTCAACAAGTGTAGCTATGTTGCCTGGACACGCAATGGTCTGCTTGAGACCAGCTTCCACGATTATTACCATCAGACCCGTTCTTATCCCCCCGCTGTTTACCTTATACAGAATTCGAAGCCCAGCGTATAAGACAGGATGTGTGAAGTCTATGGTTTTTTCTCTCCCAGATGTTATCGTCAAAGGTGCAACGGCCAGGTCAGTCTCCTAAAGCCAGAAAAATAACAAAGATTGATAAATAAAAGCTTCAGTGACAGGCAACACTAGGCGCACCCATGCATAACCGCACACTCACACTCACCATTTATCAAGGTAAATTTTTTATGGGTACTAGTTCACATCATACGACCTCAGCCGACCAAGTGAGAAAAGTGTATTCGTGCCTGCGTGCGCGCGGAGTGGAGATATTTGATATTGGGATATTTACGAAAACGGAGTATCTGGTTGCTGGTTCAAATCTCGTCTCCGGCACATATTTTTTTTTTCGTTATGTAGCTATCCTCCTCCCTCCCTGACACACACACACACCAGAACTGCTAGACATTCATCTGTCCAGACGTAGACCACTGACTTACGTTTCTGGCCAGCGACCCAATGAGACCTGTCCAGTTTCCATCGTCTTGTTGATAGCCGTAGAGGTCTTCATTGCCGGTGATCGTGAAGGTCATGCCCACCCGTTGGCAGAGTTCATTTAGTACGTCTATAAATACTCCTTCGTAGTGGTTGACTGTGTTGGGTGATCTTTGTACGAAAGGAGGGTCCTATTGGACAAATAAACATTCGCATACAAACACACGCACGAAAACCATGCATCTACATCTTGTATCCATTTAATGTTTAGAAAAATCACAGCGAGGGTTACAGTAATAAACAATAGTATACTCAGCACGATCTCACTACAATGACCACTATTTTGTGAGCATCTCACCAGAAGGACGCCCACCCTCAGGTGGGTGATGCTCTCAATGGTCTTGCTGGGGTCAGGACAAGTATTATTCCCCTGCAAGTGCAAAACAGATAAATGTCCAGTTAATCAGATGGGTGTAAACAAATCAAAGAAAGTTTGTGAGAGGAGAAGTGAGAGGGTGTGTGTGTGCATGTCAATAACAGTGATACAGAGAGAGTGTGTGTGGAAAAAAATAGTTTACTGTGGCTCTCACTCGCTTACAAAGAAGCTTGACCGACTGATGAACACGATTTACACCGGCCTAAATAACATTAATTTAAATGAAACTAATTCAAAGAACATAAAAACGCCCGTTGCGACAAACTAACTCATGAGTAACTCTTTCCAAATTTCTCGCTCTCCTTTCTATAATCATCCTAACCTCATTCCCAGGCACTCAGTAATTTGTTAGCACCTGTAGAGCACTTAAAACAGAGTCATATACCAAGTGTTTACGACAGCGCCAACGCTGACACACCTTCTCTTTATAATACCCGGGGTAGACTTTCAGTCGAACAAGTCCCATCATAAAACTCTCTTGTAATTTCATTTCGTCCTCACTGGATCCCATTTTGTCTTCAGAAATACATTTTTGCTACAATCTTGATAAGAAGTTATGGTGAATTTTGATGAATGAAAGCTGACAAAATTTTTTAAAAGTTGTTATTTTGTGTGTTAAATATATTATTTATGACTTACAATATTCTAAAGCAATATTCATGGACAAAACGTATTTTTTTAGTCTTTAGCACGTGAATAGTGAAATATGATATATATATAAAATGGAACACTGAAATATGAAATAAAAGCTCAAATTAGGTGGTTCATTAACATAGCATTATACTCTCGTCAGTTACTTTATGAAAATAAAGTGTGTGACTTCATAACTCTTTTGGGTTGAACTGATTCTATCCATAGGTGGACGGCTGTCTGTCTGCCAAGACCAACAAATGCTCTCCGCTGTTAATCTCGGCGAGCCTAAACAAAGAATGTGAATAAACCGGAAGCTTTGTAGTATCATGCCTCGTTTTAGTAGTTAACTGGAAAAAAATCATCTGCCAGCAGTCCAGTTATACAAGTTCGTGATTCTACCGAAAGACCGCATGAAGACGGCAGCCAATGGACTAACCGAGTTTGTGTTAATAAAGTGTCGCCTACTCCACGAGAATACTTTTGTGACGTCACGAGTACCACGTGCCTAAGCTAACTCCAAACCAATGGGAAAAACTGTCTTATTCAAAGGCTTCACGAAAGAAAGAGTTTTAAAAAAAATTATACTTGAAAATTAGCTTATTTTAATGAGTCGAAAAGAATTTGAAAATAGCTCTGCACTCGGCGTAAAGCCTTGAAGGCTCTAATGGGGCAACAACTTCTGGGGGCAAGAACAGTAGGAGTTATGTCCCTAACGCCGGGAATTTAAAAAGTCCTCTCATGGGCTTGTTAAGCTGGGATCAAGCCATCTTGCCCAGTCTTAACAGTCTCTAAGCAACATTATCTTTCGTCCGAGGCAAGGCATGTTTATGACTCCTCATACGGGTGGAAAAAAAAATGACACGCGAGCCTTATCAGAAAATTTGTATTGTCCTCATCCATCCTCGCCCCCTCTCTTACTTCCAACTCCCTTCCCCCGAACTCCTTCTCGCGGCCAGTTGACAACAGTAGCACCACTCGTGGAAACGTCATCTCGCGAGAATTAATGTAATATATTATTGTGTCCTGCCTGCCCACAACTCCGTCCCACGCAATGGCAAGAAGAAGAAACAAGGTAACTGCCTTCTGCGTCGCCAGGTGCGAGTATCAGAAAGAGGGCGATCGATGTTGCGCACCTGTATGACTCACTCACGCCTGATGTACCCGTGTATACAAACCAACACAGGACTTGTGACAGGATGGGTCAGCAGATCATTGAGAGCGAACTGCTACAAAATGGCTGCTATTAGTTTTTGTTCTTTCTCTTCCTTATAGTAGTAGAAAAAAAATCAGCACCATCATCATCATCACCTTCTACGTCGTGGTCGACATCATCATCATTATGATGTGGATGCACCCCTCACAGACAAGACACACATTGAGTAAATAAATCAGCTTTATATTTCCCTCTCTCTCTCACACCTACACATGCACACAAGAAGAGAAAAGAAAAAGCTATAATTAGTGTTTATACTTCCTGGGAAATATTTTATGCACACAATGTCTATAGTTTATGGAAACGATTTATGCATGTGAATTTTGTAAAACAACACAGGTCTCAGGAAGAATATTGTATAAAAAAGAAAAGGAAAAAGTGAACGATCAGGTGCAGACGGGCACAGATCTCACATTTCAGCAGACTATTAAATGTCTGTCCGGGGTCAGGTCCATCACAACGGACACAGGAAAACCCAGGATGCCAAACCCCTGCACAACACGCACAGAACTTTAGATAAAGAATCCAGAATTCTGATACACTTTGTTACTCCTGCAATGGTCTTCTCTTTTTATAGTCAACCATCTGGTTTTCTTTTTTAAAGACTGTAGATGACAAACGCTTTTTCAAGCTCTTCTTTTTCTTCTCCGTGGACATCAACTCCAAAACATTTATTAGCACTTAAAGACTACAGACAAAATTGATTCCAATCACTGGGTAAAGTTCAGTGGAAGACACTATATCCCCATACCAATCAGAGAGTTCGGACCAATTAATCAGACGTATCTGAGTACAACTGTGACGTCACGATTTTGACCTCTGTGTGCATGATGTTTTTCTCGAAAACGATTTCACTCATACAGATTTGGGGAGACAGTATTTTACACAGTATGTAACAAACAGTATGTGATTTTACCAAATTATTAACAAGACAATTCGCGGCGCACTAGTCCTGTAAGTCGGTCATGGCGAGAGACAGAGACGGCAGACGTAATCAGACAAATGTCAGAGTTTCAAGTCTGCAAGTACAGCGAGACTGAGGCTGGTTGAGAACCAATTACCCAGCAACATGAGCTCGGGGAGTCACATCCCCAGCTTTCCCATTACACACTGCACTTTGTTGTGAGGAACCTGGTGGGGATTACAAAACGTAATGGGGATATCACGTACAGAGAGCAATGTCCGCAGGGATGTGGGACTGTGGTATCATGGAGTACACAACCAGCATCCACCCCCACAACACACACACATGCACTGGTGAAGGGCTACAATATGAATAAAGCACTTGTGACTGCCACGTGTCTAGGGAGGACGAACTAAAGTATATTTGTGTCAAGGTCTGAAGGAGGAACAACTATATTGTGGAGTGATGTCTACAGAGGGATCCACTGCAAATTAACCGCCGTTCCGTTAGAAATCCCATGACCTTCAGACAATCTTGGGATGGACCTGGAGACCATTAGGGACATGGAATCCTGTGTTTGAACCATCTCCCACGCAGGTCATCAAGCTTTGTTACAAACTCTTGTGTTCAGTACTTGGTTGAACTCGCAAACAGAACATTCACTTACAGACAAATACATGTTTTATCTGTATACAGTGCACGTGCTGTGACAAGGAATGAAGTCGGTGGGGAAACAAATGGAGAGAAAGGGGGAAACCCAACGACTTGGTCACAGACAGTCGTATAAACAGAAAAAGAACAGCGCTCCTAACAAGATCTGAATCCAGGACAGTTATTCTCAGTCTGCTGGTGATAAGCATCGACCTTTGACCCACCGGGCGCGCTGGGAGGGAGAGAGCGTAGAGGAAGTGGGGAGTGAAGAAGGGAAGGGTAACTTTCTTTAGGGTCAGAACAGCCATACAAGACTCAATATCAACATTAAAACATGATTATTCAATCTATGTATATTACCAACAGGCGTATTTTAGACATATACATTATGTACATGTTTCTCGTGTACGTATTCGTCATATACTTCATTTAGACACAGACATGATACACATACTACGAACATGATTGACACACGAGTGAAGATTTTAATCATAAGCCCACAGCCGCATCGTAAAGTGGTGTGACAAGATGATGTTTGAGATACAACCGGAACCAAACGTTGACATTCAAATACTTGAAAATAAGAGGCCGCACTTGAGGTTTCATTACTCCACCGCTGTGAATACCCCGCCCCACATTTCTTCTTTATTTATGTAATAAATTATTTCAATAAAGTTTGAATGTCAGGTCTTGGTTGTGGAGGTTAACACGTGGATAAAGAATAACCTCGTTTATCAGTTTGTCCAAAAGATTATCATTGTGTCAAGCTTGCCTGCTTAACGAGATTAAGGATTAATGGATAGAGCAATTATTTCTTATTCCATAATAAACAAGGTTATTGCAAAAATAAGCAAACATCAACATTTTAACTGTCTTTAAAATAGTATACGCTGATTACAATTAAATAGTTTGAGGCGAATTAGAATTCTTACAAGCGACTTGTTTAAAAATGGAGGTCAAAGTGCGAGACCAATCCATACAGCACACCTGTCTACAAATCACGAGATCAGTCAGAAAGTGTGTCACATGCGTGTCTGGACTGAGACGTGTGTTCACCTTGACCCTTACCTGGCAGTCGGCGACAGGCGATGACAGAATGCAAAGTGACAGACACAACACCGCACGCGCTGAAATCTTCATCTTCGTCCTTTGCCCTATGGAAACTTTTCCCACTGCTGCTATTCACACACACCCCGTGAGACCGCACAGTGTCGGGTGGAGACAACACTGGAGACAAAAGACACGTTGAAGTAAGTTGTCAACTGCCAGCTGACACTTGCTGTGCCGTGACTCGCTCGAGCAGCGGGACCGCGTTGTTCGTTAAAAAAAAAATCTGCGTGTGTTCAGCGAGCAAGCGGTGACCCGCAAACTGCCGCGGAGTGTGCGCCGACCGGATATGCCCCCAAACGTCCCGGCCATTGATACAAACTACGCGCAGATCAGCAGCTTCCCACATTACACGGTCGGTCTAATTGGGGAAAAAAAAAATAAAAAAAAATAAAATCAGAATTTATTGCTCGTAGTAGATGAATGTACGTGTTTTTTTTTTTTTCGAACATTATCTGGCTTTTGGGAGTATAGAAAAACTGAATGAAGCAACGTGACAAGCACACATCGTAGACATTTTGTTTTAGATTTGAATAACTATCGTTACTTTGAAATGCTTCTTACTATTTCCTACTGAATATTATTACTAGGACTTAAGCCACCAAAGTTAGTAAAAATTCTTAAGTGCTAAGGACTCAAAGAAAACTAATATAACAAATGAATAAAATTGCAAGAACCCCGTACGTTTAGATTATAGCCAATGCAGTTGCTTATTTTTTTTATTATCTTTTAGGTATATATCACAGCTCACAGAGAGAGAAAGACTTGAATACTTAAATATTAGCCCTAAATATAGGAAGAAAAATTTTTTTTAATAATGACTGCCCACTCTGGTGTCTTTCAAGTTTTTTCCTAGTAGCGTACCCGCAATTAAGGGGACATAGCTACAGGGCTTTGTACTGACATTTTACGATAACTTCCCCTGAATGAATTATCACATTTCAATTTTTCAACGGACTTAAAGGCAGTGCGTAGATGCTAGTAATTTGAGTTTTACAAGAATAAATTAAAAGCGATGACACTGATTTTAAAACTAGTATGACGAAACTTTCTGGATATCTGAGGGTGAAAGGTAATGTGTCTGACTATTGCTCAACTTCCAGAAATGTTACCGCATCACTAACAATAGCAGTCATAATCCTGTGGCAGATTTCGATCGTAAAGTTTTATTATCCATTATTTTTCATTAAAACGCTACCGTATGTACATGCAAACATTAAAAAAAGACCATGCTTTCCCCATTCTTCTTTACAACTCTCTCACATTTTAACACAGTTGAATAGTAAAAAAAGGAGACCGCCTTGGGTCCACTGCTGAAAATAATGAGATGTCTTTTGGGTCGATATGACATTTTGAGGTAATAAAAGGAGGGGAGGACTGCACATTAACGGCAGGAGACATAACTGAATTATTTATCCCATAGTATGTCACCGACATTTGCAGAGTGTGTCAGCTACATATTTGATACCAATCATATACCCCAGGGATAGTGAATCTTATGGCCATCTAATGTATCCTATCTAGTCCAGCGACTGNAAATAAAATCAGAATTTATTGCTCGTAGTAGATGAATGTACGTGTTTTTTTTTGTTTTTTTTTAACATTATCTGGCTTTTGGGAGTATAGAAAAACTGAATGAAGCAACGTGACAAGCACACATCGTAGACATTTTGTTTTAGATTTGAATAATTATCGTTACTTTGAAATGCTTCTTACTATTTCCTACTGAATATTATTACTAGGACTTAAGCCACCAAAGTTAGTAAAAATTCTTAAGTGCTTATAGGACTCAAAGAAAACTAAAATAACAAATGAATAAAATTGCAAGAACCCCGTACGTTTAGGTTATAGCCAATGCAGTTGCTTATTTTTTTTATTATCTTTTAGGTATATATCACAGCTCACAGAGAGAGAAAGACTTGAATACTTAAATATTAGCCCTAAATATAGGAAGAAAAAAATATTTTAATAATGACTGCCCACGATGGTCTCTTTTGAGTTTGTTCCTAGAAGCGTACCCGCAATTAAGGGGACATAGCTACAGGGCTTTGTACTGACATTTTACGATAACTTCCCCTGAATGAACTATCACATTTTAACTTTTCAACGGACTTACAAGGCAGTGCGTAGATGCTAGTAATTTGAGTTTTATAAGAATAAATTAAAAGCGATGACACTGATTTTAAAATTAATATGACAAACCTTTCTGGATATCTGAGGGTGACAGGTAATGTGTCTGACTATTGCTCAACTTTCAGAAATGTTACCGCATCACCAACAATAGCAGTCATAATCCTGTGGCAGATTTCGATCGTAAAGTTTTATTATCCATTATTTTTCATTAAAACGCGCCCGCATGTACATGCAAACATTAAAAAAAAAAAGACCATGGTTTCCCCATTCTTCTTTACAATTCTTTCACATTTTAATACAGTTGAATATTTAAAAAAAAAAAAATGGGACCGCCTTGGGTCCACGGCTGAAAATAATGAGATGTGTTTTGGGTCGATATGACATTTTGAGGTAATAAAATGAGGGAAGGACTGCACATTAACGGCAGGGGACATAACTCAATTATTCATCCCATAGTATGTCACCGACATTTGCAGTGTGTGTCAGCTACATATTTGATAACAATCATACACCCCAGGGATAGTGAATCTTATGGCCATCTAATGTATCCTATCTAGTCCAGCGACTGCCGCTGTTGCTGTCGCGATCCTGATGTAGATATTTGGGGTGAAACTTCCGTTCTGTAAGAATGGGACAGTTGAAGTTGGTAGGCATTTCTACTGTCACCTCGTGTCATTCCATCCTCTTCGTCCCACCATTGGCTCTCGATCCAATGTGCCCTCATTCCTTTCTTGATATCACAATTTACTTCTTTGTGTTTGGTAGCTGCTTCGGGTTTCCTTTTCTTTTCTCTCTTAACCATTGTGTATAGTTCTCCATGAATAAAAATTATGAACGAACGAACAAAAAGAAAATCAGGCACTCAAGATCGCAAGGCGGCAATAAATATTTATTTCAACGATAAAAAATGTGCAAGATACTCCTTCACACTCCTGCATTACCAAAAACGTCCAAGTAATATTTCCTTCTCAGTGCAGAAATGCCATCAGAAGAAAAGGAACCGATAGTCAAGATAAAGGCGTGAACAAAAACCAGACGTAG
Organism: Pomacea maculata; assembly: GCA_004794325.1. NCBI lineage: Eukaryota > Metazoa > Mollusca > Gastropoda > Architaenioglossa > Ampullariidae > Pomacea > Pomacea maculata. Next base: position 15,717 of record SRHC01002977.1, on the reverse strand, counting down.
AATTAAAGAAAGACTGTAAAAATAAAGAGAAAGAAAAACTGGCATTGAGTACATGAACTTTTTTCCACAAATAGTATTTTGTCTGTATTCGACTCTCAGTTCAAGTGGATGTGTGAGGTCTGTGAAAGAAACCAGCCTACAGTGGGACGTTGAGGTAAGCTTCCCTCTCCATTGCCCCTCTAGGACCTCTGTATTTGCTGGTTTTCTTCACGAAGCCCGACTCCACCAGGGCGTAGGCCATGTCGATCACCGTGTCTCGGACATTTCTTGGTGCTACTTTAAGAACCTCCACCATCTAGACTCCGGCAACAGATTGCAGAGCAGATGATTACTTTGGTGGCACTTTACTGTGCTTTGTTTTATACCTTCAACAAAATGTTAAAGTTAACACTTTCCATACTTTTTTCTTTATTCATAAAAAAATGATAAAACAATATGTGCTAACTTTAAGGTGAAAAATCCTTGTAAAATACATAGTAAGCAGCTCCTAAATGTTTACTCGAAACTATCAACTGAAAAATTTGCTTGCTATATTTGGTTCAGTCACTCAGTGTGTTAACAATTTTACAATGTACACTCCCAGCCTGCTTGGAAGCGACTTTCCTGAGTCACCACGATACAGGCCACAATATATCTGTCCCGTCATGTACCCGAGTGTACTGTCTACCCTGTAATAGACGTTTCATGAGAGTCATTCAACAGCTACTTTATTACTGTGATTCACTTCATGTATGTTTATGTTTGCTATGACACAACCCTCATTCATTTACTGAATTTCGAGGTTTGACTGTTGCTGTCTTGGGCCAGACTAAATTATTTCGCAGGCCTTACACGGGTCGGACATTCCCCTGTGGTGAGACTTTTGTATCTTTTGGATAATATTTTTGTTTGTTCTCTTACCCGATTATTATCAAACTTGTAAAACACCCCGACTTGAGGCAAGAGCGGACGAAGGCCACTGTCAAAGACACTGGCAGCGTGCAGCAGGTATCGTGGCATTATCATCGAGGGTATGTTGTAGCCTGTAATAACAGCAGTAAGAAAAGAAAAATGAGACTTGCAAGAAGGAAGAAAGAACGGAGAGAAGATGATAGACGAAGAGAAACTTTAAAAAATCTTGATAATCTTCATACTCAAACTCTTTTCACAATGAATCACACATGTATAGATACACAATACACACTTACTCAGCTGTGTTTGTGTGTTATATTTAATGAAAGATAAATGAAAAAAAAATTCATAAGGATTAAATAAACATAAAACAGACATTACTATTTCTTTAAGATAAATCACTTTTCCCAATGCATAACTCATTGTATGTTCATGGCATGATGTATACACATATATGTGTACCAACATGTACACTATCAAAATATCATCAAAATGAGTGAAATACTGAGTGATAGTAAAGAAAACTAGAGTAGATGAAGACAAATCAGCACAACTGTGAACTTGATTACCTTGAGACTCGAAAACCACCTTTAGCAGGTGCGCCATTTCTGACATCCACATCCCGCCATTACAGCAGATGTGACGGCGACCTAAGAAAAAACCGCAGGTAAAAATCTTCACCTGAGCTGAGGAGTCTTAAGTTATTTCGAGGTCAGACGCTCTGTTTTTCCAGACTTAATCACAAATTAAGAGAATATTAGTCTATCAGTAAGACTTTTATCAGTAAGCAGCTTAACATTCCATCACAAAAGTGCAGACAAGATTTTAAAATATTTGTTGGAATTCTTTTCTGTGAACTTCCTTATAGCGATCAGAATGAAAATTACAATCTAAGGAACATCAGCATAAATTTAGTGGAAAAACGAAGTCAATTCTTTCACATAAAAATAGGAAACTTTTCAGAAAAAGTTGTGTTTCCGTCAAGCAGGGTGACAGGAAGATAGAAAGAGCGCCAAATTCTACCGCACGCCTCCGATGACGTCAGAGCTGTCACGTGAGCAAGGGCCACATCTCTGACGTCAGCAATCACAAAATACAGTTTAACGATCATGGGTATTCGTCGCTCCATTAGGCGCTGCAATATCTGTAACATAGTAAAGGTAGGTGCATTCATAACAACGAGTATTCATCGTGTCCAACAATGAAGACCGGGTACTTGGCGGGACACATTACATCACGTGGTCTGAATCAGTCGTGATACCCGTATTGAAACAACATCATCCATGGGCTCACAACTATTTTATCAGCTTTTAGCTGACTCTTATAGCGTAAATATACCGGCCCCTGGTCGTGCGTTGGGGTGAAGTAAACAAGACAACAACCACAACAAAAATGTTCAAGATTTTCCTCGATAAATTCTCTCCCTTTGACCATACTTCGTCTGACTGCAAGTTCTTCCTACATCTAGGACTAGCACCTATTTCTACAAAGAGTTACAAATTAAAAAAAAGAAAAAAGATATTAAAAATCCCAAGGAACATGCAACTGATTATGTGATGTACATGCATTTTGTTTGCTTTAAAATATATTTTATAATTAATGTGTAAAATACTGATACATTCACACGCCACACTACAAGCAAAGACTTTCCATAATAGATGATCTTTGCTATAAGGTCCCTACCTATCAGAGCCGTTTGGTGTAACTAAAATTCAATTGTTTGAAGTATTTAAAAAATTAAAAACTATGCCAACTGGTAGAAGCACTGTTAACATCCTTTATTCCATTAAAATGCAGGTCTACGCCAGAAGTGACAGAAAATGCTGATATGGTTGCGTATTGCTACACATGCTTGTGTCACTAAAAAGATGAAGTTATCTTTACGAAAATTATGCCGCAAGACCGTATCTCCTTATTATCAAATTATATGCCCAGAAGAAAACTTTATCTGGTCAGTGAGCTGCGTGCACTTCAAAAGCCGACCCTCTGTCTCTCTCAAACACAAACTCACACACTATTACGCAAAGAAAAATGAGAACAAAAGGGTTTCGTTGCCAAGGCCTACAAGTTGGTTACCTCAATGCCGGTACAAAGTGAACCATGGAGTGGAGGACCCAGCACAAGAGCAGGATTGATCACCACTAGTTCAAACTTTTTGTCTGTTAAGAAACAAGAAAAATTTTTAAAACCGCGTAGACCTCGAGGTGATAGCACTTTTGACACAAGTTCAACTCATCATCATCATCCTTCATGCCCTGCAAATACATTTTGTTACGGATATCGTTTTGGTCTGGTACTTTGAATTGTGGAAACATGTCCCAGTCATTCACAAGACGGATGTGCATAGGACAAACTGAGAATGGGCGTTGTTAAATTGGAGATACCAGACACAAAACAGACATTTCATAACCTATCATCCTGGTCCCAGTTATAGTTATCAATCAACTTTACTTTTCTTTTACAAGGACACACTCGACAATCTCTTGATAGTGGGATAAATTATACAACCTTCTGGCAATTTTCTGACAAAGTCCCAGGCAGCCTGTTCTGCCAGAGTTTTACTTTTGGCAAAAACTCCGGCTTTAGCGACATCCGTCCAGTGATCCTCAGTGAAAGCAACATCGGATGATTTCGTGCACTCTGGATAAAAATATGAGAATATGTTTGAGGTCTTGAACAGTGTCATAAGTAATCATGAAGCAGACTGTATATTTGTCATTACAACCTACACCACTACATTTGACTCACACACTCCTGATAAAATTCACAACAGATGCTATATATATATATAAACTTTTCGCTACTACCAGTAAATAAATCTTGATTGCCATTATTGAAGAACTAATTCTACCCCTAGGTCACTGCCACCATTCTTGAGTCTCGGTGAGGAATCGAACTCTTTACCATTCACGGCAAGGACGGAACTGGTGAGAACCACGCGCTTCACGGTTCTAGTTTGTGCGCATGCGCGAAGCACGCTCAGCGTCCCCTGCACGGTAGGGTTCAAAACCTCGGCCTCGTCCTCAGTTTCCACGGACGGGAAGGGGCCGGCCATGTGAATGACATAATCCATGTCCTTCACAGCCCTGCAACCAGAAGGCAGAAATAGTTTTCCACCGAAACAAATAAGAAATAACCGAAGCGCACGAAAAAATATATTTTAAAAATTTGCAAAATTCATTGACAAGGGTTAACAGGTATAGTGGATATTATCTTCGAAGGTGATAGAGAGGGCTATAGACTCATGCCATGGAGGTGTGTGCCGGGACATGGGACTGAAAGTAACATCAAGAGAACGACAGGAGTGAGAAGGGCAAGTGTGAATGTAGTGCTCTGTAAACAAAGAGATAATGTATGTATTGACGATAGGGTGAAGACCGGATTGAGAAGGTAAAAACGAAACAAAAAAAAAAAAAAAAAAGAGGGAATCAGCAAGAATAGGGAAAGTAAACAAAGTTCTGGCTGATTCTCTCTCCCCATCACCATAGCTGAGTGGATCCTGGCTTCAGCCAACCTGCTGAGCTGTGTGCACTTCTCTCTTTGTCCTCATCACCAGGGCTGAGGCGACTGTGAGTTTTCCGCCTTCATCCAAACACCTGTGTGCAGCTTTGACTCTCATCCGCCCCGACCTGAATGTTAAACGACCTTTGTGGATACCTTTGAGTATCTTAGTGGATACCTGTAAGTTAGCACGAAGGACGCAGAGGTTCGATCCTAACCTCCATCAGAAACGTCGTCAAGGTGGGTCATTGATGTATGGACCATCAGGCCTAGCCCTGACCTTCTTGTGCAAGAGCTTGGTAGGATTCAGATATAATTCAATTAACCTTTAAGTTAGTCCGTCCAAGGGACATCTGTGTAAATCTGGCCCATCCTCTGTGTATAATTATTTTTTTAATTTATTGTACCCTATGTGCGTTCTACAGCCAAGGTGGTCACGTGCTCATGCATTTTTGCTGTGTGCTTTGTAGGCGGCCGTGAGCCCGAGGGCTGGATGGAGTACATGTATGTGTTATTTGTCTAAGGTTCAGCAACAATAGACGTATCCAGACATCCTTTCTGTAATTGTTTTGTGCTTTGTGGACAGGACGAACGAGTGACTATGTATGTTGTACACCGCCACCACACTAGTATCCATGACAACGAATGATCACTACTCACGGGAGCCATGAATCGTCGACAGTGAGGTCCGCCTCCACGAGCTCCAGCGGGTGACGTGCACCTGAGCACAGGCTGTACAGGTGAGCCACCTTCCTTTCATCCTGCAGTCTGCGGACTGTCCCTCGCACCTGGTAACCTTTCTCCTGCAGCAGCTTCACCACGTGAGCAGCCGAGTACCCGGATGCACCCGTCACAAGCACACGTTCTTCAAAAACAAATAAGCAATCTTGCGGTAAACATCTAACTTGCCTTTACAAGGATTTTTGAGGCCAGTTGCACAATATATGTTTTTAAAACTTCATAAAAAATAAATTTCAAAAATCGCTACTAATTCATTTACATGCCTTAAGTCATTTAGCAACAGGCAAAATTTGATTTGAGGAGGCCAGCAAAATTGAACCGAGTTCGAATTTCATCATGTGACTTAACAAGCCTGAGGTTCCGATTTAACTGATAAAAAAGCTTAGATAACCCAATCATCCGGTTTATTTAAGGCAGTTTATTACTGGCACACAAGTCCACGCCCCTCCTCCCCATCATCAGTTTGCTCACCTCTACTCCCCTGTGTTCAGTGGGATCGTACCTGATACCTACCCTTCAAATAACGAAAAAATTCGATAACAACTGTCGATCATCTGTTACAATAGTACATAGCAAATCTATGCAAATGACTTCTGCGGTCATCACTCAATATGACCCACAACATGAATTTCCATGTTATCAGCACCTTCCTCATACTGATCCCACCAAATGATCCTGATTACTCTTAGTCATTGAGCACTCAGAGAAACATCACGTGACTGGGCTGAGATCGATCACGCAGATAACTTTATTTGCCATGCTATTTGTTACACCAGTCTTGAATTTTACGGGTAAAAAACATCCATTCATTAGCCTTGCTCCCACTCTGTATGACAAACGCTCTCTGCTTTCCATGGCAATCACATGTAAAAACAAATATTGTTAGAAATGTTATCAAACTATGTTGTGCACCGCGTTTAGGCATTTTCTATAAAATGTTAGTGAAACAGTTTGAAGACCAAAGTGTGAATTTATTACAAATATGTTGTGCAGCTGGCCCCAGAAAGTCTGCGATGCAAGAAAAATAAATTGTAGAGAAGAATTAAATGCTCAACCTCCATATCCCGTGTCTGCTTCGAATAACTGAAACCAAACTTTTATATTATCCGATGAAAAAAAAAATAAATAAATAAAATTTTTAAAAAAATTGACAAACAAATACAAAAACCAAAGCAAACTAAAAACTAAACTATCCCTCGCAAGCGAAATATTTAAGACAGTTCACTAACGACATAAGCCCGACTCCGTACCCGAACCGACTTTCTCTCCATTCTGTTTGACAGATCCATGACTTACATCCGTTACTCTAGAAGAAAGTTGTTCAAAAGCCTTGTTCTAAACTATTCATTTGCAGAGTATAATTTATCAAATAATGTACTCGATTACCGTGGTATTTTTGCACAAGAATTTCTCTCTGGGTAGGTCGGCTCGTCTCATCGTGGTGGTCGTCCCGTAGTAGTGGTCGAGTTGGCTTGTCAAGTCGTTTGGCAACATGTTTACTTTCTGCTGCAGTCATATCACTTTGATGCTTGACACATCAGCTACGCATGCAACTTTATTTGTTATGCAAGTCTTGAATTTGACGAGTAAACAACCCACTCAGCAACTCTGATCCCACAGTGTATCACAAGCCTTTCATTACCAGCGAGCCTCCATCTTTACACTTCAATATGATGATGGGAGCGGAAGTCTTGGTTGACTTTTTAAAAAGTTAAAAATTATGTTGAGCATCGCAATTTTAGAACTGCTTTAACTAAATAAATTTAAGAGAGAAATGATTGTTGCAGCTGGCAGTCGATAGTTACAAATAAACAACTAAACAAAGGGTCACAGGTCGATACAACCACAAACAGGTCGATTCGACCTCGGCCCTTAATCGATTCGTTTAAAACCTAGCATCTCATCAACATCAGCTTTGAGTTGATTCAGACCAGGGTCTTAGGTCGATTCAACCACCAAGCACAAAAGTACATAGTTCATTCGGTGCTCAAACAACTTTTTTTCAATACAGATTAGGGGGTGAGATGTGGGTCAGCCGCCAGGTGTGAAAGAAAGGCCACCAACCATTCCCTTCAAAAAAAAAAAAAAAAAAAAAAATCCTTATATCGAGCTACATGCAAAGGGAAGCCACACTTTATATTGTTTTTTTTTTTAAAAAAAAATGCTAGTTCAAAACTACCCCCTCCTTTCTCTGCACACACAAAGTTTACCTAAATTGATTACATGATGTTTGAAGACTAATGGTTTGATGAATATATATATTTGTACCTGTGACTATGAAGAATTGAATGATGTCAAAGGACTTGATTCATCCCTGTTTGGGACCTTGTGTATACACGAATGAGTGAGAGTAAGATGATGAGCAAGCTAACTAAAGACATCACACACCGTGAAGTATCATGCTGACCATCTATGAAATTAAACACAAGCCTATCGTATCGTGTAGATATATATACACACATACACAGACGATGAACGACTAAGGTCAAGCAAAGTTCGCCTATCAACCAACAACGATACAAGAGACCAACATTCACTCATTTCGTGGCCCGACGCGTGAACAATGATGTGGTCGACTCGACTAGAGGCAGTGGTCGAGTTGACTGAAGGGTTGTGGTCAAGTCGACTATGGACTGTGACCGAATCGGCAAGAGTCGGAAGAGAGAAATAAAATACTTTAAATGAAGATTTATTTGTGATATCAAGTGCTTCATGTAAAAACAAATAAAGAGCAGTAAGAATGAAATGTTTTCTCATCCTATAAAAGTCAGTAAAATTTCCTTATTAATATATTTCTGAATTAACAAACTCAAGTAAAATATACATAATGTATTTATCAACAGCGGCGATGTAAGACCGATAAAAGAAATACAGAAATATTAAAAAATACCCACCGAAATTAAAATAAGGAACAACATATAGTTTGTCTGTCATCTGAAATGCGTTTGTAACAGTTGTTTTTCACTGAAATATGAATAGCAGGGACGAATATAAAAATACTCTACATAGGTGTCGCTAGCGTCACTAAAGTGCGGGGCAGGTCAGCTTGTTGTGAACTTTTCTATTGTCATCACTCGCTCGTCAAAAGTCCTTCATCGGGACAAGGTCCTCTGCTCCCATCACGTGCTGACAACAAAGCACGCATCCAGCAACGAGGGCTGAGTCGGAAAAGTGAACAGTTGTCACGTTTTCATTACGTGGCCAACACGTTTAATACTCTGCCACGTGTTGTGATTCCCCGTGCATGCATGATGAAAATGAAAAATGTTGCTATCAACAAATAAACGCATTTCTGGCATACCACTCAATTTTAACATCTCATTTACTCCTGTAATCCGACTGTCGATACGACTGTTAATTAGAATAACGAAAGATCGATTTTAAAAGTGATGGAAAGTAAGGATTGATTATTATTCATAGAGGATTAAATCTTTTCGAATTCAGCTCATGAAGACGATGCTATTTTGAGAAATACTACCCTTTCGTCTCTTCCCGTTTTGTTGAGAAATCCAGAAAAAATAATAAATTTCCCGTGTCTCTTTGTCATAAAATACCACCGGGATAGGTTTTTGTGATACTTTATATTTCCAAAGAGTTTTGCTGAGCACTCAGGTAAGCATTTAAAAAGCTTTAACAAAAATTCTTGCCTCGTCGATCTTGTTTGGTAATGAATCTCTGTGCCTGTGATGTAATGTCTAACTCCCAGGCGGGTTTTCACTGACCTATGACCTAACATCAGCTAGACACATGGCTACAAACATTAGCTTAGTCTGTGTTTAAATTCTAGTGGAAGATATCATCTTTCGCATCCTCTTTTTGTCTGTGTGCCTATCTGTTCGCCTGTATTCCGAAAGCAATGTTTATTTTTTGTATAGTAAATTATTTTGATGTAGGACATGATACTGACATCGAGTGTACTAGCAGTTAATATTAATTTCCCAAACAGCAAGAATAGGTTTCTAGAACAAGTCGAAAATATCACTTTCTATCTTTACAATCCCTTCCCAGATCATCCTTTCCTTTAATCTTCCTTCCTTCTGTTCTTTTTTTTTATATTTCTCTTTCATTCCTTCCAAGCTTTCCAGGACACGCATGGACTTACCTCCACAAGCCATGGCTTAGTGAACGCCAGTTAAATTTCAGAATACCACAGATTGTTCTGAAGATGAAGTCTTACTAACGACTTGGTTAACAGACTTCAAACCATCAGCCAGTTGAGTGGTTTCCTCTCTAGTGTTCATTCATCTCAGGGATCGTGATGTTTTCTGGTAACAATAACCAGATTCTACCGTCCAGTGAGGACTTTGGACCCAAGCTCCGTGTAGTACTGGGAGATAGTTTCACAACAGTGTACAATGTCAGTGGATGACCTGCAGCTGACCCTGCAACTCAGCATTGTTTACTGCATTTGTCATCGCCCATACACGCTCCTCCTACCACCAGCTCCCATTGCACTCTTTCGTATCGCGAACTGCGTACCGAGCGTTGCACGTTACTAGTGACCCCTGAACTCTTGACCCTGCTGCAATGAGGCATGCATGGTTTGTGACACTGCATGGAGAAGAGCTTCTGTGGATATCAGTTCTATCCCCTTCACAACAACGTAGTCATGGTTTTTACCCTTCACATGATGTTATCTTTAGTGCCACATGACTGTAGCCTGAGGACTGAACTATTCACCCTGCACCATCTTTGTCAAGTGAGGACATAACAGCGAGATAACATGTTTTCTTCATATTTCTGGGACATCATTTCTTGTATAGTCCACAAGATACTTTTGTGTCCTTGATCTTCTGAACAAAGATCTGACGACAATTGTTATCTTTCTCCAATTCAAAAATTAATTTTTTTTTACTTATCGTACTTTAATAGGTTTAGGGAGCCATCAACCTGTTTGGTAAGATCTAATCACGTGTCTCGAATGAACTCGTTGTAGGACAGGTCTGCGACTGTAATGCACGCAGGAACTTTTAGCAAATGGAGACCAAAGCCTCTCCTTGTGGTCTCCTTAGAGAGAATTTACGATGGATTTGAAGCATCACATGCTAAGAAATATCCTTAGTGGTAACAATGGCGTCAACAAAAAGAACAGAAAGAGTAAACAAGTAATTTGTACTTGCCGAAATGTTGAAGTTTATGTGTTAAAGGACTAACCAACGACACTGTCGTACACTCAATCAGACTTGACTTCAGCCCTAAGGAGTGGAAGCTTTATTCTAGTACATCTGTTCATCGGTCTCGTACATCCAGTACATCTGTCCATCAGAAGATTGCCAACATTGTGTATGATAACAGAGGACTTGCTGCTGACTTTCCTATGTGATGTTGCTGAGCAGGCAGTAGGTTTAACGCTTTCTCAAAGGCCATACCTTCCTCTATTTTATTATTATGGGACAGATTACCCGTCAGCCTTCGACACTTACCACATTTAAATCCAAACTTAAGACACATCTTAAGTATCAATCGACAAAAACAAAAAAAATAAGAGATAGAAGGGAACGAAGAATATAATATTATGGACTATTTATTCATTACATATTATTCGTCATTCTTATTTCTCCTTCACAAAAGTTCTTGTGTAGATGTGTTTCCGGTGTCCAGACCCTGCAGATCAGGTTTTACCCTGGATCCATACTGGTGTGCTTGGCTGCACACTTGTTTGGACGGCCAATAATGGAGTTCGTTCGTTTCCATGGCGCCACTCGATTCCTTTTTCACCTGGTGCAATAGGAATGCAGGGCTAACAGAAAGGGTGACAGGGGCAGCAAGCTCAATGCACAATGGACTGAAGAGAGAGAGAGAACACATCAACAACGAAAAAGCACGAAAACTACCCCACCCCTCACACATGCACTCTCTCTCACACACCAACACACGTCCAAACACATGCACTCAGTCACTTCCCCCCCCCACACACACACACCCTACACACACGCGCGCACACTCAAACACAACCAATAGAGAGATATATGTGCACCTATTAGTCGTTACAGCGCAAAGTATTTTGAAATTACTGGGCTAAGGTCTGCAGATTGTAGCCATTGCCAAAATCCGAGTAAACAACACTCTTCCTTTTTTAAGACATAAACCTGCAATTATTATCATTAGTCAGAAACGATACCAAAATGATATGATTTAAGGCAGGGATGCCCAACCTACGGCCCGCGGGCCATATCCGGCCCGCGAAGCTTCTGCCCACAGTACAGGAAATCGGCATGTTAGTAATAAAGAAAACCTAAAAAAAAAAAAAAACCGAAAAAAGGGAAGAAGAAGTATTTATCCCTACGTAGGGGCGTTTCTCAATCTTTCGATGGATTTCATTCTTGATTTTCGTCTTGGGAGGAAACCAGACGCCGCATTCCACAGGGGATTAGTGATCTTTTGATTGATTAATATTTGAATCAGTCGTTAAAGAGATTGAAAATACAGACTCCGGGCTTTCTAGCAAGGTATAAGACAATGAGGTTCTGACAGGGAAGCGATACCGAAACAGCGTTTGAATTTCATTTTCCTGTTGAAATCAGGACGGATCGACTTGGGGTACCTCGATTAAAATGTATTTTAAGACAATTTCTAACTTTTATTTTAACATAGAAGTGTATTTTCCTGTTAGTTCAATAACCAAGGAATCCATTTTTAAAGAAAAGTCAAACTGCACAAAATTGACCCTCAACACCTGTCGGGGCCTCTAGTAAGAAAATGTCGTCATGTCGTCTGGCGGCTCACAGTTGTGCGCTGGTGAAATGGAGAGTCGAAGAAACGAAGAGTGCAGAAACTTCCAAGAAAAGTGGACAGATCTTTACTTTTTTATGCAACATGATAACAAGCCAACGTGTTTGATTTGCAAAGAAAGTGTGGCTGATTTTAAGGAACAACGGCACTGTGAAGCAAAGCACAAGAACAAGTATGGCGGCATCCTTGGTTCCAGCCGCACAGAAAAGATTGCTAAGTTACGTCAAGAAATTGGAGGCTTGACGAGAATATTTACCAAGAAAAGACAAGAAAATGAGGCGGTGGGAAGGGCAAGCTACCGAGTTGCTCACATTTTGAGCAGAGAAGTGAAGTCATTTTCCGACGACGAATGCGTAAGAAAGTGCTTGCATGACATGAGATTGAAATTTCTATGACGGAGAAATCAAAGCAAGTGCCTCAGCTGAACGACCCCTCGTGGTTGTGGGATTTGGCGATTTTATGCGACATCACGTCACATCTGAATGAACTCAACACCAAACTACAAGGGAAAGACAAGTTGATTTCGCATGTGTATGTGGACATAACAGCATTCCAAGCGAAATTACTACTCTTCATTCATATATGTCCACTTCCCAACGTGTACATCTCTATGTCAGGATCAGCAGCTACATAGCTCTTTCCCCAAGGCAAGAATGATACAGCTTCTGGGGCTCTTGAAGGATAACTTCAATGAAAGATTTAAGGATTTTCATGATTTGAAGAAGGAAATACGTCTCTTCGAAAATCCATTTGCGGCCGATGAGTCAAGTGCCCCGACAGACCTGCAACTGGAACTGATTGACTTGCAAAGCCAGACATCCTTACTTGACAAAGTTCGAGCGATGCAGACAATTGCTTTCTACGCCGTGTTGCCTGCAGAAACTTTTCCAAATCTCCGAAAACAAGCGTTAAGGATGATCACGATATTTACAAGTACTTATGTGTGTGAACAAACGTTTTCACTGATGAAACTGGCGAAACCCGTCTTACGTCATCGCCTCGCGGACGAACATTTCGATTCAGTGCTCCGACTTGGTGTCTCTACGATGCAGCCGGACATTCAGAAGTTGGTTTCGGAAAAACAACTTAAAATATCCCACTAATTACTACATAATTAATGGTAAGTACAACATGTTTCTAATAAAAATGGTATGTTCTATTTTTGTTTCTTTTTTGTATTTTTGCGGTGAAGCGGCCCGTGACACGCGTGTCGGCAATGGATCTGGCCCCCAGGCCGAAAAGGGTTGGGCATCACTGATTTAAGGGATAGGAAACAGAAATCAAAGTATTTCAGCTAATAAGTATAACAGCATAGAACAGCAAAACAAACAACAAACAAAATCAGCATGAAATACAAAGCATACAAAACAGCAAAAACCGAAAATATTCAGATAAAAAAGCTTCAAAAGAGACAAACTGGCCATTAACAGTTATCAAGGCTATAAATCGACTTTGCACAAAATCTGTTGTCATCATCATCATCATTTTTCTGACTGTAGAAAATCTTTACATAAAGAGATTGTTGTTGGTGATTACATTTTTAATGTTGCAAACGACCAGTAGATTGTAAGACACAATATTGAACCGAGCAAGCCTATTCGAAGATTCTATTTTCACCTGGGGCAAGGGGAAGGGAAGGAGATGTCGGAGGGTCTGTAGCTTACAGGACATGATGACCTGTTCACTTTGTGTCTAGCATTCAAGGCTGAACACACGGACTCTAAGGTAAAGCAATCTTTTCAAGCATTAGACATGAAACATTTCTGTTAAAAATTCGATACTTTTAAGACTATTTTTCCAAGCTACAAGACGAATGATCTGCAGTAATTTAATTATTTGTAAAGTTTGTCTAGATTTTAACTTTGTAAATAATAGCAACCTGCAGACTGTTTCAAAATGGCGGACCGCCTTGTAGCTTCTGATAGGATGACAAACTCATTGTACTTCTAAAAGACAGAAGACTAACACCCACACTACTTCTTTGGATAATTTCCGTCTAGTATGCCTTACATTGTTTAATTGTTTCAGTTTAGGAATAAGTTTTCATATTTTTTCATAGCGATCAAAGGAAGCAAATGACGGTTGAACATAGACCAGTACAATCTTGCTCAGGAATGGCCTTAATAAGACATAAAGCATTGAACGTAACAGTCTTTTTCACTTTATATACTGATTTTTAATGATCAGAGAAGTAGTCATGTGACAGTTGTTGCTGTAAAATACTGTTATTGAGTATTCTGGATCAACTTAGTATCAAGCGCTGTTTAAATATGTCAACAGAGGAAAAGTAGCTTTGTAGTACTTAGTGTTAATGAATCAGAGAAAAATTGCAACTTTGCATTTGTCCCTCCTAACAGAAACAAGTTAGAGAAGGGACACTTCAAATCCACGTGAAGTGGAAGATTTTCCCCTCTGATATTCAATAACACCAAAACCACTCGAGTTCGCAGAACAAGACATGTTTTCGTCATGGGTCATTTGAAGATTGTCTTTTTAATGTTCAGTCTGTCTCGTTGGTACTCCAGTCACCGAAGCAAATTGAAACTGTAAAGTTTGTCTCTGACTGCCACCTAAATTTCCTCCTCAGTGAGACTTGCCAAAGTTATGACAGTGTGTTTGTCGGTCTGACTCCAGTGGGCTGCTGCTTGGAATCTTTTCCCCCATCATTTACCTGGGGGCGCCATCGTATTCATCTAAGGATCATTTGATAAGTACGTGTTTTTGTTTTTTTTTTAGTCTGCTTTGTCTTTCTCATCTACATCTTTTAAATTTGTGCACCTCTTTTTTTGTCTCCAAAATAATTTTAGATGCACTTGCTCTGCATGTATAGGCCACCTTCGAGCGTGAAGAACAAACTTATTATCTTTTTCGCCATGATTTGCTAGATTGCAGCAACACACTCTTGACCGCCCAATACTTTTATGGGATATTAATGAGTCATCCTGAAACTCCAGGTAGAACTGGTTATGATGTTATCATTTTATAATCGAAAATTTTGTTGGGTGATAATAACCTGTTGTTCGCAAAGTCTCTTTAGTGTTTTGACCAGTCGGTTTTCACGATGTTGTTCTTCTTACATCCTTATAGAAAGAACGACAACTGCGGCTTACATCTTCTCTCCTTCAAAGACGACTAAAAGCTTAAATCACTTGGAAGCATCTTTACGGACAACATTTCATCACAAGAACGGATTTGAAAATCTTTACCAACTGACGATTATGTATGTATAGAAGCATCGCTGTATTACATTGTATTTTGGGTATAGCTACATCTTCATTGTCACATCTAGCGACATCCCGTTGTGAAAGTTTCAAGATATCATTCGGTATCCAAGTAAGACCAATCTGTTGCTACAATATCTCAGTTAACTTTGATTTCCTTTGCTTTTATATGAAAATACCAACGTGAAAGATTCCAAGAATTAATTATTTACTGCTTACTTGCATGCTGTTGTAAGAGCCTTCACTTCAGCTCATCACCTTTGGCAGGTGCGTATGTGTCCCTACACCAGGTTCATACACAGTTTACCATGAAGGAGGACTTGGCGACTTAAGGTACTTTTGGCTCTTGTGGGACTCCTGACTGTGTTGTACTTACTGACTTACAGCACAGCAAACATCTGGTCACAACGCAGATCAGCACGAAACCGTTCTGCAGCTTGCTACTTACTTCTGTGGCAGTCAAATTCTACACTAAAACATTGACTGGGTCCACACACACGCGACAGACATATGACAATAGGGAGATAGAGATGGTCGCGCACTTCCACCCGAGATGTGAATATTACTACATAATGAAGCATCATTCACACCCGGTATGTATATATAATAGAGAGAGAGACGCTTAGCTAGA
>SRHC01002976.1:6637-52801 GCA_004794325.1 Pomacea maculata | reverse complement strand
TACTAAAAATATGTCTTGGAAAAGCCCTTATAAAAAACACAGTATGATTTAGTGTAAAAACAGTGTTTACCAAAAAATATGTACAGCAAGTAAGTATTGGCAAACTATATCTACCTGTGATTTCTTTCTAGTTATAATCTAAAGAATATGTAGTTGATACGATTCCCAACCTTCGGGCTATTCTGAGATAAAATGTAGAAGCGTCAAACTATCGGTGACTAAAACTTCCTTTTGTACTGGGGGCAAACAAATTTCGATTGTTGAACGAGATAGTAAAAATAAAGTCAGATCTCTTGATCCAAAATCCTTTGTTTCAGTGACTTTAGATACAACGTTTATAAAATTCCTCAAACATTTCACGACGGTTGCTCAGTTAAGAAGGACTTTCAAGCATTAAACTAAGGCATCAACCGGGTGGGGGGTAAGCCATATAAATGTTTACCTCATGACATTCTATGACTGATTTGATTAGTGGAAGAAAAAGCTTATGCCCTATAAGCTACGACACGTGTAAATAAAATTAGAGAAAACACGAGGCCAGTCCTCTTTTTTGTAATCCTCCTTTCCATTCGGGAGGGACTGGTGCGGCATCGAGGGTCACCCGAAGTCCTATAGAACGTGTGACTGCTCATTGACATCCCTCGTCGCTAGATAGGTTGGTTTATAAGCAGGAAGCTTGTGTGCATGATAGTAAAATTCGTAAGTATTTTTCTATTCTTAGTGTTTATATTTGACTTATGTTAATTCGTAGTGTGTATTTATATTGACATACATTGATTTGAGTTCTGTCCTCAGCGTGCAGAGACAACCTAACTGAGTGTCCCAGTCTCGCCAGTCGCTGTGGTGAACATTTTGTTCAAGAGTTTTGCTTAAAGACATGCTCAGGGTGCCGCAAAGAAACAAGCAATCACACAAGTATGGAATTTAAATTTCTCTCTCTCTCTCTCTTGTTTTCTTCCACATTCTTATGTCGTTATTGACTTAATTCTTCCATATTCCCTTTCTGCCCTTTAATACTTTTTGTGTTTTAGTCTCCAGCACTATGTCGTTTGAAAACAAACTCAAAAGGAATCAATCATAGCAAAGCAATATTAAAAAAGAGGCACAAAAAGTATGCAAAATTGACATTCTCGTTAACATTCAAATTTTGAGTCAAAGTATTGGTAGTATCAACTTAACCGGGATACAACGATTTTCATCGGCACTTCACGACCAATGAATAAATTATTTGAAATAACTATTATTAAACTTTCTATGTACACAATTTATATACAAAGAAATGAGGGTACTGTCTAACAGATCTCTCAAACTGTCATGGACACACACTCAATGCGGACAATACATTCAGCAAAAAAATGCTACTCTAAGTTAATTCACATAATATCAAAATTTTAGGTTCTACAATTTCTTTAGTGGGGAAACGCAGCAGGTAAGACTAACGTCCAGACCTGTCTTCTAATGCAAACAAAATAGCAAAAGATCTCACTAACGTTCAAGTGAATCCGTGTCTGTCTACATACTCTCTCACACACATATACATCCTCTTGAATTCTCTCCCTTGTATGTACCGCGTGTTATATCCTCTTGACGATCCACAATAGTTGGTGATGTCTATTTAGACACTTTACACTAACGAGGGCGACTTGACGACTTCTATAATCCTCTCTGTTCTTGTCTTACATGGAACCAAAAGGATTCCAGAAAACCTTGCAAATTAGTTAATATACAATTGAAAAGCACGTCTACACTTTGTTACAACGAAACAAGTGAAGATTTCGCCTCAGTTTTTCACCGACTGTTACAAAGATAGCCATCATAATGATAAAGATACATATACAGTTTCTTGTCTATGGCAGGAGTCACTCGCATTTCCAGTCTCTTTCACTCAGAAAAAGTTTTATAGCATCTTTCTATGCATCGACGACTTGTTTGGGAATCACAAAACCACATCTCGACAACTACAGGGTCCCAATTAACATTTTGTTCAGTCATATGCTCCTTCTTAAATCTTAGTCACTAACATGCATTCGTTATATCATAGAATCAAGGGTGACATCCCATGTCTTTGACACAAACTTCTTATTGTGCGAGTTTTATAGGACTGGTATGTGACACATGACATCATTTCTACCATAGACCTATAACACTGGCGAGGACATGTTAATACGATTGGGTGGTTGGTATATATAGATGTCTGTCATTATCAAACCCGTATTGTTGGAGAAAACCGTTAATGTAACACAACTGTTTTAAGATTTCCGACAAGTACCCGATCTTTCGTGTAAAAAGCAAGATTTTTGAGAAGATACTTGTGAGTACAGCTCTGAAACTTCCGGTGTCTGTTAATGGTCGGTGTTCACTTCGAATCTTTTATATTTGTTTATTTATGCGACGTGTATTAAACCTTCTTAAGTATCGGTGATGATCTGTCGGCCTTCCACTAAGGTACTGTAAGTGTGAGTACCACTTCTTTTATTTTATAGCAAAACTCTAATCCCAAAGCTCTTTGTGATTTAAACCTGCATTAGTGGACATGATTTGTTTATATCATCAGTATATATTACTATTTCTGAGTCTACAAGCTGCATCTATAGTTACCAAGCGAGAGTAAGTGTGTAAGCATAAGGCAGTAGCCAGAAACTACAGAAGTAGTTCTAAGAGTGTGACAGTAATTATAAGTCAGTAGCCAAGATTCCTTAGAATAAAGTAACACAAGGGAATGTAAGTGGCTCTACACACCGCTTTGCCTTTCCCTCGTTGCAATGTTTCACCTCGCTTCATAACTACAGCCACAAAGACTCAACCTTCTGTAAGTCGATGAATTTAGTGATAGATGTCTAATGGTGCAAATATGAACATAAAGGAAACATTAATAATATATATTGTATAAGTAAAATATCGCATGAAATGTCTTCAGTACTTTTAAGATAAATATTATTTATATGTTTTTATTTATGTTGTTCACAAACGTTTCGTACAGAGACCTACCTCAAGAGAAGGGACACGAGTACAAGGGGTACATCAACAGACTAAAAGACTTACAGAACCTGATACAGTTACATGGTGTAGTCCACAGTAAAGTAAGGAGATTTTATAAGATACTTGTAGGGGCTGCTGGTGTCGCAAAAGCACCTGTCACCTTCCACAATGACAGCTGGACTGTCTTGGGTTCGGATCTTTGTTTTAATATCTTTTTCTCTGTTCCTCTCTCTCTCTCTCTCTCTCTCTCTCTCTCTCTCTCTCTCTCTCTCTGTGTTTATCTGATTATATAGCATAAGAGAAATTTCCTTGAGTTAAATCGTAAACACATAGCAATAAAGTTTAAAATTATTACTTAACAACAGGAATTTTAAGTGCATAACCTTAAAATACGTTCTTATTGACTGCCGAAACAACTTCCTACATGCCCACTCACACAGACAAACACGCATACATGCAAACACAGACATACAAGCAAACTCCTGGGAGCTGTTGTCATGATTTTAATTTCTGGGATTTCATTCTTGTTGCAGACTGTAAGGACGGAAGGTCAGCTACCTACTGTTGGTATACTATTTACAGGTGCAATCAAGCTGACTACCAAAGAAGCTGCAAGAGGTCTTGTAGAATTTATCACGGTATGTTTACAAGGACATCCGTCTCTGTGTAATTTTATGCAGGGCTGAGTGTTTTACTGGATGTAATTTTAGTTGCTGACTGATTGTAAAAAAACAAATCCTCCTTTACAATGTTTTAACAGTCTCACTCTGTCGTAGAGAATGCGCTGTGACTGTGTTTATTAAATAAAATGCATTAAATCAAGTTTAGGATTATTATCACACTACTATCTCTATGATGACCTGTTATAGAGCCATCACAGAAAAGCTGTTTTCTACACCAACGAAGGGCTCTACGTAGAAGACGGCTGCTTCTGCTACCCGTGATGTTCAGAGACTTTTGATACGTCTTCTGTGGAACTCATACATAGGAATAATTATATGTCTCGAGAACAAAAACACACCCACACCAAGTACACAAGAAGACCTGGTAATACCGTATCATTATCTGAACTTTATACTTTTGCCAGATTGTACAGACCTATAGCAAACAGCACAAAAATATTCTCCCAATAAATAATATTTTTTAGTGTAATGTGTCTTATTTGATACATAGTGTTTCACTTTTGGGCATCACTTGAAGTTTTAAACTTAAAACAATTTCAGAAACATGTTAATGAACACAATACTGCTGAAATTTTATGGAGACCATGAAGCTAGATGTTTATTAAAAAACTGTTTTTTAACAAACTCCAAAGCTGACATTATAGTAATATTGTATTTCAAATGATGGAGAAAATAAATCTTGCCAGAAGAAAGTGCTTTGGTCTTTGGGCACAAGGAAATATTATCATAAAAATTTGAAGAAAATGCAATTTAAAAAAAGACGCAGGAAGAGCAATTTTGTTACATTAAAAGTAAAAGCATTCATACATTTAAGTTTCCTCTACTTAAACACAACTTGTTCACAAGTGGTGAAATTTTTGCTCCTTTGTACTGAAGTGGGTAACTCGCATTTCCACCAATACAAACTAAAATATCAAATAATAATACAAAATCAAGTGTTAGTGATGTAAAAAAGGAAAAAATATGAATAAACATCAATGACTACACAATGATCAAATATGATGAACTCTGTTCAACTGCTAAAAATAATTTAAGGAAGAGAATCGACAAGCTAATTTCTTTTTGAGCTGAATAAAGTTGAGGCCAAAAAGTATTATACAGAGGCACCACACCTAGACAGGTCTGCTGAGAAACAAAGTTCACTTCACCAAAATGAGTAGCTGAAGACAAGACAATGACATTAATACGAGCACACAGAGTAATGACTCAGACACTGTCCACAGCTGCGGAACTCTCCACATACAGCTGTTTCTTCATTTCAAACAGCCTTTATCCCATGGACACCTATCAACAAGTCATGGGCTCCACCTCTGTGGTGGTGGTAGTCTCTGCAAACTTCTGTTCATGCCCATTTTGATCACATGGACTTCATTTTGCATCCCAACCACCTTGCTCTTGGAAGAATTTCTTTGTTAAGCAGGGGCAGCTTCAGACTCTTGATCCCCAGGTTTTTGCTTCTTCCTGATTAAGTCAATGATGTCAGGGTCTGGCTTATTTTCTTATGTGATCTGTTTTTCAGAAAACGTGCCAAGTCTTTCTTGCCAAACCTCTTCTGAAGCAAACAGTTCTCCCATGGCATCATACACTTGTTTTGTAAGACTCTTCCTCTCATCTTTAGTTTAGTTATCATTTGTCTCTTCCTTGTTAGCAACAGACTCTGCACCATCATCTGCATCAACATCAACTCTTTGAAGAACATTTCCTAGGACATCATTCTCCATTCGTGCCAAGTCGAGCAGTGCACTTTCATAGCTGTAATATGCTTCTGCTCATTCATTTGTCATCTCACCATCTATCCCTTGCATGTTTCTTGAAACTGTGTGACAGCCATATTCCCTTCCCCACATATCCAATTTCTCTTGCTTTTGCAAGCATGTTAGAAGTCTGCACAGTTGCATCCATCTTTTCTTTGCTGTTGACTGTAGAAGTGGAAGGAGCATGTGAAGCCATGAGTACTGACAGTAAGTTGCAGATGACTACAGTGACTTCAGTGAGTGCCTGTGCACAGCTGCAAATAGACGGGAATTGTGCTCTCCTCCCAAGAAAGAAAAATTGTACGCACCAGATTCTAAATCAAATTAAAATCAACTTTCACCACCACCACCCACAAAGTTAACTGAAAAATACAAATTTAATTCACGCACATACCCGATTATGCAAAATAATACAACAATAAATTACTCCAATGGAGTTAAAATCTCAAGAAAATTAGCTTGTACGAGGTTAATGAAACCCTTGCAATGATTCTCTCGGCTCCCCATTCTCGGAGTAAGGAGCTTGAGGTAGAGAATAAAACACTGTGAACGTGTATTCACGAAGTAACCACAGCTGCTAAGGGTTCATAAAGGTACTACAAGCTACATCACAGACAGCTGCAGCTGACACAAAGGCAACTGTGAGGCAACTGCTTTGGACTCGTCGTCCTGACACAGGCTTCTACAGGTAGTGCTCTCCTTGACTCTGTTACAGCCACTCAACAAGGATCCTAACACAAAGAAACATTAATGTTTCTTTTGGCTATTTTTTTTCGACTGACAGTACTTTCAATGCATTCGTCAAGATGACTACAACAGTCATCGAATTTAGCTGGGAAGGCACAGCTGCTCGTGGATTTGACAGACTTCTCGGACAACAGCAGGAGCAACAACTGGAAAAAAACAAAAACAATTAACTTTAATGGATATCTGCCCCATCACGTAACAACTTGTCCAAACTGTCAAACCGTTAAAGTAAGAAACGAGCGATCGCCGAATGTTTCCCGCCTGAGGCCATTAGATGGAGCTGTAGTCCAACATCCAGAGCTACAGACTGGTACAGTGAGAGTAGACTGGTGATGGTGGGGGAGGTAGTGACAGTGATGAGGGCGGTGGTGGTGGTGGAGTTAATGATAATATCTGATGACTTTCTGGTCAGTTACACCAAACCTGACTTTACTGGTAAAAAAGCCACTTAACTATTCTCAGTATCTTGCGCCATATAAGGCCTAACTTATGAAACATGATTTTCATTTCATCCTCAGCTTATCTACATCCGCTCACTTGTACGGCGCCAAGAAAAACAGGAAAAAAAGCAATTACGAAGTCAGAACTTTCAATACTTAGTTCCTCTTACTATTTATAATACAATTTAAAACTGTTGCTAGGGCGGTATTTGCCGACTTAACAACACTTCAGAACATAGTTATCGTGCAAAACCCAACAATCTTTCTCAAATCTGAAATTGATTTTACTTTTTTATGATTTGGACGGCCGGACAGTCTCTTCTAAACATATGAACTAAAGAAAAAGAGTATACCATGTGTCCACTTGACTTTGAAGTTGAAGTAATCAGACTTTCTATGCTACACCCAAACTCCCTTGGTTTAGGAAGCGAAGATATCAACATCAACACAGACACATCCGGCGTGACTCTCTTTTACAAGTGTTGATGGATGTTGGCCTCAGCCCTTAGTGTGAGGCTTTTATCAAGATCACAGACATCTCCATCCATTTACACGGTCTTTTCAGAACTGTAGATTGTGTGATTGTACGATGTGTCCTCAAGAGCTCATTTCAAGAACAAGTTTACACACAATATATTATTTCTTTTTGTCTTCAATAAGGTGTTAGAATGAAAAACTAAGCGTAGACAACGACCATATGATAATACCAATTATCAAATCTATCGTTCTGCTGGTGTATTAAAAAAGCTAATAAAACAGTCATTCTCAATGACTAGAGGTTGAATTAGCAATCACCTAGGTTCTACGCATAGCGGTTTATCTTACTACAGCACTGTATAAATGTTTTTAACGTAAGTAATAAAGAAAGTACACGAGAAACTAATCTTAAGATAGATGGCCTTGATGGGTGACTGTTTTAGTGATTTGGGGTGAGCCACAATAAACTTTGGATCAGCAAAGAAACAACATACACTTGTAGGCTCGCAGTATGTTGCACCATGTATGGACAGACCCTGCTACACACCCTTTACTTTATCTCTGGTCCATCGACATCCGCTTCCACTTGTCTGGCCACCTGGCAAACACGATAACGAGGACTGAAACTTCGCCATTTCTGTCATCGTTTGAAACTGTCATTGTCTTAAAATATGGCTGTTTATTCAAACCGAAAGATTAAACATTCATAATCTTTTTGTGTGTATGTATAGATAAAAAAATATCTTTATAATACAAATGCAAAAAGCTTGCCTTATTTTCGTGCATCCTAACACACCCGTAAGACACAAACATGAACAGAAAAAAGAATCTTTAGTGCAGAAAACAAATAGAGAACCTAGGAAGAAAATCACAAGTAAAATTCTATTGAGTAGCATAATATCGAAGGACGAACGATGAAGATTCCATTTAGGATTTGCATTTTGATGGCTTTAATCTCTTGTACACATACTGGAGGATAACACTATATAACAACAAAAATGATTTATCAATCTTAATATTCTAAGACCAACAGGTCTCATGCTCGTCCTGTTTATGATGATGTTTACATGTATGAATGCTTCTGCCATACATTTATGTCTTCATATTCACTTCGATTTTTAAAAATATGTTAACAAACAAAAACAAAACATTTTAATCCTGATCAACATTGCCGTCACTAGTATCCCATGTCTTGGGAGAAGAGAAGTCTGTGTGTTTTCCCCCACACTCAGCACCGGAGTCGGGAGGCATTCATATGTATGAGACATTGGTAATAAGTTCATTGTCTTAAAGGAGTATTCTAACTTCATCTTAAGCTAAAGTAAACATTTAAGAGAGGGCTCCTGTAGCAACTTTCACTACCTTGTGTAGTCCCAACCAAACCTTGTTCATCTGGCATACCAAACTAAACGTTGGCTCACTTAGGACAATTTGAATTATTTTAGCAGAATCAGGAGAGTTGAGAGAATCAGGCAGGACAAAAAGTAGAAGTGTTATCACAGTATAGGCTTTTTAAATTGCATACATGTTTATAATCTTGCAGGAGCAGCCATTGAAGCTTAAATTGATGTTTGAGTTCTCGGTTATATCTATGCTTTGTAAGAACAGCCGGAATGTTTGATTTATTTTTACCATCTTATAAATGAGCGAAGTAGAACAAACAAAGAGCAAAGCAATGCACTCCGCTCTTCATGCATATTCAAACGGTCCAGAAAAATGGATGGTCGCGCGAGCAGTCTTCGAGTCAGCCAATGACTGTTAGTCACGTGACACGCCATCTGGTGAAGCTGTTTGCTGACAGTTCCTTCCTCGTTGACATACAAGATCATCTCATAGTGCAGTCTATGCCTTGTGGACAAAGGAACTGTTTAAGTCCTCATCAGCTGAACACATGATGATGTACAGGGTCCTCAGTGTTTACTTAACGTCTGCTCTCCTAATACCGAGTCTGGGTTAGAAGGCATTTGATATGATTCTCTTCCGTAATCTTCAATTGTTGAGTTTAAAATAATTAGTACTGGTTATTATTGTTTTTGTACTCTTAGGATCACATTGCTGTCTGAGCTCCTATGCCTTTGTCTG
Source organism: Pomacea maculata (assembly GCA_004794325.1). Classification (NCBI taxonomy): domain Eukaryota; kingdom Metazoa; phylum Mollusca; class Gastropoda; order Architaenioglossa; family Ampullariidae; genus Pomacea; species Pomacea maculata. The sequence goes on along the minus strand of SRHC01002976.1, from coordinate 43,639 downwards.
CATTACCTGTAGAGAATTTTAATTTGCACAAACTTTCTTTCTCACGGATAAAATTTAAGTACTTGTGTTACAGATATTGAAGTTAAGGTTATTTGTCTTTAACTGCACAGATTGTTATTTCTTTTATTTATATTGCATAATATTTACTTATGTTTATTTGCCTACTAGATTTTGAAAATTCCCTGATTTTTCTTACTGTGCTATCCGTTGATATTTGTTTAGAGTTAAGCCCTGAAAAAGTTCCTTAGCATCCTGCTTCATGTAATTAACGGTTCTCGACTCATGAATACAAAACTTTAAAAAAAACCTAAGCGTTTGATTTATCAGAGACAACGACAACGTTGACTTTGATATGATAATGTCAATAATACGACTTTAGCAGAAATGTTTATCAGGTAGTCATGCCTTAACGCCTTTAGAAATAATTATGAAACATTTGTACAAACATAAAGCGAGGATCTGTTATTCATGCAGCATGCCACTTTGATACGGCTTGTTCCACTTATTTATGAAAAAAGAGGTAGATAATTTTTTAATATACTATATTGGTATTTTCAATGTTAGCTCAACAGTTCAGAGCTCGTGTGGTCGGTGGCACAGCGGATGAGGGACGTCTGGAAATCTTTTACAATGGAACTTGGAACACAGTGTGTGATGACTATTTCGGACAGGAAGAAGCTTTGGTAGCCTGCAGAATGTTAGGATTCAACAGGTATGTGTAGTCTTACACAATAATTAAATAAGGGAAGAAATCCACAAAAGTCCAATTCATTAATGTACCAAAAGTTTGTCCCTTTCTGATTTATTTCTTTACACTCGGTCTAACATGTGTTTCGACGCTAGCCTACACGTGGATGCAATAAGTCAGAGTATGTTTCACTAAATGTATTTAGATCCTCCGTTTTGTTTTCTGATAGACGAGTAGGCCCCTGTTTGTGACTGTTTTACAGCCAGAAGGAGGGATCACGTAGGAAGTGTTTAGAGATTAGGTATTTTAACCATATTTTAGTGTCACTGGTCTGATATGCTATTTGCTACACCTACATACTTCTTCTTCTTCTACAACTGCATTTGTTTGCTATATCACAGTGCATGAAACGACACAAATTCAATAGGCACAAGAAACAAATTTTTATCTCGGTAAAAAACGAAAAACCTATCACACACACAACAAAGAGTCGCAGAAAAAAAGTTTTTGGGTTGCTAGTTTGCATATTTAATGCCCATGTCTGTCTGTCCCTCTCAATCATTCACTTTGTTAAAAAAAAGTAGCAGAATACAACCGTGGCCTACACTGGTTTTTATTCATGCATTATTATTTAGGCCTCATGTCATGTGGTAACTTAAATGAGGAAGTAATAATCACTGCAGTTAGTGTCTAGGGTGGCTTGTTGACAAGCCCGAGGACCCATGTGGAAAGAAAAGGGTGGGTATGTGCTAGTGTAGAGGTCTCGTATGAGGTAGGAGCGCAGAGTAGCTGTAAGTGGGAGACAGCCCTAAGTGATTACAGCAGCCAAGCTAGAGGAGTCTTTTCATTGCATGTATTTTGTATATTTTTATGTTTACTAAATCTGTTATTTTTATACTTTACATCACACGTCGAGTTTTCACGTAGTGTCCGTGGTCACAGCAGGTACTAACGGTTCTCCTAGCCCACGTGCTGCTGGGTGCTGGACTAAAGTCGACCGAGGAATCGTCCTGGGAGGCGATTCTTCCTCACCCAGAATGGCTCCAGCTAGATCACCCTATACAAATGAAACCTGTAACTTGAGTTTGCGCTATACTACCATTCTAAACAACAGTGTTGTCCATAGGAATGGGAATCCCATGGGAATCCCATGGGAAACGTCCCATGGGATGGGATGGGATGGGACAGCACACATTTGTATTTCCCATGGTAGTCGATACTTGATATTGCAAAATAAATTTACTGTTATTTCATTCATCAAGGATTTAAATCTTTCCTCTGAATCATCTATTCTATGTGAAGTAGCAGGAATTATAGAAAAAAATCCGAAAAGTGGTTTTCAGTGTTGTCCATAGGATTGTTAATACCATGGGAATCCCATGGGAAACATCCCGTGGGATGGGACGGGATGGGACAGGCATAAATTGCCATGGGATGGGATGGGACGGGATAGAAAAATATATCCCATGGACAACCCTGCTAAACAATATTCCACACATCTTTCTCTCATATGTTCGTGTTTACAGCTTTGAAACACACATGAGTTCTAATACAATTTCCTAAACGATAACAGAAAAAGATGTCATGCCTCGTCTAGGCAAGTTAATCCACAAGGGGTCAGAACCACGCTGGATCCAGCGTCGATGGACACTACCCTACCATACTATACACAACATCTCAACGTCTTCTTCCTTCGCTATCTCGGGCCTGAGTAAATTTCCTCCCTCGTACCTGCCAAAACCTACAGGTGAACTGGGTTCACCACTTTCTGTTACGGTTAACCTTTTTCAAACTAATACTCTCATCCCTTCTTCCACACATTCAACATACACTTGCAGTCCATAATTGGTGACTGGTACGTTACAGCCGTTGTACATATTGAAAATGCATACTTTAGTCTTTATTCAATGTAAGGAGTATGTTTGTTTTCAATGTCTATTATTTTTTCTGTTCGTTTCTGATGTCGGGCAGCACAATAGCATTACCTATGGGTCCGGCCGAGTATGGAGCAGGCTCTGGTCCTATTCTGTTCGATGAGGTGGTGTGTGTGGGGAACGAAACCAGCCTGGCGCAGTGTCAACACGCGGGGCTCTACATGCACGACTGTAACAACTCGGAGGATGTCGGTGTCGCGTGCAACTTAAGTACGTAGACTAAGAATAGTAAAACATTGACAGTTACTCCAGTATTTTATTTATTTTGTTAAATTTTTAAGTACTGTGTTGCTAATAATCTCTCTATTTGCTTCCAGTTACTGATTTTTGAAGATGATTATGATGATGTTGATGTTGTTGTTGATGTTGATGATGTTGTTGTTGATGTTGTTGATGTTGTTAATGATGATGATGTTGATGAATTTGATGATGACGATTGATTACGGATTATGTATAAGGGATGGATGATGGATGGATGATGAAGGGATGATGAATGGATGATGGATGATGATGTATTTACCAACACATATATATTGTGTGAGATTAACTATAGTTAGATGAGTACAATCCTTAGGATCCTTAAAGGGTTAAGGTGGTCTACCTGAGAGTAGATAGGCTATTGATTTAGGCATGTTGTTGGTGTAACTGAAAAGAACACAAACCGCAACTTCTACCTGATTTTGAAGCAACAATACAGCTCATATTTGATGCTGACAATAAACATGTCATTGTTTTGATAATGGTTTCCAAGTAAATTAATAAATAGGTAATGGTCAAAAACGGCTAGTAAGAATTAACGAGAAAGAATGTAATAAAAAGGTACAGATTTGAAAAAAAATATTTGCTCCATTGTTCATTCACTTCAGCTCAGCAGCTGACATCACGTTTAGTTGGCGGTACAGAAACTGCAGGACGTCTAGAGATATTGTACAATGGAACTTGGAGCACAGTGTGTGGCAACGGATTTAGATTGATCGAAGCTCTGGTGGCCTGCAGGATGCTAGGATTCAACGAGTATGTAAAGTACACTTTCAGAATGCTTAAAACAAAACTAAACAAAATTCACTGAATACGAGATTATTTCCACATTTTAGTAACTTTATACCAATGGTATCGTTTTTTTTTTTTTTTTTTTTGTTTTTTGTTTTTTTACAAAAAAGCACCAGATTGACAGCTGTGCCCTCAATCAAGTAGTACAGGGGAGGTTCAGGCCCAATTCTGCTTGATGGTGTGAGGTGTCGTGGAACAGAAACTAGTCTGGCACAGTGTTTTCACAAAAGGTTCTATCACCATGACTGTGATCACTCCGAAGATGTTGGCATCATCTGCAACATTAAGGTGTGGGAAACGGGTAAGTGATCAAAACTATTGCTTATGCTTTGTTTCTTAACAAAACAGTTTTAGAAGTAAAAGTTTGATTGGATAATGCTTACCGGTGTTATAACATGCTAAGAAGATGACTTCAGAGAGCGCCAAGAAGCTACCAAGTTCCTTGTCATATACCAGATGTTCTACAAAAGACCTTCGTGTTGCATTATCCTGGAGTAAAACACGTACTTAAGCACTAAAGACTGGCGCTGGCAACTTTTGCTACCTATCAATAACTTATTTATCACTCAACTAATACCAGAGACTAAACAAATATTTAGGGAATATAATCCTTCTACAACTTGGACTTTCAGTCGATACTACATTTACCTTGCTGCTAATTAATTTTCGTAAAAAATAAAGGTTCTTGATTGGAATTATGTAAAAGCTACAGCAATTATACGCAAATAAAATTAAGTTGACAGTAGTAAATTATGGACACAAAGAAGTAATGATGGTCAATTTCCGATTTGTTTCATTAACAATAATGATCTATCTCTCATAAAGTCATGTACCGTTCTAATGTCCTTACTCATTACATCTTGTGTAAATGATAATGTTTATAATGTGTACAAACGATGAATTCGACATTAATAAAAAGAAACTTATGAATATAAAGCGAAAATATCATTAATAAAAAAATAAAGTCTTCTGGTAAACACTATCAGTCCAGCAGTTGTCAGCTCGTGTAGTTGGTGGTACACCACAGGCAGGACGTCTAGAAATACTTTACAACGGAACTTGGGGCACAGTGTGTCGAGACATATTCGGACAAGAAGAGGCTTTGGTGGCCTGCAGGATGCTGGGATTCAACAGGTAAACTAAAGACACCTTTGGTTGTACACCGATATAGGTCTCAGAGCCAAATGTTTGTTTGGTGTTTTATACCTTTACAACAGCCCTTGAATGATTCCGGTTACAGTCCCGATATTGTGTTTTTCTGCCTTAGTCTTTTAGTTAATGATGTGCAAGTGACTATTTATATTAGTGTTAATGTTAGTGTGAAATCGGCTGTTTCAAAAGGATTTTAACGAAATAAAAGAAACCTCGAAAACAAAGAAAACGTTCTCAGAAAATGAAGATTGGGAAACGTTTCTAATGTAATGATCTCTCGTGCTACTGTAAAACGCATAACGGTTTTCGTTGGGCACAAATTGTGGCTATAAAGTGTATTAATAGAAGGAAATTCAATAAAAAGAAATTCATTGAAAACATGTGTAATTTATGTGATATGAATCAAAAAATCTGTATAGTCACTAGGTGCTAAGGATTCTATGGATTTTTCCTTTGATGCGCGCGTACAAAAAACAAACATGACATAGTGCTTCACACCAGCGTGCGCAGGTTTCAATATATTGTTATATAATATGTTACAGCACTGCGGCTGCAGTAGATATTTCAGGCAAGTACGGCAGGGGTTCAGGTAAAATTTTGTTTGATGAACTGGTTTGTGCGGGATCGGAAACCAGTCTGTCGCAGTGTCAGCACAGAGGGTTTTACACTCACGACTGTGATCACTCCGAGGATGTTGGTGTCGTCTGTGACATCGACAGTTGGAGCAGCAGTAAGGATATGATTTCACTTATGTTATCGTTTTTAATACTTGCATAAATTTTATGAACCTGAAGAACAGTTCATAACAAACTGTTCAGTGATCAAACCTTCTAAAATACCGAGTTTCCGCAAAAGTAAAGTTAACGAGGCCTGCTCTTTATGTTCTGTTTTAAACTATTAACTGTTTAAAATATTTTATGGGGTAATTGTAAAGATACCTTTTTATAATAAATGCGTAGACAATTTTCTTATTTAGAAAAATCATATACCTTTACAGCTCAGCAAATGAAAGCTCGTGTAGTTGGAGGCACAGAAGGTAATGGACGTCTAGAGATATTATACAATGGAACCTGGAGCACAGTGTGTAACAACGGATTTCACAATACAGAAGCGAAGGTGGCCTGCAGGATGTTGGGGTTCAGCAGGTGTGTCTTTTAGTTTAGTCTTCCTTACATGGTATCGTGCAAACAAATCAACCTTACTAGGTCTTTGCTTTCTGCATTTTTAACGGAAACTCAATTAACATCAATATGCATACACCTGTCTGTACCCGATGGCAGTGTTAACCGTGTTGGATTAAATGCGATTTATGATGTTAGACCAATATGATTGGAATGATTTCTTTATCGTGGCTGACAATAATAACTAGAGATTAATACTTTCGGAAAATCTAACACTTACAGCATGCGTTAAGCCAATCAAAAACACTTTATAGAAACATTTTGAAGTATGGAACTATGTAAAAGAGTACAGACATTAAATGTCAATGCCAGTGATCCATTGTGATGTCCAATAGCACTGCAACACCAGTTCTGAGTTCTGCCATGTACGGGGAAGGTCGTGGGACAATTCTGCTTGATAACCTGGAGTGTCAGGGAACAGAAAATAGTCTGGCACAGTGCAGACACCGGGGCTACTACAACCACGACTGCAACCACACAGAAGATGTCGGTGTCATCTGTAGCATGAGCTGTATGCACGTTTGTTCTTCTCTAATATTGCTATTTAAGTCCCACTGCAGTTTGTAACGTATACCAAGTATTATTATCATCATCATCATCAAAATCGTCATCAATGATCATCATCATCATCATCATCATCATCATCATCATCATTACCTATTATGTTTTACAGTTATCTTGCAATGTGCTGTATAGTTCTCATTAATTAAATAATCTTACTTAACTAAAGATTTTTAGATTGAAACGTGCGTGTCTTATCTTTATTTCATTCTTACATCGTGGTCAAGTTACCAAGAAGACTGTGGCATGATTTTCATGTAAATATTCGCGAAAGAAAACGGACGTCCTCAGATGATTCAATATTTTGCCTTACTAGCTCTATCTACCCACAGAATCAACAAGCCCAAGATACAACACTTTATTTAACTTAACAGTAAAAGGCAGAGTATGAAGGGAGAGGGCTCAGGAAGTCATTCCGTGAAAAAAGAACGTATTTCAAAACTGCCAAGCCAATGAATACTTAAGTTCACATGTTCTTAGCCAACAGAAAGATATTTCATTACTAGTCTACATTTTTCTGAAATTTTGAATTGTAGGTTTCTGTTTGTAAAGTACTGACTAATGTGTTAATTCTCGCAGCTACACAGATGGAAGCTCGTCTGGTTAACGGAACATCAACGTCTGGACGTCTGGAGTTGATAATTAATGGACAACAGGGTACAGTGTGTAACCATCTATTTGGAAGGAAGGAGGCGCAGGTGGCTTGCAGGATGCTGGGATTTGAAGGGTAACTATTCTCCCAATCTTCGCCAGAGTTCATAATTTTCTTTACAAAAATGAAATATGTATATTGTTAGAAAATAGTTTTATGAAAGTAAGTAGAGTTTTTAAATGTGAAACAGAACTTTCTCACACACAAACACGCACACACATAGCTTCCTGTTGTAAACTTTTATTCACACATTTTCTAATGGGGATCAGGCTTATAATAGGTTTTTATTTTTGGTCATTATATACTTTTTCCCATCAGCTATAGATAAAATTAACGGTAAAGTGTGATCTACTTTATAGAAATGTGGTCTGTGTGAGAGTGTGCTTGTATACTAATGTGTAGGTGCGAGGGTATCCTTCTCTACTCAGAGTAATCCAATCTCTTACAGAGTCGAAGCAGCAGTTGTGAGCCCAGCCAGGTATGGGAAAGGTTCAGGTGATGTTATCCTTGGATACCTAGAGTGTCGTGGATCGGAAACTAGTCTGACACAGTGCACAATAAATTCTTTCTACTCCAACGTTTGCGATCACTGGGACGATGTCGGTGTCGTCTGTACCACTAGTAAGAATGAAAAGTTCCTCAACCCTTTTTCTTGAATAAAGTTTCAACCTTCCATATCACTTAATAAATATATAGTTAATTATACAGCCAATAAGCTACAGTACTTAACACACACATGAACTAGTTTTCATAGCAGTGCTACAAAGCAGTTTAAACTTTGTCTGTCCGTGTGTGCATGTGATCGTCAATCCCTTCTCGCACGTGCTAGCATCCTTACCTGTTGATTTATTATTGTCACATATTGGATTTGATGCGTTTGACAGAGAAGTCAGTGAATAATAACGAGCACATGAAGCTTTACGATGCTTTACGACTATCAGTATATACGTAGGGCCGTGTTTATCTGTTTGTATCAGACCTCACCCTAGCCCTGACCTTACATCAATTACTTTGATTCGTCAACAAAGCAAGAAAACCTGAGAAAATGCTGTTCGCACTTCTCGTATTCTTAATCAATGTTGTTCTTTACTATAATGGCAGCCACAGGCACATTTCCATGGAAATGGTAACTAGTGGATAGTTGAGATTGAATTTGAAATGTAATTACTAATGTTTGTTAATTTGTATGACTACCTTTGACTTACTAATAATAATAATAATGTAACATCATCTACTTTGTGAGGTTCAGCAGGTAAGTATAGCGGAAGCGTACCATCAGAGAAATATTTTATACTATATTACTAATCACGTAAAATTAAGTTGAAAATGAAAAAAAAGTATTAGTAGGATTATAATGTTACAGACTCTTCTGTTTGGGGAGAATGGGGGACCTGGTCAGAATACACTGCCACCTGTGGAGATGGAACTACGAATACTCTGACTTTGTGACAGCCAATTATCCCTGTATTAGTGACGTGTGCTACCGGACACTTCAGACATATTAAATTTATTATTTTCACGTGCAACGTTTTGAACGATACCCAGGGTACAGTCAGCGCATATCCTCGCTGACAGATGTGGTGAGATGATATCCGCCTTGTGTCCAGTATTGGCAAGACAATCCTGGCAAGCCAGTCTCTCTGACTTGAACATGACTATCAGGAGTCGCGCTTACTGAAAATAGATCGGTTTAAGGGAAAGAAAAAGCTCAACAGTGCATAATTTGGATGCTTCGACATTTAAAAAATTTGATCTTCCCAAGAAACAAACGCAATTTACACGATTTACGTGTTTTGGTAGACTTTTAAGAACGCTTACTCCGGTCACGTGGTGCTGGTCGATGTTTACCGCAAGTGTATCACATCCGGGTATTAATTTATTTCACGATCCATAATCTGTTCTGACATCGTGAGACTCCGTGCACACAGACGGTCACGTTATAAACACTTGACACATTGTCTGTGTGATGTTCATTGATTTACGTGATTTACGTGTTTTACGTGATTTACGTGTTTTTTCGTGATTTACGTGATTTACGTGTTTTACGTGATTTACGTGATTTACCAAATTTGTAAGAGCTGGGAACAACTGCACAGTTCTTGCTTTCATTACACAGAGCTTCATAAAAGGAAAGCCATCAGTGACATTTCAGTGGCGGTTAATTGTAGCTGAGGAAAAAAAATTATTGGTGCAGGGAAGACAATTGGTGTATGTGAGAGGCAATTAAGAGAGTGTAACTGATAAAACACAAACATGTAACAGTGCTGTTGTCAGGTAACCGGAGTAGTATTTGTAAAAACAAGTAACTTTTTTTTTTACTAAATCTAGGCGTTTTAATTATTTTGTAGGTTTTTTTTAGCTCAAAACCATGTACCTTTTTTAAAAATTAAACATAAGGAAAGAAATTCTCAATGTAAATAACGCTATTGATTAAATAGAGTGCAATGTATACTGCTGTCCAGTCTATGACATAATAATACATATTCATCCTGAGCAAAACAAAAAATATATTAATCAAATAAAATGGTCCTAAATTACAACAGCGTTTTGATATGCATCCACTACTTTTTTCAATCTTATACTTTTCCACTTTTCTTGTCACGAGGCTAGCATAAAAGACTTTATTTTTTTTATTTTGTCTCGTGTGTCGTCCACTCTAAAGTATTTGCAATATTCAGTGTTCTTGCCAGACTCTTTTCTCGCCAGTTTTCTTTTGGTCAGCAGGAGATGAAGAGGTGCTTTGGACTCAACAGTGTGACAGGACAAAACATCCACTGGTGTGCTGCCTTCATTTCCCTGAAAACTGAGAAAACGAAATAAATTGGACTTTTAGAAATAAGTGTTTTAGTAAACATCAAAATGGAACATTGGAATTTGTAGTTTGTGTTTCGATTACCTTTTATATGTTTCTGTGTGTGCGTGTGTGTGTGTGTGTGTGTGCGAGTGTTGTTGTCTGTGTACTTTGTCTCAGAGTCTGTTGTACTTTCTTTGGTGGAATATAAAGTTAGATATGAGATTGAAAAACAACAAAACGAGAAAAATATATTTAAAAGCCTCGTGTCGTTATCATGAGTGACATTACACACTTCGTATTGTTCCAAAATATTCGCTGGGTGTCAACAATAATCAAGAGCCCGCTCCCTTTGCAATAGAGAATAATAAAATGAAATGGACGCGTCGGAAATTAAGGTGGAAATTTGGAAAACAAAAATTGTCATTTACTCTAAAATCTTAATATATCGTAAGACATATCAAAACCACAGAATTAGGAGTGCTGGAGAAAGAGAACGCCAGTAGCTAACTGCAAAAATTCTTAATGAAATACCTTCGTAGCTTACAGAAGAGAGCTGCCATCAAAGTTTCATTAAGAAATTTTATTAGCTGCCGTCTCTCTCTCTCTCTCTCTCTCACACTCACACAATATATACATGTATAATCGTGTTAATTCTTTGACGCAAGAATTCATTAACCGAAAGATCTTCAAGTTAAACTAAGCAGAAGAAATTCCGCAAAATGGTGGCATTAATCTATTCTCTGAAATAAAAAAAAATCAAGAAAACCTCGTCGCCACTAACGAAATCAAGAGAACATGATAGCATCGAGGTCTTCAGTTTACCGTGGTTTTTAACAACTGCTACTCTAGCAGGATGCATGCAAACTTTCAACGTTTGAATAATCCAAGCTCTCTCTCTCTCTCTCTTTGTTTGGTGTAACAGCTAGAAACGTTGTAGTTTATGTAACAACGTGACGTAGTACACTGTCAGCGTGACGTAGTACAGTTAGCGGCACTCGTTGGTTGCAGGTGCGAATAGCTAGCGGATAATTATCAACGGATGGGTTTGGGAGGCTGAAATCTACATGTCATGTTTATATCGTTTATATCTACGGATATCTGCAAAAAGGAAAACCAGTCAGGTCGGTCTCTAAAAAGCACGTTGTGTCTCAGCCCAGAACTTTTCTAAGAATTTAAAATTTCATATTCTCAAAGTAAAATTTCCAAAGGCAAACATAACGTCTCTTATCGTTAATACGACTTTTCAGTTTTTTCTTGTTTGCAGATGACTATTTATTTTTCAAAATCAATAAAACACACTGTGTTGGCAGCCCAGCAAATTTGTTGTTAATAGGGCCTAGTCAGAATACAAATATGTGTTCTTCGTTAAGAAGAAAACCTAGTAACTAGAGAACAGTACTCACATGGGAGTGATAATAATCTAAAAGTATCAAAATACACTTTTTACCTTAATCCTTTTTTCCAAGTCTGTACACTCTTTACACTCGACGACCATCTCGCCTGTTACACTGGCTTTCACTTTCACAAAGATGAGGAAGACAAACAAGAATGGGGACAATGCAAGCATAGAAAAAAGTGTTATACTAAAAACCGAATGAAATAATACGCAGGATAGACCAACTAGAGTTTCTAGAGAAAAGTCGTCTGTCCGTATCAAGTCTCGAGACATCTGTCCTTTATCCGGGTTTCTCTGGCTACCTTTATCTCTTTCTGTGCATCGCGGGTGATTTTCCTATATTCTGCCGCTACCTTAAATAAAAAGGCCCATCAGGGTCGAAAAGGTCAAGACTTCCTGTTTCTGTTTCTTTGCTATGACGCACTTGCGAATTTCATCAGCCCAGGCCAAGTGTATCTCTCTGATTAGACTCGAGAGACTGTCCACACTCAATTAGACAGAAAATGTCTATACACCTTGAGCCCGAAAGAACTAAGCAAGATTTTGTTCTTTATCTTTCTACCGGTCAAAGCGAGTTGAGCGTGCGACGTTTTAACCCTAGGTTCAGAAAGACGATGTTGTAGTCGCTATGGCGAGAGATAACACGTGACTTTATTTGTGACTGCGAAATTTAACAGCCAGAGAGTTTGTTTTTTCACCAAGATCGGAGTTTACACTGTGCCAGCCAATGGTTGATGTGCGTCTGGGCTGACTTTGGCGAGACAAGTACGTTGATGTACGTTGATGTTGTCGTCAGACTTACTGCGCCCTAGGTTTTTCAAGCAGTGTTCGAAATCATGAACAGGAGCACAGTAATGCTGAAGAACCAAACATTTGATTTATTACACAAGACAGTAGGAGTCTGTCAAAGGTACAGCCTGTGCTGCTTTACAAATTTAGTGAAAACACTAGGCTCATGACCACTATCCTCTTCCTTCACAAACATCCTACTTCAATTTCTATCGGTAGAGGGTCAAGTTATAAACTACGATATGCAGATGGCGTCGATGTAAAAGTAAACAACAACCGGGAGAAAAAAAACCTAAAGCGTATCTGTAATGCATGAGCCAGTGATAAAGGCAAATTCATGTTTATTGTAAACAACAGATATCAACATAAACAAGAGTACAAGCGAAAAAGGTTAAGTATTTTCGAGCCGTCCTCACCTCAGACGGCAGATTTACAACAGGTATTTGGATAAGAATCACAACAGCAACCGTTCGGAGAAGAAACCACAGTATTAGGTTTACCAGAGGTACATTATATACAGGGTTTTAGAACTACTTCATGGTCATGCACAACAACATTACTTGAAGAACGATTCAACAGTTTTTAGTAATCAGTGCCGTACAAGGCGAGATGGCTGGTACAACTATATTTTTATCTCAGCTAAATCCGTTTATGTTTCTGTGGCCAGGAAACAAACAGGATCAGAACATTTAAGCTTTCCTAGCCCTTCACGCTTTTTATAGATCACATTGAAATTGTTGCTAGGCAGGCTTTAAAAAGTTGGAAAATATAAACGAAAACATGTGAGAAACAAAGAAGTAAATTCCCTCTCCTTCTCTCTCTCTCTCTCACACAAACACACATAGACATAGACAAACACACACAAATGAATACGCACTAGTATTGATAAACAGAGAAAATTATTTGAACAACTCCATCTCTGCATTGTTTACAGTGCCTTTATCCCTTCCCTTTTCTTGATAGTCGTCTGTCCCATACTGCCCCATTGTTTGCGCTTTTTGTCAACACTCTGTCCTTGCCCTCATGACTTTTTTGCACAAAATTTTCTTCATGAATTGGCCACCATGTTTTGCCTTCCTATGCTGTCAGTGATATATAAGTGCATGCAAACCAATAAAGCGGTTCAAAACAAATGATGACAAAACAAAAACCTCTCTTTTGCAATAAAGGACAAAATAAACCACTAAAAATGTAAATGAAGTTAAGGTTCCGTCGTCCGACGAAAAAGTTGTGTCGTTGTGATTGCCGATTGTCGACAAACTGTTACAGCTGTTCATTAGTCTGCTTCCTACTGATCACAGAATCTGCACGATTAATTTTGTCTTCAGCTGCGAACACTCTTGTCTGTGTCCTAGGCTTTATTATTGAGATTTTGTGTGCTCGGGCTTGTCTCAACTCCATTGTAAAATAAAATTTTTCAATGTACAGAATATTGCTACAAGTCTGATACTTTAAAGAACGAAATCAAACCACGTTAATCCTTAATTCGGTTTCTACATTGCTGCCCGCTTGTGTACGCATTTAGTAGAATTTGTAAAACTTTTTTTAAGGTAATTGTTATGCTTAATTTGCCGATTCTTTCTTCTACTTTTCCATAACTGTCACTAAAACCATACACAAAGGCGTTTAGCTATTGTGTAACTCTCTTCTTTATCTGGACCTTAAGTACGAATGAGTCTTTCATTAAAACACATCTTTTCCATCAGCACTAATCTTCAGCGTACTCCCCTTATCGCAACTACTCAGACTCTCTCACCTTTTATTATTTTTATTATTAAACTCTTTGTCGGTCATATATGTTGTCTCTTTGTTTTCAGTTTCAGTAATTCACTTTCACTTTCACTCAGTAATTCATCTTATTGTTCATATTTATCCTATTTGCATATTTATCATATTAATCAGAAAAGAATTTAAACAGAAGCATAGACAGTACTAGGCACTACACTTTGTCTTTATCGTACAACCGTGTTAGCTCTTCAAAACTCCCAAAAACACTTCAAATGTCGAGAAAGATACATCTGTGTTTTATTATAGTGTTGATGGTTTTCGACTTGAGCTCATTTAGAGATCAACGTTTTTCAAGACCTTTATTCGGCTTGGTTATTATGGTCCCTGTCGATGTTTTTACATGATATTTACCCAGTAATACTAGCCTTAGCTGCAATCTAATGAAGCTTACAAACTAATCCTCTTACATGTTTCCGCCACATGCTTGTGTCAGAAACAACTTGTTATCAGAGCTAAACTCCTTTATTTAGAGTAGTTAGATGATGGTCTCTTCAAGTAGAAAAACAAGTGTATTATTGTCATCGATGTAGTTTGTTTGTAAAGGGAACTGTCGAGACGCATATTTACAAAATCCAGCTAAACATTATAAAAGTAAAGTGCAATGAGTGTACATTAAACATAAATTAAATTACAGCAAAACACCTTTGTCTCTTTGCTGCAAATCTGACTATATAATACAACTATAAAGTATTACAGCTAAATAGTTCACCTATGGAGGAAGAGGGCAAGAGACTAAAACTCGAGAGAAAATAATTCCCCAGAAATGTGTTTTCTAAAAAAATCGTGTTTTTATTAATTACATTGCAGAGTAATACATGTATTCAATGCTGTCCTCCTTAAAAGCTTAAGAAACACAAAAAACAGAACCAATAAAGCTGGTAAAATTTGTTGTTTGTATCATTATAATTAGTAGGGGTAATAATATTTTTTAATTATTATTTGGGAAATTGGGGAAATAAAACTCCCGATCATTGTGTTTGCTATTCCTTAGAGTTGTAATTGTGAAGATGGTATGCACACTCATAGAAAGTGTAATGCTTTGTATCATCTTACACTAATTAAACTGCAGTATCAAAGGTCACAGTTCACGAACTGACAACATTTTTTCAACCTTCCCATTGGGACCTTTAAGTTGTGTTCTTGGTCGTGTTGTCGTAAAGGCGTATCGAAGATTATGAGCCCTTAACTCCAGGTTTTTTTTTTAATGTTTACATTCGAGCCCTGAACAGAACATCCAACCGCATAATACAGATACTTTGTTCGATACAAGACTGCCCAGAAATCTTGCTAGGGACTAGCTACAGAAAACCATTAATAATCACTACAAACTATATATGACATTGAAAAAACACACTACTTTTTTAAACAAGCAGCAGACAAGACTTACATGCTCAACTTTGCACAGGCTCTGACAAGGATGGAAAAAAATTAGCAAATCCCCATCAAAGTAAGTCACGTGATCAATCCGTTAGGATATAAGACTGCTCACTTCCTCGTCGACTTGCAAGAAGCTGCAATACTCTGGTCTTCATCCATCGTCTTGTCAGTCAGGCATATAATCATCATCAAAATATCGAAATCCAGCATCACGATGTACAGAGCCGTCAGTGTTTTTGTCATCTCTGTTTTCCTGATACCAAGCGTAGGTAAGGAATCCATCGCATAAAATCACTCATTAGTCACTATGCGAAAATGTTGAGGTTTCTCGTTACAAATGTGAAAGGTCGATTCTTCAGTTTCCTGTGTGCTTAAATGACATAAATAATTGCTGGTTATTGCTCATTTTTTTAAATCTCATTTAAAAGGATTGAAGCTCCTGTTTCGTCCTCGCTGTACAGTTTCATTGAAATAAGCTACATACTGGCATATCAAATTTACAAGCAATTATATTTGATTTCCTGCTTCTTCTGTTGTATCGCTTTTCTATTTACATTTACTTTATGATGAGCGCAGCTTTAAGAAACGTGTTGGAATTTTTGGTTGTGAGTCAGGCGTCGCCACTAAAACATATTTTCCTAAAGTTGTAGGTACTTTGAGACGAATTTGCATTAGTTGAACTGGCAAACACTCAGTATCTAGTTCACCTAATTCTAAAACCTAACCATTGTGTTCTTACTTTTGTATTTAAAGTACGGTGGCTCGGAGCAAAGAATGCATGCGGGTGACTGTGTGGGCACAGAGATGACGTTTGTTCCATCTAAACATTCTAGTTGATACCACCACGAGGAATGTGTTTGTCTAAACCATTTGCACTGTAAAAACTGTAAACGGTTGATTAAATGGGTCAAGGTTCCTTGAACTTTCAATCCATACTTAAAAATATGAGTGGCTATTTTAAAGCTAATTCTGGCTTATTAGCTCTGACCTGGTAAAACCGCTTGAAAAACCAGTCTGAGGTTTTTACTCTATCCAGTGTGGAGACTAAAGATGGAATATTTTATCACAATATCTCGATGATTCTGCACTATCGAATGTCGATGGTACGTGATAGGCCTAACATGCTGACTGCTCGTGACGGCGAATCATGGTGCATGGCTAGAAAGCTACAGGGGCGCAACTTACCCACTTCCCTCCTAAGGGAGGCAAGGATAAAAAATAAACATGAAAAGTATTTTTAAGGTTAGTAGATACTCCGTTTTAATGAGAATTTTAAAAACATTTTCGTGGTGTGAATTTTAACAATTAAAGATCTTGTTTTCTTTTAGTAAAATCAACTGAACGACTTACTGTATGGGACAGATAATTCACAAATCGGAAAGTAGGTCAAAAGTTAGAAATTAGGGAAAAATACCTAATACAGTATACACATATATATATACACAGACAGATATTGCCAAACAAACATATATTGTATTAGAAAATATATTAGAATTTAAATATTAATTACTGTTTTGTTCTCATTTTCTGTTGTTTGAGTACAAATCCATGTTGAATTGTGTAACCGGCAACTGACTTTGACATGGCGCTTGATTAGCTAAACATTCGCCTACTTATAAACATAACGAAATACCTGATTTGTTGACTTTTTTCAGGATTTAAAGGGACGTAATCCATAGTGGAACAGTTCCTAAAGGTTCCATTGTTTTCACCTTTATGTATTCATTCCTTCAGCACAGAATTACAAGCTCAGACTCTACTGTGGTTACAACAATGCATAGCACAGCTTTGGGAGGAGTGTTTATTAGGTCAGGCCGCGCGCTCTGCCTGCTGCAAAAAATTGCGCATCTGTAGATATTGGAAAACATTTCGCCATGATCGCTAGTCCGTTACATGATACATTGATTAGAGGTTTCAGCACTTAATTCGGTTTGATTGTTTTCCAAAACATATAGGAGGTTATAATAAATTTGAGTATTATGCAGTTTGTCAGTCTTAATAATGATGCATCGAACAATTCGTTGTGTTTCTTGGTTCAGAACACAAGGGAATCAAATTACCAAATGTCATCTTTTTGCTTAGCCATTCATCTGCTCTTAACTGGACTGAAAGCCTACCCTAACTTCTGGCAAAAAATTGACTTTAAGGGTTTAGGGCAATCTAGGGATTATAGATGTAGAGAAAAGATTTATAAAACAAAAGTACCATCAGGGGGCATATGTGTCTGAAACAAATACTACCCATTAAATGAAGGAATGTAATATGTAGTGTGATTTTAAAATACACTAGCCCGAGAGAAAATTAGACTAAGACCACATTGAGGGAAAGCAAAGAGAGCACCATGCCAAATCGGTTGGACTCTTATGGTCGTTCCACTCTCTCCTGTTCATCAACAAAGTTCCAGTTCTGTTAACTATCTTATCATCGCACGAGCAATCGTTGTGTATGTTACTAACTGTTCATCCTCCTCCTTAGGATTGTCGCTCTCCATATGTCCAGCCAACTAGAATCCACAAACACAAATACACACGCGAAGGCTTTACACACTGGCCGTTTCGTCAGGCGGTTTCCGGGGTCACAGGGGAAGTAATCCGCGGTAATCAGTTACAATGGAGACTTCAGGAAAGGGAAGAGTGAAAAGTGTACTACTGGAGCCAGCCACCAGCGATCGTGCAACCAGCCAGTTACCTCTTTAAAACAGCTTGTCGGCTGTGGCATTCAACAAATTCCTGGAAAATATCATGCGGAAAAATTCTAAATGACTACCTCACCTTTGTGTCAATCCGTGTAAGCCTCTTATACAAATAACGTATGACAGAAAACATTGACCGGATGGAAAACGAAACGCAAAGAGTTGTAGGACCTCACAAACTAATAAACAATGAGGCTGAATGGCTGAATACAGGACAGAGATTATGGCGGACAAAAGACTTTGTCGGAGACTGTACTTCCAGGCAACATGGATGGTTGCCGACGCCGCGGTGGCCAAAGAAAGAACATCAAAGACTGGACTGGTCGTCCTCTTCAGGACCTGCTATTTCCACAATAGGCAAGAGTGACGTCCCTGTCAGCTGCAGCATCTATCTATGCCTGGTATCTTCCCAACGACAGGTGACTGTGAAAGGACGACTGGAGAACTAGCTTCTAAGATGCAAAAATTCACCATCAAAGAAGGCCTTCTCCAAATCATCAAAGTACTGCATAACACCACAACGAAAGCAGTAATAGTGGTCACCAAATAGTAGTTTTCTCTCCCACTACTGTAGGTGTACATAAGGGTTGACCTCTACGATATGCGCTGTTTAACATTTCCTTGAGTAACATTATCACTTTCCACGACTATCGCATTCGCATATTTATTGATCGAAGGAAGACTTGAAGCCCACAGTTGTACCTAGTACCAGCTACTAATACAGAACTTCAAGATGGTAACAGCAGACTAAGAAAGAGAAAGAGAGAGAGTTTAAAAGAATACTAAATTAAAACCAACACTGATAAGAGCAAAGTTGTGATCACAAAGCACAGATTTACATGAGGAGATAGAACTCGAAGAGGTAATCAACTTTAAGTACTTGGTTGACAATTTTTATCCAAGAAAGGTAGCTTCACGACAGATATCCACATCAGGATCACAAAGCTAAACCATTTGATAAAATCTGGAAGGTCACTGGGCATTATTCTGGCCTCTGAATCCGTAACACTTAGAACTGTGTCTTTCAGGACTAGAAGAAAAGCACGGTCTTAGCTCTTTAGGCTCGGATTTCTGTAAGCGTTCATTAGCTATTTACCTTTTTTACCTTTTTTACCTTTTTTACCTTTATTTACCTTTATTTACCTTTATTTACATGCTTATTTTTTAAGCCAAATTTTGGGACAATTGGAGACATCTTGTCTGAAAGAGAGATGACATAATAATGAGGTTTTTTTTTTAATTAAAACCCCTACAATTTAAAGATTATTAAGCTTGTATGAAAATAAAACTTAGTATGTTTTTAGTTTACTTACATGCACTTGCAATTTTTTTTCAATGATTTATAAATATAATGGTTCAATGTTAACATTAATTGTAGACGTCGTGTAACTTTCAGCTCAGGAGGTAACAAGTCGATTAGTTGGTGGAATCGCTGGAGAGGGACGTCTTGAGGTATTTGATGATGGCAGATGGAAGACAGTCTGTGGATTAGGATTTGGAGAATACGAGGCAATGGTGGTCTGCCGGATGTTAGGATTCAACGGGTATCTCACACGTTAACTCTATTCCATTCAAATGTGTCTCAGTATGCCAGCTTTAGTTTGTGTAAAATTATGTAAAACTATGACCTTTTCGAGTAAAAACTAAAAATGGGATAATGTTAATATCAAGATTAAATCCAATTTAAGGGCTGCTGAAGATGAACACATTTGACTTTTACGCGTCATTTGCCATGGGTGGTTTACAACTTGGGTCAAACAGTTCATATACAAAAGTTGGGGAAAAAATCTTAATTGTTCGCCTGAATGCGTGGTCCAAAGAAACTTCAGAAAGACAATGTGAGGTGTATTTAAAACTTATCAATGCAAGCGTAAGAATATATGCTTAAAAACTGGATACAAAACCTTCCATTTCCGTTATAAGTCACATACAAAGGGAATACCCGTTTTTCTTTTTGGATATACCCTTCACAATTTCCCCCTCTTTGTGGTTGTGTGTGTGGTTGTAAAGAGAGAGACGGGCACACATTGAGTAAATCGCGAATTACTTTGCCGATGTCTAACAGAACGAGAGCAGCAGCTGTCAGTTCAGTCAAGTACGGGGAAGGCTCAGGTCCAATGCTGTCTGCTACTGCGCAGTGTCAGGGAACGGAAACGAGTCTATACCAGTGCATGCTAATACATTTGCATCGCTTAAGATGCCCTCACTCGCAAGATGTTGGTGTCATCTGCAGCATGGATGTCTTTAACAGTAGTAAGAAAATAAATCATGTTCAGATTGTCGTAAGTTCAGTAGTAACGAGTACCGTCTTTTTTGCGGTTTTTAGATGTCCATGATCACAGTGTACAGTTAAAACAGCTTAATAGGTTTTTAAAAATCTCTTGTCATTGAAATTACACAACTCGGAATCAAGATACTTAACAAAACGTTACATGGTTGCAGCTTTGCTTGCGCTAGCTTTTACAATTAATTGTTTTAAATCTTTAAAAAAGTTGCCACACAAATAAGAATATTTTTTATCAGCTTTCTTACGTATTTTTGCTCAAGCAATGTTGTGATCAGTTTAATAGGAAAACTATAAAATATTTATATAGCTCGACTATAGGAAATACAAACAGTCTTGAATAATACGGCTTCAGATGTGCTAGGCATAAGAAACTTCTCTTTTTTTATTTGTTTGATAGACATATAGTACTCATTTTTGCAGTTTATAAGGCTGTTATGTTGTAAAATGTCAGCTGTACAGATGACAGCACGTCTAGTTAATGGAACCTCAAAAGCAGGACGCCTGGAGATATTTGTTGGTGGAGAATGGGGCACAGTGTGTGACTGGGGCTTTGGAAATAAGGAAGCCGAAGTGGCATGCAAGATGTTGGGATTTGAAAGGTCTGTCAATGTTTTCCCTATAAATTAGTCAAATTTGTTACTTCAGTTGGCTTAGGCCTTTATATTTTCCGACCTCTAATAAAGAACATAAAGATCACTCTTCGAGGGTATAATGTATGTATAATGAGTAGAAGTGGTGTCTTTGTGATTAAAATTTTTAAGCTATGATAAAACACAAAATATATGAAGTGTTGTTATGTTTAAAATAGATATCTTTTCAACTTTTATGCACTGCTCATGCACTGTAAAAAGTAGATAACCGGATATAATTTAAGAAACAATATTTTTTCTTACTTTTCTGAAGCGAAATAGTCAGCGATTTAATATGATGGCAGCAACACAATTTATAAAAAAGGGACAGACTAGTGTATTGTTGACTTACGGTTTGCTTACTGTGGATTAATGTGAACATTTTGCCTTACTAAGTTTCTACATTTGGAAACTTGTGTTTTGCTAGCACTGCACAAGCAGCAGCAGCCACAAGCACGCAGAGATACGGAGGAGATTCAAGACACATCTCTGTTCAATCTGTGAACTGTCTGGGAACTGAAACAAATTTGGAAATGTGTGAGCTTGGAGTTTTGCATTCCCGCGACTGCAATTACGCTAACAGTGATGCTGTCGGTGTCATCTGTAATATCAGTAAGAATGATAACTTTGTCTATAAACACAGTTTCCTTGACATTATTTTAGTTCAACTAAATGTACACCTACTTTAATAGAAGGTGAATCTTAAATACAGAGAGTGTTTCGTAACACCTTATTTTCGGATGATCTAGGATAAACAGCAGGCCAACAATCGTGATTCTCTCAAATAGACAGAGTTGGATGCACTTAAAGCACGATGCTAATCCCATAGTTGCAAATAAACTCTAACAGCTAAAACTTAGCCAATACTAAGATGCACATGATATTTTTAACTAAGAAATAAAGAGTTAACATAGGTCGCGTCAATTTAGTAAAATAAAAAAGTTGTTTTTGTCACACGAAAGTAACATAAAAAGTTTGTGTGGAAGTGGGAGGGAGTAATGGCAACAGATCATTAACTCCAATCAATATAATCCGCATTGAAATACATTTTATAAAGAAAAAAAATGCTCTGACTAAGAGCAGAAATTAAAAAAAACTACCTTTTGTCTACGATTTCTACGCAGTAATCTTTTTGGAAAAAAGAGAGGAGACATAGAAACGTTGAATCTCAAAGGTTGCCATTACATCACTGGAAGACTAAGTGATAAGCTCGCACACCTGTACCTTGCACTGCTTTTGTTTGTTTTTGCTTACAGAGTGGCTAAACACTAATGATATCAAGAAGTCTAATAAAGTACACTCTGTCCTCTTCCCTATTTTATAGCAAATAGTGTGGTGTATAAAAGTATAAAAAATATATCTTACAATCTGAATTAAAACTCCACTGGTCGCACAAAGTAGAAAATGTAATCTAAGGTTATTTGCAACTGAATAACCAAGAAATATTGCTTTGAAGCAGTGGTGGGGAACCTTTTTCATCGATGTGCGATTTTAATATTTATAACAGCATACAGAATTATCTACTTACAATTTTTTTCCTTGACTACTAGGTCAAGCTGTAGTTTTGTTTGTTAACAATTTTGCAACTGTACGATTTAAGCCTGCCTGGCACTAGTGTCATCTAAATATCCACAATGAAACTTTTCGTAATTAGGTGCGCTAGAAAT
Source organism: Pomacea maculata (assembly GCA_004794325.1). NCBI lineage: Eukaryota > Metazoa > Mollusca > Gastropoda > Architaenioglossa > Ampullariidae > Pomacea > Pomacea maculata. Next base: position 21,002 of record SRHC01002976.1, on the reverse strand, counting down.
ATCCTTTGGTCCTATGAAAAGCATAGAGAAAAACATGGTTTGAGTCCCGTAAAATATATATTTATAATTTAAAAGTGTCTAGGAGATACATAATATATAATAACAAATTTTTATTTATAATTTGCAATTTTCTGCCTGCTGTTGGGCATCAAAAGTGCATTAATAATATCTATTAAGTACACACTCTTCTTCCCTATGATGAAGGTGCTCATGGCATTTAAAAGTACCTACCTGCTACACACACATACATGCCTGTACTTAAACAAATAGGCACATAAACCCAAAGGATTTTTTACCAGCCAAAACATTCTCAATTTTTTGGACATCAATGAATGAGTAATTTTGGATAAGTAAGCCTGAACTGGTCATTAAAAGCTGCACAGCATTGTTGACGACTGCTTTGATATTGTATGACCAAACAAGAGCTAAGAACACTCCTCGTATCAAGTGTCCGTTGACTATACCGTCGGCTCGGGGTGAAAGTCATATCCGTGAACAATTCTTCAAAATTTCATACAGGCCGCGGGCAGTAGACAAGAAGCATACATATATGTAGCATTATTTTATCGTATGTGTCATGTCTATCCTGAAATGGACGTTCTTCAAAATTTACGCTATTAATATGATCCTCTTCATAACAATTTATTTTGTTATGGTAAAAGCTCACGGATATACTGAAATCCCTGACTGTCTTTGCAGGGAAGATCAAATGGTTTCGCGGGTCGGAAGTTACCCACCCCTGCTTTACAGAAAGTTAACCCAGAAATGTGTCATTAAACAAATAAAATGCATAATTTGTAAATCTTTTAGCTGAGCAGATGACAGCACGTCTGTCTAACGGGACGTCAGCTGCTGGACGTCTCGAGATATATTTCAATGGAGAATGGGGCACCACATGTAACTGGCGGTTTGGAAGAAAGGAGGTACAGGTTGCTTGCAGGATGCTGGGATTTAACAGGTATGTACAGCTTATTTTAAATTATCACTTCTGGAAATTTTTTTTCGCGTTAAGTTTAGCGAATTATTCTATATCGTATTTTTTGTATATTGTCAAAATATTCATGACATGCTTGTGCATTTTAGAGAAAGATAATATGATTTCAGATTATTTTCTTGGTGAAAGGTAAAGCTACTAGGTACAACCTTGTCATAAGGTTGGTAGGGCATCTCCCTATAAGTCTTACCCGTCCTTACGTTTTCTCCAGCGCTATACACGAGTACAGACTCGCACACAGACAAGTAGCTAAGTTTGTTAACTCCTACGTTCCTCATAACTGTTCAATGTAATTTCCTAATTATTTTCATCTCCGTTGTAACTGTTGTTTTCTCTAATATGTAGCGTTGAAAATTTCGTAATGATTTAAATGACGCAACATGGTAAACAAATATAATATTGTTAATATATATATAGTTATATATCGGCTGCATTTTGCTACTGATATAGCTGCTCACTACTGGTTGTCATGTTTCTCTCTAACATGTAATCTTTAGCTAACATAAAAAGGGTTATTCCTTTGACTTACATCTCATTGAAACTTTAAAGAGTTTGTTCCAGTGCCCTGCCGAAACATGGCCAAACCATATCATACATATTTCGACTAACTTGGTGTTTCTAAATGTATTGTGTTGATCATTTGCTCAAACTCCCTTTGCTTCCGCAGACTGCATCCCCAAGTCACCTTTACCTTTTCGCACTTTAATCATCGAAGCAAACAATAAGCGATTCACGCACCTAATTCTTTAAAATACCCAGACACTTTTGCCTCGCCCCAAATTCTGATTAATTTATCGTTCAACACTGTGCATTACTATCTCTATATCCATGGGTCAAAGCTAGCAGGGTTAGGCTATCAGAAGCTGACTCGACCAGATGGTGTTTGCAGCCAGTAGAGCTGCATGTGGCAACCTGCCTTCTGTAGTGTGATTTCTGTCCAGCACAATTCTTTTTTATCACACCCAGTTAATAGCCATGTGGTTATATACACACATATCCAGGCTAGAACATATTGCCTTAGAAACTGTTTGTAGGTGAAAAAAGTACGCGCTTATAGTTCGAGCTATGGCTGAATGCTATACTTCTTGGTCGCCATGTATGATGATGATGATGTCTATTTGTAATGCGCAGGTATCCATTCAGAAGAATGCTCATTGAGCGTACAGTGTTTTTAGTGTGTGTGTTATAAATGAGTGCAGGCGTGCACTAAACGGTACAAGTAGATGCTGGTGTGTGCGTGGGTGTGTATGTGTGCAAGCGCGGGCGAATGTTCGTATGTGTGTTGGAGTGTGAGTAGAAATGCGTCAAAAACAATGGGAAGATTATATATGCATTAATGCAAACACCTTTTGTATGCAATTCTGTGTGCCCATAGCAATGGAGCACAACTTGTCAACCCTGACAAATACGGTCAAGGTACAGGTCACGTTCTTCTTCAAAACGTGCAATGTCTAGGAACTGAATCCAGTTTGGCGCAGTGCAGGCTCGGACCTATGTATTCTCGCAACTGTAACCACGAATACGACGTTGGTATCGTCTGTAACATAAGTAAGAACGACAAAACATTACTGTCCTTTGAATAGAGCTTGATAAATCGATAATTAGAGAATTTATTAACAGTAAGTGATAGACCTTCGAGTTGCGAATTGCAAAAGAAAAATAAGTCCATTTGCTTATCTGCGGCAATCTCAAAACGTTAACACAGGTAACTAAACTGTAACTGGTACCTAGGTAGAAGTTGTGTTACCAAGATACTGAAATATAAAATTATAAGTATATTAAAAGAGAACAGCTAAAACTCATTATCAGAGAGCTGACAGACAAAAAAGTGAACTTCCGATGTGCTGGTGCTTCATACAAATAGTTTAAAAAGGAAATATTCTGGACTTGGAAAGTGAATTTAAGTTTCTTAGTAAAGAAAAGATAATAATGCATTAGTACTTTTTAAATTAAGGAACATTTAATAGTTCTTCAAAGGACTTCACCTGTAGATTTAAGACGACATGCCATGAACGCTTATAAAATATGGAGGCATTCTATGGACAATTTTTTTTTTTTGTTGGTATCTCGATCTGTGTGCGCCGACATCAACCGTAGATGATTCTGTAACTTTGTTGATCGTCAAGTGAGACTGGTAATATTAACATCGATATGTCGTCGTTATTTAAGAAGACTATTATTAATAAAAACGCATGTTGACAGGTTTATTATTCTGAAACTAATTTAAAGGGAATAAACTGTTAGCAGGACCAATGATCCCAAGGCTTGTTAATGGGACGTCAGAAGCGGGACGTCTGGAGCTGTTCTTTAACGGAGAATGGGGCACAGTGTGTGACGTTAACTTTGGAAGTAGAGAAGCGAAAGTTGCCTGCAGAATGCTAGGATTTAACAGGTTTGTTATTTATTTTTACTTTCCTGCAGCTGGTAGTACTATTACACATTTATTTTAGACCATAATCTTGTACATGGTGTTACTTGCTATGTTAGCGTGTAGACGCTAAAATATAATTATCTGTAAGAATAAAAATATTATATTCTTTACATCTTTTGTATCACAGAATTTCTTTCAAGTCTCATTGGTAAATTTGACCGTAATATATAATAAAGTTTTACATTGAGAGCTATTACATTTAAATATAATTTTATTTTAACTTTTAAAACAAAATTCTCTTTTATATTATCAGCACTGAAAAAACAGCGGCAGCTGTAAGCTCTTCAAAGTATGGACAAGGATCAGGCGAGGTCCTCCTCTCTTTAGACAGGTGTCAGGGGATAGAATCCAGTCTAGAGCACTGCTACTACTTTCCTCCCTATCACCGATCCTGCCCTCACGCAAAAGATGTCGGCATTATGTGCAACATAAGTAAAAGTTAAAACTTGTATCTGTCTGATATTAATAAGTCTTGTTTCTTCGCTAAAGTATTTCGGTAATAATAATAAAATAAAAGTAGCCTATGTAAGTCAATTTTATACAGCAGCTGGGAGTATAGAAAATGTAGTTAATCAGACGGATGTGATGTGGGACTAGAAGTGTGACAAAAGTAAGCTGGATAGACACTACGCAGTTTATTCGTCTTCCCCTAGAAAAGAACGGGAATGGGCTCATGGATATTTCCAAGGGCTTTGACTAAACGTTTGCTTAAGAGTTAGGGTTCCTCTTTTTTTCTAATGCAGATTAACCCCTATTTTCTCGAAAGCGCTGTTGTTTTCCAAACAACTATTTTCACTAATTCTGAGCAATACAAGCAGGATTATAAGTGACAAGGTTTTTATTGACAAAATTTTCATATTTCTAGATGCTTTTTTAAAAAGTCACTTTAACAGTGGATAAAGAATATGCTAATAAATCCATGATATGCTAATATTTATAAATGACCTAGCTTTCTGTAAAATCTAATGGCCGTGTTGTGTTTGGAGCTAAAGGCTTTAAAAGAAAGCACAGGTCGAAAAGAAAGCTAAAGAAAATTAAGATACAGGTAAGGTTTCATGTAGTCTAGCTGCGTCATGCGGTTCAAATTTCCTAAAGAGTTGTTGGTATTACAGCAAGTCGTTTTCTGCTGGAATTATTATTATTATTATTATTTGTGCAAGCAGGAAGTGCTAGGTAAACCTTAAAACAAGTCCTTGTTTTGTCTCAAGTCGAGCAGACAAAATATCATTTGAGTGGCATGTATAATTGCTCTGTAACACTGTTTATATCCTGCTGCATTGTATAGTTAAACATGTAGTTAATTTTTTCTGATTAGTGTAATATTCACATGAATCTTTTTTTATTCTTGAGATTTTAATCTTAACTAAATTAACAGTGCTATTCATTGATTTGTCTTTGCATAGTATTATAAATAGTACATTTGACACTTTTTTCTATTTTCGTTTTTCTTTTTACCGTCATAATTTTAGGTTTTTTTTTTCATATTTCAAATTTTTTTAAAGTAAGTAAAAATTTGCGAAATTATTTAATAATATATTACTACTCTTTGGCTTGAGACTACAGACATATATTATGCAAATCATTACGTCTGAATTTACGAAAGGTAGTTGTTAGTATGTTCTATGAAAAAACATTTTACGGTACACTCTCCACTTCCATCTATTTTTTTTTCGCCAAGCAAACACATGTAGGTAGAAAAAAATGGTGACTAGCAACTTAAAAGTTTTTTTTAAAATTTTGTTTTATCTATTAAACATGCATGTTTGTTCTTGCTACTTGCTTTATGCGCCCCAAGAGAAGTTTGTTTCTCAATCTGCTGTAAGACAGCTACTATGTTTCTTGAGAGGTATTCATAAAAAAACACACAGAAATATTAATTGAGAAATACCTGTTGACAGAACTATTTTTGCTCTGTGACCAATACAAAACTTTTATATTGTTGGCAGATCATTTGATCCCAAGGCTTGTTAATGGGACGTCAGAAGCGGGACGTCTGGAGATATTCTTTAACGGAGAATGGGGCACCGTGTGTGACATTAACTTTGGAAGTAGAGAAGCGAAAGTTGCCTGCAGAATGCTAGGATTTAACAGGTTTGTTATCTTTTTTTCACAGAGATCAATGTAAGGGCACCGATAAGAGTGAAGTCTGGGGCTTAGTTTGACTCAACAAGGGACAAATTTACCGTTCGGGACACTACAAGGGTGACAGATTTGTAGCTATTACTTGATGGGTAGTAGTCCATCTTCGTTTATTCTTGTGGAGCGATGTGTCTTGTTAATTATTGCTACTGTAATTGCTGTCTGGTAGGCTTGTTAAGCTGCGAAGGTAAAAAAAGTGTTAGTATTGCGAAAAGGGTGGGCAAAGAAAGCCAACCTTGGACAGAGAAAAACTGGCATCTGGTGGAAATCTTCTCGCGACGCTACTCCCTGGCCTCAATACCTTGTGCATAGCATCGGGAAATAAAGACTAAGAGAGTAACATACGTTACGAAAGCAGACAATATGCACGTTGAACCATTGTGGTAAGATGCATGAGCTCACCGTGTAGTTTGCACGTAACAGACAAACCAAAGTTTGACTGCTGATGGTAGGATGGACCAGGTTGGGAGAAACTACGACTCTCAACGGCACACGATTTCTTGTCAGAATCACGGCAGCAGCAGCAGCAGCAGCAGCAGCAGCAGCAGCAGCAGCAGCAGCAGCAGCAGCAATTTTCAGGCAAAAGCTAAAGAATGGGACAACTGAAGTGTTGGCTTATGCATCGTATTCAAGCATATCTGTCGCTATTTTAGTCATGCTGTTCTGCTGTTAGACGAGCACGTAGGTAAGGGAATAAGAGAAACAGATCCATGTGATTTTAAAGAGAGGATTTAGGATCCGTATTAGAATCTCGTACAGGGCTTTCATGTGGAGTCTAGTTGCCGTCTGAATAAGTTTGGCAAAAAAAAAACTTGTCACAAACATGAAGCTGTCATTGCTGTCCATAACCTTTTCATGCTGGTCGAAGACCGGCCCCATTGGCGTGTGTGCACCCCCGATACCAGTTAAGAAAAGAAAATAGTTCAGTTTTTTTCCAACAACAAATACTCATTATTTCTACAATTCTACGTACGTCAACATTTAAGATTTTTTTTTTTTATAATTGCGACTTTTATACACTGTAGTAGGTGGATGATTGTAAATCAAATGCTAACTTGATTCACGACAGTGTGAGTCTGTTGTGTGAGTCGGAAATTAATTTCTTACAATATTGTTAATTGGTTTTTTTCTGTTTTTTCTATTTACAGCTGATTTTAAGTGCTCTCTAACTTTCATATTACCTTATCTAACAGCACTAAAAGTACAGCAGTAGCTGTACCCTCCTTAAGATACGGACAAGGATCGGGTGAAGTCGTCTTCCAATTCTTACAGTGTCGTGGAACGGAGAACAGTCTAGAGCAGTGCAACCACTTACCTTTTTATTCCAAACGGTGCCGTCACTCACAAGATGTCGGAATCCTGTGCAATATCTGTAAGAAAAATATGTTTCTTTGATTATTTTGTTATCAGTTATGTATTTCTTCTTTCTTGCGTTAGCGTTATGGTTGCAAACTTCAGGCATCTAGACGACAATTGTATATTAGATAATGTGACCGTCAACCAGCAAGCTTCATCTAGACCCTGAATTTTTAATATAATATAAAGTTAAACATATAAAACTTGACAATATAACTTAGTAGTGAGGGAAGACGTCTGTAGATTTGCTTAATTTTGTATAAATTTTAATGTTTACTGAAAAAAAATTCTGTAACTGTAATCATTTGTTGGCGAACTTTGTAATAGTAAGTGGTTAACATGTGAATATTTTGGGATTTCGAACATGTTATGGCCATTTGAAAGTTGATTTTATCTAAGTATCAATAATAAATTACTAACGCGTGTCCTGCTGGAACACAGGTGATTTAGGTAAAGAAACAAACATTCATATAAAGACTAGGATGGGTGAGAAGGAAAAAATTTTTAAATGTAAAAATGTGTATTAATAATAAAAACATGATTTGTGTTGTTATAGCTACACCGATTACAGCACGCTTATATAACGGGACTTCATGGGCAGGACGTCTAGAAATATTAATAAATGGAGAATGGAGAACAGTGTGTGATAAAAACCTTTACGACAACGAAATGAAGGTGACCTGTAAAATGCTGGGATTTAACAGGTCTGTAACTAGAAATTATTGTCGGTACACAATTCAATTGCAATGCTATCAAGCGTTGATGCACTGGATTTTCATAATGTTATTTAAAAATTCAATAAAGTGAGTTACAGAAGGTGCCTCACACCTTTCTTCTAAATGTAGGTATTAATAAACGATGCTTTTAAGTTTTGATACTTCAGATTTTAATCGGACATCATTCAGAACAGGAAGATATGTCATTTAAGCCTAATGTAGCATCGCTCTTACCAGATTTTAAAAAGTTTTTAACGTTATTAAATTGGTAGTTTTAATTCACTGTGTTATCTGTATCAGAATTCATTTGTGGATAAGAGACTGTTGCATGCAAGATTTAAAAATAGCAAAATATTTCGTTTCTAACACAAATTGTCTACCTAGTTTTTATGGTAGCATTTATATAAATTCAACATCCGGAAATATATCGTTCACCTTCCTCTTTACAAGAAACTCTTGCTTTATGATGATTATAATAATTATTAATGATTGATTAATGAATTATGGATGGTTGATTGATAATTGATGGTTAGATGGATGGGTGATGATGGATGATGGATGGATGTGACATTCGCGCATTCTTAGACAAAGGCAACACTAAATCTGCCTCTACACAGGTCCTGTCAAAATTTGATAAAACTATTATCCAACACACTAAGCGTTCTTCTGAAAGAAAACTTCAAGTCCCCACGTTCACCCTTCACTGCACATACCATCTCTAACTGAATCTTTAAAAAATTGTCAATTTCTTCCCATATAAAGTCAGATAGCGGCAGTCGCCTGTGACAGATGGATGATTGGTTGATTAAACATATTGGTACAACGATACACGTTACAACACATTGATAGTCTATATACATACGTTTTCCCGTCCTTGAGATTGTTTTCTTCTTGAAAGGAACATAACCACAATACATAATATTACATAACCTGTAATTAACTATAACCTATTGTTTGATATGACTATATGGTAAGATGTATCACTTCTTCTATTACAAGGGTATAAATGTAATTCAATAGTCTTGCTACAGGTACACTGATTGATAACATCGAAAGGTAAAGGGTACTAAGGCACGACATAGTACATACCAGCAAACAATATCAGAAAAGAGAAGGGTTTGGATGAATCTTACATCATTTCTTAGTTATATATATATAAAGAGAAAACCAGGCAGGTAAAACACTGCTTGGTTAATACTTTTACCAGGCTACGAAAACTGCCAAAATTAGATTCTTAATGTGAAATATTTATTTAATTTGTCTGCAATCTACACTGATTGCCAGTTTGGGTTTTCCTTAAATTTAAAGTCACCGTACTATAATAAAATGATTGTCATGGTCTTTTCCTAATCTGACTTGTGTCGTCGTTCTACCAGACTAACAGATATGTTCTTTTTTGAGCAACTCATACTTTCTTTTCTTCATACTCACTCTCGATCATCCAAGTATTTGGAATACTGTTTCGACGTAAAATGAGGACTTGACATTCCCTTTCGTCTGGATAAAAATCTATCGTGTTTATTAACAGCTATTTAATTGGTCTATCCTGACTGTTTCTTCCTCGGCTGTACTCCTCATTCTTGACAGTGTAAGCAATGTTCTGATGGCATAAGTGCTTTATTAGTGTCTAAACTTTGTCTCCAGGGCTTCTTTCCTGCTACTTAATTTCTATTTAAAAGCGCATGAAGCTATCCTTCGTGTCGTCGTAGTCTGGGAGTGGTGCTGGCAAGGTGTTTCTACCTAAGCCCATCCAGACTGCATTAATACCTTTAAATTTAATCTGCACCGTTATTAAATATTTTAGCCCTTGACTAAAATTCCATTTCAAACAATGAAAATCTGTTTTAGTGAGGTTCATGATACCCTATATATTTGTGTTTTACTTAGCCTCCTACCTAAACCATATGGCCACCGCAAAAAAGGTTTAGTGCAAATAATTTATGAAAAGGTAAATTACAATAAACAAAATATTGCTAAGCATCAATGTGGAAGATCTGTGTCTCAATTAGCCTTACAGTTAGCACATGGATAATTAAGGGCCGTAACATTTTACTCCGCTACAATCGTTATGTAATGTTTCCTTTCACTCTGTATTTGTTGCAGCTATGAATGAGCTTATATTCACATAGGTAAACTCTAATTTGCACTTCCATTTGTATTTCTTGACAGAACTGGCTACGCAGCTGTGAAGTCTGGCACATTTGGAACAAGATCAGGAGTTCAATTTGCGTTTATAAGATGTCATGGAAAGGAAACCAGCCTTGAACAATGCAACTTTGGGCTTTTGCAGCAAAGCGGCTGCTCGGATTTTGGCATCCTATGTAACCACAATGATTTTAGTAAGGAAAATTACTGTTAAGTCTATAAATTGGTTTTCACTCTTTATTGAAGATTAAATGGAAAGTAAGTGGAGTAAGTAAATATTTCTGACCTCGCATGCGTATGACGAATTACAAGCACAACATCCTAATGTGAAGAAAAGTGGAGACTGTTGATCTTTAGTTGTGTCCAATGAGAAAATTAGCCACATTTGGCCTTTAGTGTAGGCGCAAAGATGCATTGAAGGGAGTTGGACAGTGGTTGGACAGTAGTCAGAAGGTGGAAATCAGGCAAAAGTACACTCCTTGAAGGACCCGCACGAAGACCACATTAACACAACTCATCCATTGGATGGTAATACCAGAATGATACTGTTTATATTTTTCTTCAGAATGGCATGTCCAAAAGAAAAGCAATTAAAAAAAAACACGACCCCACTGCCATTGCTATTTGAACTCTGTGCTATCTGCAATACTTTATGATATTTTACCTACTGGGCTAATCACTAGAGAAGGAAAAACAACAGACAATCTAATTACTCTTATTCAATGGAATAATTATACCAAAGCTCTGACTGCAGATGAGAAGATAACATGTAGATATTAGCACTTAGTTATGTCTGTACAAACTGGTATGAATCAAATATTTCTTAATAACGGTTTTCTAAAAAAAAACTTAACCTTTTATTGTAATTTTTACAAAACATTACAAAATTTCTTTTTGTATTAAGTTTCAATGCACAGATTAGAAGACCCGAGCTCTTAAAAAAAGGTAAAGGAACACAGAAAGAATAACGCCTTTAAAAATAATCATGGAAAGTTTAAATAAATACGTCATTAACGCTTAGACTGTACAAAAACTATGTGAAATTGCTTTAAAATATTAATTTAAATTTTCTCACAAAAACAAAAATATGATGCAGAAAAAATATTTTTTTTAAAGAAACGAGAATTAATGACAAGTACAATCTTAATATAATGAACGTTTGTTTGTAGGATTTAGAAAAAGATGTGTAAAAAAGCAGCAACAAGAATAACAAAAAATACTGCACAACATATTCACCCAACGCACTCCTACCTTATTGTTACAGGTCTTCATCTAACAGGACCTCGCCGTACAAGTACTAACATGGGGCGAGTAGAAGTAGAGATTGGAAGTGGACTGTTCAGTAGACTGTGTGTCAACGACGAGAAAATTGCTGCAGTCATCTGCAGACAACTCAATTTACCCTCGTATGACATTATTTTCCAATCTCGCTACAAAAAAAAAATTAGGCATGAAAACATGGCAAATATTCTTATTGGGTGTATGGATAAAATTTTAAGCTTGAATATTTAACAACAACAACACACACACATATGACATTTAGTTTCATACTGCAAAAAATAGTTTCAAATCATGTCCACTAAAGCAGTTAAGCAGAAAATCAGTATAAAACTTTAGATGGAGTAAGTTAACAGCCAGTAAAATCCCTAAACCAGTCTGTAATAGCTTGCCTTACATATAAACAAAAATATTTCTCGAATGAAAACTTTAAATTGTGACCTAACGTCTATTACTCATTTAATTGTTAAGAAAATGATATTTTGTAATGTTAATACACATACTGTTATACTGTAAACACAAATAAAGTTATGCCTTATAAATACCTAATCAAGGTCAGATTAACTAAACGATATGTCATACCTGTAAGTTATTACAGTTATTACAGTTTTAGATATATTACTTCAAAAAAGACTTAAGCATTCATTATAAAACGAGTTCTTTTTATTTGACATTTTCTAATTAGAAATTATTCAGCACTTTTAGACGGTCTATTGTTTGGACGAAAGCAGACCTCACTACTTGATGCGACATTTGTTTGTGAGGGAAGTGAGGACAGTCTTGATGAATGTGAGATGATAAAAACTACACAGAACTGCTCGTTCAACGATGTTGGCATTATTTGCAGCAGTGGTAAGACTATGGCTGATTTGTGAGTCTGATTAGAAGAAACTTCAATTTTAATCTAGTTTTACCGCTACATTTTGCACATGCTTACAATTACTACATGCTTATAATTATTGTTTACGTTTATGAGACCAGCCAGCCTAAACATTCACTTGTAAATTATTTTAAAGTAAACCATACTGCTACCGATTGTTCTTAAGGCCAGATAAAAAAAGGAGAGAGTAAGTCATGCCAAATATTCGTGTTTGAAATATTAACTGCTATAAACTGACCAATGAAAAGTGTGTTTTATGTGTCCCTGTGATAAAGAGAGAGATTTTGAAATATTACAAGAATTTGTGTAAATATGTATTTTTACATACACTTTTAAATATCATTATATGCAAATATGCTGTCTGCTGTAATGATCGCTGTGGTTCTCGCTTTTAATGTAGAAATGAAGACATTTTGAGCCGCATATTGATGTGTATATACATGTATATACATTTTGGTTTATGGGGATAAAATTAATTACCTTTTACTTTAAACCCCAGAGCCATTGTATTCATACTATTCTTGTCTCACCTTATCTCAAAGATGCATAACAATTACAGTTTTTTTCTAAAATGTCTCTTAGTTAAGGAATTCATTTGCTTTGTGTTAGCAATATTTAACAATAAATAGCTGTACACTTTATATTATATATTATTTTATAGATAATTTTGTGGCCGTTTGCAGAAAATTATGCTTATATAGTTTCTGAGGTGGAACTATACCCGTTTATGGAAGGAGCAAACAGAGGTCTAGTGTGCGTGATACCACGAAAGTATGAACGGATCGCAGAGTACACATGGCCAAAAACAGCGGGCGGTCGTCCTGATGGCGAACTTTTGATCTTCGACAATTTGACGAGGGAACACAATGGGCGTGAAGTGCAATGTCACACCTCTTATGGTGATGATTCGAATATTTTCTGTTGTGGCATATCCAGTGACTCTCATGTGCTAAAGGTTTATTGTGAGTACACACTATCATCAGTTGAAGTGCTTAATAATAATAATAATAATAATAATAACAACAATAACAATAACAAAAATAATAATATCTTATTATTATTATTGGAAGATGAGGAACCATTACTGTGGTAGACGAAATTTCTTTCTGGCTTAGAATTAAAACTATTAAAGCAGCGTAATTTTAGAAAATTAATGTAACTAAAAATATAGTAGAAATGACTACATCAATCCTAGAAAATAAACAGCTCATTTGTTGTCAACAATAAAATCAAGTGAAAGAATATACAAAATACTTCAAAATGTTGAAAGGAAATAGCTTTTATGTGATATCGTCTTGTCAATAAAAAATTTAATACAAGCAAAATACTTCTTTTCAGTACAATCTTTTCAGTAAAACCCTATAGCATAAAAAAACGATAAAATCATAGTTTACATAAGTAAATTATAAACGGCAAAGTTACGTTTACATGAACATACGATTTTATTCTAATTCATATTTAGTGTGCTGTATTTTCAGTAACTTAATTGTTTTTAAATAAGTTGAAGACTAAGACGTAAGATGACGTTTTTTTTTAATTTAAAGATAAGCCGTTGATTACAATAACATGGACTAACAACACCGGGGAACAACAGTCCTTGTCAAGTCTTTCTGAGTTAAACCCTGGACACAACGTGACCCTGTGGTGTAAAGCTGACAGCAACCCTCGCCCCGCGTCCATCACGTGGTCAGGAAGAGTGAACAGCACGACTGGGGAGTTACGGATCCTAGCGGCAGACCACGTGACACACAGCGGTGGGTACACCTGTACCGTCGTCACTCGCATCGTTGATGATGACGACAGACTTCCGCTGACCTCATCTTACCACATCAGCCTCGGTGTTCAAGGTTGATATTTATCCTCATTGTCCAGAAGCTAATGCAAAAGTCTTTTTAAACTGAGTTGTTTAATAGCATTACAAACACATTTTCCTCTGTCTACACAAATAAGTGTGTAACACTTTGACCATGACACATGTACACAACAGTTGCCAATTGCTTTGCGTTTTGTTGCCGTCAGCAGTGCGACTTTCCGTTTTTCATTATTTCTCTACTGATGTGACCAACGCCATTTTACCATCCGTTAGAAGAAAGACCAGTAACAGGTAAGTGTTTAAAAATGACACATTCAAAGAGACTTTATGAAACTAACATATTTAAGTTTATTTTTAATTCTTTCAAGATCCTTATACAGTCTCTTAAACTCCTTTTTACATAATATTTTAACTTGTTTCCAGATATGAATGTGTATTGCAGTATCTAGTAAATGTAAATTTATCTGACACACAGTCCATGCACATTACCTGCATTGTTAGGCAAAGTTCTGTCGTGCTAGAGAAAGATTTCTCAAAATAGGTTAGAACGTGTGTCTTTATGACTTTGTGTGTGTGTGTGTGTGTGTGTGTGTGTGTGTGTGTGTGTGTGTGT
>SRHC01002975.1:21714-52814 GCA_004794325.1 Pomacea maculata | reverse complement strand
CTGTGCGTTGGAAAGAACAACTTCGTCCGACCTGACGACAAGTAACGGACAAGTGTTCCGGCCACTGGTATCGGTGCTGCGTCCATACCAAGATCGTCGGCCTGCTAGCGACCGTTCGAGGTGCGCCTTCCTCGTACTCCTCTCGTCGCGTGCCGGTCAACAGAAGACCGAAGTCTTAGGACAATATTTCTTCTGCGGCGCGATGAGAGATTACCCATACTGCATCCGCCATTGGACAGTGCAGGGACAGTTGTGCGTGTGTGTTCTGCAAGGACTAAACTCCACACCACAAAGTCGAGAACAGCTAAGTGGCGTGAGCATGAGGAGTGTACGGGGAGAGTGTGTGAGCAGTATTGTGTGAGCAGTATTGTGTGAGCAGTGTTGTGTGTATGACAGATAAGGTTAGATCTGGCTCTCAGTTATCTGGACATATTAGAAGTAGGGGAAATAATTAGGTAACGGGACGGTCTAGACAACGATCAATGGTTCATACTTTGTAATTGTAACATGTTCTGGTTTGTATGAACTTCTGGAAATAATATTTAATACACTAAATTGCCTCGTGTTTCCATTGGGGTTATGCGTGCTTGGGGGCTCGAGCTGATTAAAGTGGGTAATTAATAAGCAATTTAGTGTGGTAGCACGCGGTAAGTGTCGACGTGGATTTGGTGGGGGGTATAGACGGTGTGTTGGACCGGTGATATAAATAGTACCCCCTACCAAATCTACGGACCCTGCCCCAGGTTTGCGACATAGAGGTAGGCTCTGTCCAGGATTGAATTGAATTGTATCCCTTAGAAGTAGTCCAGGTAGCTGTGAGTCACTGTAGAGGCTGAATGTGCTTCGGTAATCATACATTTTAGGCATGATATTATTTTGCAAACAATAACAGGGGAACCCGGTAGTGTAGCGGTTAAAACATTCGCTTGTCATCGCTTTTAGTGAGAAATGCAGGTTTCAAATCTCGTCTCGGGACACTGTACGTGACACTTATTTGGCATTTTTGGGTACTCCGGTTTCCTCCTCCATCCCCTCTCCTACATACTACGAAATCCCCTGAAGGTGGAAGGACTTTCCTACTAAATAAACCAACCATCACCAACGATAGCAGTATTCAGTGAATATGAATGAGTTTCAAGCTTTGATGTGGAGTTTATGTGACCTGTAGCAGGTGATATACTGTGAAAACAGTGTTTACCTCGTGTAGCATGATGGTGTCTGTGCACACATCTTCGCACTTTCTTTATCAAGGTGTCGTACATTTACTGATGTCTTCCCAACTCTCGGTTTGCATTCTTTTGTGTGCAATTCATCTACAGGGAGAAATGCGATTTACAAATTCTATTAATACATGTATTATCATTTCTCTCAATTAAAGTCAAGTGTGTTTATAAATAAGATAACCAAGAGAAAACAACTTGTAGGTCATTCACCATTTAAAATGACAAAATTATTCGCTGCTATAGCCTGGCCACGTTTTTCAAAAGCCTATTGCAAAGAAAGTGCAGAATGTTATTGTTTAAAAAGACTCAACCTAAATGATTTCTAACAGAGTTCTGTAACATCAAACGCCGTCTGGGTTTTTAAGACTTTTTCCCTCTCGCCAGTACATCCTGAATTTTTACAAAAGTCTTTGTAACTTTTTTGTCTATGACATTTTAGAAATAAAACAGTGCGTGTCAATGGTTTCAATTATAACCTAGCTCTGTAGCTGATGCAGGGAGAGCCTGTTGGATGGCTACCAAACATCAAGCTACTGGATTTTATAAGGACAATAAATTTTTTTGAGCACATCTTCTGTCATTGCTGGACGTTTGTTGTTGCTATTTATCTTACTAAAAGTTGTAATTCGAAATGTTCTCTACAATAAGTACATGCCGGTCACTGAACCAACATCTGCTCGTCCTTAGTCGAAGAAGGGTAGAAGATGAAGGTCATTCTTTAACCTTTCTCGGTCTTTGGAGAGTGACATAGACTACATATAAGGCATAGAAGAATAAATAGCAGTGCTGACGACAAAGAGAAGACAAAAATAGAAAAGGCAAAGAGGAACTAAATAACAAGAGCTGAGAATATCGTGATTCTGGAGAGGTAAACGAGTAGGAAAGTAGCAATTAGCGGAAAAGGGGGAGGTTGAAAAAGGACTAGAATTGGAGTGTGATAGAAGTGATACTCAAGGAAGAGGTGCGACATCTTCCGTTACACCTGCTGGAAACACATTCGACTAATGGTGTAGAATAATTTTATATGTCGGAGAACAAATCAAGATGGTCGCCTAATAACAGGAGACTGCCAAGTTTTCCATAACTGAAAATTCGCCTCCATGTTGGGTTTTTCAACGCTTAGTCTGTGTCGTAGGCACAATAGTCACTGAAGCGTGCTAACATTTTAGTTTATCCCTGATCGCCACCTATTGTTCTCATTAATGGAAAGAGCAAAGCAGGGTGTGTATGATTATGTTTGAGTGGATTGGTCTGTCAGCAGACGAAACTGCACACCCTTTTTTAAAAAAAAAGGAATGTCATTTTTGACTAAAGTAGTGTATGAAAGGTGTTAATAGATGGAAGGACGCAAAAGAAACCTATCTACTATATGTAATATCTACTATTTTACAGTAAGCGCATTGCGTACGTTACGTCCACTGATGAACAAAGGCGCGGGACCGTGTCTGTTGAGCTGGACCTCGATACCACGGGATCGCTCAGTTGAGAAGGCGTAGACTGGGTGCTTTTAATCGAAGTATCACAGATAGTTGTCTTTATTGTAGCTTATTAGATATAAAGTTTTAAAAATAACGGTCAAAATTTCATTCGCGGGCTTTCGCACATGTTTGTCATAGTGTCGTCCATTTGCTGATGCTTGTGTTTCATGCAGGATTGACTGTCGGTTTGTTTATAGTCTTTTGTGCGCAGCACATCTGGATCGCTTTTCCTCGAGAAAAATGTGCTTTGCAAACTCTATTATCATAATCATCATCATCTCCACTTCTTTTATGTCTTCTTTTTCCACTTAGGTATCATGTGTGTCAAAATGTAAAGTGATGCAACTCTAAAAGAAAACAATTTTTAGTTTATTTATAATTTTTAATCACAAAATTATTGATGCATATTCACGTATTCACTGCAGAAAATCACTGAAATGGAAAGAACAGATTGTTATTGTGTAAAGATGTTTAACTCAAATGGTCTCATACACAAATTTGTGACACCAGTTTTAAGACCATTCTCTTTTAGAGAAACAACCTGTATTTTACTACACATTTTTGTAGCACACTGTTTATGACATAATTCAAGCGGAGTGTGTCGATGTTTATGGCAGTTTTAAACTTTATAACACCCCAACGCTTGTCCTATCTCCACCAGTTTTGTCACTCGTTGAAGGTTGGTCGTAGGCTTCAACTTGCTCCGAAGCATGATTATTTTAATGCTTATATCTCCCTACTAAATCTTTCCCAGCTGCTTCATGCATAGACATGACATCAAGAAGAAATTGCGACATACCCCTACTATACTGAAGTATCTTAGAGAGAGATAGAAGAAAGGACCAGCCGAGAGAGTTGTTTTCCTGCAAATGACATTACGAAAAGGTATATATCCCTTTCTTTAACTTTATGATACCATCACAAACCTAAGCCAGCAGATTATTAGTGGCATTAAAAATGTTTGACTTCAGCGAAGTCATAAATTAACCAACACCAAATAAAGAAACAGCAGTTTGGAAGAGTTGGTAGTGGCAAACATCAACCCAGTTGAAGCAGGTGAACTGGATGGTTAGACAGCCCGTTCGAAGAACATCTAATTATTTTTCATATCTGTTTTCAATGACTAGGTGGAGGAGTGGGTAGACCCATGGCTAATCTTTGGCTCCTCCTGCTGCTTCACCTCACTGGTGTATCAGTGACCACAAGCCAGAGTAAGTAGTGCTTTGTTGTCGTGTTTTGCAATTAGTGACTGCAGTGACCTAAGTTATTTTTAATAGTGTAATTACAAGGGGAAAAGAAAAAGAAATGGAAGGTCAACAAAATGAAAACAATGTTTTATTCAAGTTATCTACTTGTATCACAGAAAAATGAAGAGAACACTTAAAAATTGTAGCATTAAATGCAAGTGCAAAAAAGCTCGACACTGTATTATGTCGATATACAATGCTACATTTCATTTTCAAGTTATTTTTCTTTATTAAATGATATTTGATAAATCATGTTTTCTCAATTTTGTATGAAATAATTTTCATACCATCACTAATTTACCCAAAAGTTAAAGTTTCCCAGAAGAGATGTTTTCTGTTGTGCTCTAAGCATTATATAGGATGTGACAGTGAGTGCCAGAAACCCCGCTTGTGATCTACACTAATAAATGATTTGTTTTTTTGTTAACTGTTCTTAGTGTGCAACACAGTAATCCCATGGGACTATAATGGGACTATCGAGTCGCCAGGATTTCCACACGAATACTACGGGAACCAAAATTGCTGGTACTCCTTTTCTCTTCCAAATACCTTGAGCACCTGGAGAATCAGCTTCACCTCCTTTAACCTCCCGAACACATCATGTGACAGTGATTACATCGAGGTACGTCTCCCCTGGACAACTGCACCCCACTGATAGGCACTGGTCATCATAGGGAGTGATTTGGAAATGATTTTTAGCTAGTTGCTTCTTTTTTCACTTTATAAACTTTCAATATACTAACCTGTATCACGAGATTTGCAGGCAGTGAAAACAGATTTACATGATTGCTTATATTCCTTAAAAAAAAGTTTATTGTAGTTAAAAGACTGACACAAATTCTACCGCCCGTTACTTTTCCTGGTTGTGCTTGACGTTCTTTAGATTATTTATTGTTGTTGTTATTATTATTATTATCATTATTATTATTAAAGAACATTTATATAGTTCTTTTCTCAAACGGGCTTTCGAAAAAAGAAAATAACTGTAACTTACAGATTCAAACAAATAATGACGTTTCAACACAAACCAAACTTATTGAAAAACAATTATACAGAGAGATTTTAACAACAAAAATGCAAAGTAAAACAAAGAAGAAAATGCTGCACACGAGCATCAACACAACATCAAAATAATAACAGTAAGAAAGTGCGGTGAGGCGGAGTTCACAGCTGTGTGCCTTTGTGCCATGTGTGCTTTGCACCATTCAACGATTGTCACAACTCAAGACGCCCAGTGCATGCATGATGAATGTCAAAACAGTGACGAAGACCAGTGGCTCCCCATGTCCAGCGTGCATACAGGTTGATGGCAGAAACTAAGCATCAGCACAAAAGCCGACCAAAGATTTTAGTCCTCGCTGCTGATACACGTAGACAAAGACTCCAAAAAGTAGCGAAGCTGGCAGAAGAACAAAAACTCAGATGAACAGTTGACATCGCAATCAACAAAAATCACCTTTAAAGAGAGAAAGAAGACAAGAGATGACAAAAAAGGAGAGCAGTTACCCTCAAAACCGTTAGAAGCTTTAGTGAGCTGGTGTATACGTGCGTGTATGTATAAATGTGTGTGTACAGGTGTGTTGTTTGTAGTCTCTCCTTGTAGCTTTTTTAAAAATCTTTGTCAGTTTTCTGTTCTGTCTTAAGCGAGCCGGTTTTTCTTTTGTACAGAAGAATGTCTATAATAAAGAATACTCTACATAAAATCATACCTGAAACAGTTTGACAATATTTCTTTCTGCTGAATTGTCAAACGTGACCAGTTTTATATGCAGTTGTCCAGTTATGCCTTTCAAAGTTTCCCTTGAAATTAATTTCAGGTCTACTCTAAATCACCAACCCAAAGGTTTTGTCAGAACTCGACGCCTCCTGACCTGACAGGTGTCCGCCACATTCTGTTTAATTCCAACTTGAACGCGTCCGCCGGCTTTGGGTTTCAAGCTAATGTCAGCATGGAGCTAGGTAAGTGTGCTTTAGTGTACAGAGCTTAGTGAGATTTAGGTTACAGAGCTTAGTGTGCAGGGAGCCATGTAAGTTAGTGTCACTAAAGCCCTATTGTCACAATGTTCGGCACTTAGCGGGGTTGGCAGCCCCTGCAAGGCCTTAGCGAGTTGTGCACACGGCACGCAGAAAGGCCTTGTCGCTAGGTTTCGAGATATAGCGCGTGTTTCTATTTTCTCGCTAGGCCTACCTACATTGTAGATCTGTAGCCAATCGGAATGCTTGAACACAGTAGGCTCCCTTTTACCCCCGCATTGTACATAAAAGCCATGTGTTCGAAGGAGAGCTGTGTTTTCATGATTTCTCTCTGGGAGAATTATCCGTGTCTGTTCTACACTGCACATAGATTACATTAACCGAAATGCGGGCTCGATTAAATGAAGCAGTTCATTAAAAGAGGAAGAAGACATTCACAAGAATCGTCTACGCCAGACCTGGGCAAAGGCCGGCCCGCGGGCCGGATCCGGCCCGTCTCCTGTCTCTGACCGGCCCGCCCGCTGGCCTGCCCACCAGTATATATACTATATATACAGCATTGGGTAAAACTGAGTTAACTATATTAGTCCGTCCCTCTAAAACCATCCCAATTTCTCATGCGGCCCCTTGGCTAAATTAATTGCCCACCCCTGTTCTACGCTCTCGTGAATCTTCCGAAGATATTTCCTTTAGAAGCCCCTAAGCGACTCCTTCGCGTTCCCCACTACCTCATCCACATCCTTCTTTCTTTCTTCTTCTCTCTCTCTCTCTCTGCTACATTATGCAATATCAGTATCATAGCCGCAGTTGCTAGTCGCACTCGTCGTCGATGTCGTCTGCCATATTATTGACTACCCATAATGCTCTCTGCGGATGATGTCAGCTCGCGAGACACTTGCGTGGCCTAGCTACCTGGGAATAGGACGATGGTGCTAAGCTGCCTTGTATGTACGTTTTTGTACAAGAACATTGCAGCGTGAGGCTTTAAGCTGGTTTCTATGTCAAAGCTATTTAAATGATGTACATAAATGAGCGTCAGTGACCTGTCGACAGGTGTTCGCTCCTTTTCAAGCAGCTAGACAGAACTGTTAATATGAAAGCTACACGAGCGCCATTTCTAGGAGTAACTGAACAGACAGCTGAGTGAGCGTGTGTCAGTCAACAGACAGCTATGTGAGTGTTACTTTCAGACAGCTATGTGAACAGCTGTGAATAGTGTACAACTGAAGAAGACTGGATTTATTATACATCTACAGGAAAAGTCAATTTTTAAGAGAAATTTATCTCAGCTATTGAGGTTATAAATCAGCAAAGTATTTAACTTATAATGTAGACAAACAATTGTATGATGATTGTTCTTCTAATCTGTTCGAGTAAATACCAACCCACGAGTAAACACCAACCCACCAACGAAGGCTGAAATCATCAAAGTCATCAAGTTCTTGAATTCTGGCAAGACGGCAGGCCCAGATGGCATTCCTGCAGAGGCACTCAAGGCAGACCCAACAGCCGCAGCTGGGAACAGAAGCAAGTTACAGCATACTGGATGCTTGGCTACCTAGTAAAGTTACCCCAAACTACGACCTGACACAGTGCAGCAATTGGCGTGGGATTAGGCTGTTGTCCATTCCTAGCAAGGTGCTGACCAGAATCATCCTGGAGAGACTAAAGAATGCTCGAGACAAGAGACTGAGGCAAGAACAGACAGGCTTTCGGCAGGGAAAATCATGCACAGACCAAATCGCTAGTCTACGAAATATTATCGAACAGTCCATCGAACGGCAGTCGCCCCTATACATAGCTTTTGTGGTTTTTGAAAAGGCCTTCGACTCCGTAGACTGGAAAATCATCTGGAAACTGATGCAGAACTACGAATTTCCACCAAAGTTCATAGCCATCATCCATGCCAGGTGATCCACAACGGAAAGCGGACTGACCCCTATGAAGGCGACTGGAGTGAGGCAAGGTTGTGTGCTCTCACAGACAATCTTCCTGATCGTCATAGACTGGATCACGAGAAAACAACCTCAAACAGCAACACGGGCGTTCAGTGGACCTTCACCAGGCAACTTGAGGATCTTTACTTTGCAGATGACATCAGCCTGTTGTCCCACAACAGCAACACGCACAGACAAAGCTCACTCGGCTCACAGAAGAAGCAGCGATGACTGGCATGACCATCAACATCAAGAAGGCGGAGATAATGCGGGTCAACAACAAGCAAGAAGCCCTACTACAACTATACAACTACATGGAGAATGTATTACAGAGTCTGACCGTTTCACCTACCTTGGCAGCATAGTCACCAAAGATGGAGGTACAGATGAAGATGTAAGAAGCCGAATAAACAAAGCCAGGCTTGCATTCCACACCCTACGACCTATCTGGAACTCCAAGGCTTTATCTTTACACACCAAGATCCACATCTTTAACACAAATGTAAAGGTAATCCTTCTGTATGGATCTGATACATGGCGGGTGACAAATGCCATCACCAACAAGATTCAGACATTCGTCAACAGATTCTGCGCCGCATCCTTAACATCAGATGGCCCGAGATCTCCAATACAGACCTGTGGGAGAGAACCAACCAAAACCCTGTCAGCCAAGACATCAAGAAGCGGAAGTGGAGCTGGATTGGCCACACCTTGCAAAAGCCAGCCGACAATTTAAAAAGACAAGCTCTGAGCTGGAACCCACAGGGGAGGCGCTATGCTCTACTGGGGACGAATATGAACAAGAAGAAGAATCTGTTCGAACGCTGACAAGACTGATGTACATTCGCCTTACTAGAAGTATAAAGAGATGTGGTATTTATTATACGTTTACCTGTTCTGTCGTACCCAGTACTTGATACACACTTCTTTGTCATTGTGCTAACTTCTAATGCCAAAGCGGTTTCTGTGTGCACACAGTTGGTGCAGTGTAAAATATTTTTTCTTAGTTACCAAATAGATTCTTATGATGTATTGAGTTATGCACAAAAGTCTTCTGAGTAGCAATTGAAGTACTTTTGTTTTGGTTTGTGTTGTTTTGTTTTGTTTTGTGTTGTTTTGTTTTGTTTTGTGTTGTGTTGTAGAAATCTAACTGCTAACCGATCTTTGAAAAGCTGCTACATCACAGCATTAACCTTTTAGTGCTCTGGAGATAAACTAAAGAAATAGAAATTTGTTTTCCCTAATATTATTTTCTGCAGAAATTATAGCAGTGAGTTGACGATCCGTAAAGCACTGGACCAAAAGGGAAACAGATGGATCTGAAAACATGAAGGATGACGATATGTGCTGCCTCCCTTCTAAACTCATAAGCAGGCCAGTTCTTAGCCCCCGCGGGGCCCGAGGCAAAGGGCATGTGCGGGGCCCTCACGCGACGATCACACGGTTTTAGTTGGGATCTAAAGTCACATATCAATCAAAAGCGCGGGGCCCTAGGCAGATGCCTCGTCCGCCTGCCCCTAAGCACGGCCCTGCTCATAAGTGTATTCAAAGAAGCATTCAGTAGACCTATGAGCAGCTAAACAAAAGTGATTCTCATCTATGTGATCTGTTCTATGATTGCAACAATGATGTGAATAGTAGCATTTGCAGTTTTTTAATTAATATTAATATTATTATTGTTATTATTATTCTTTTTAAAGCGGCATAAATTTAAACATATGGCTGGAATATAACGCTATGTAAGTGTACATTATTTTTCTAATAATTATTATTATCTTCTATGTTGTTTTTAGAATGTGGAAATCCAAACATACGGCTCCAAGAAAATAGTTCATATTCCTTGAACTTTGGACAGGATTACCCAATGCAAGGAAGATGTGAATGGAATGTAACTGCAGACCAGGGACTGGCCATCATGATGATAGGTTACTTTTGGTACATAGACAATGAGCCGATAAATCGAAATGTTAAAATGTACAAAGGACCAATCAAAAACGAAAGTTCTTTGATCACAATGTGAGTTGCTATCAGCGCTTCTGTTTTCTGCAAGAAGAGCTCATTAATAGGTTTTATTTTATTCTAAAACTACATACACGTGTTTAATTACTTAATAAGATGTAAGCTTTTCTGGAATTAGAGAGCATTCTCTTGTAGCCTCAGTAATTGGTAAAGAAAGGGAAAGTAGTTGCGAAATGAACACTAACAATAACTGAATAGAATAAGTAGCTTTCATTTAAAGGCACACTCCGATAGTGACACACACTTTAAATGTCCCTAATGATTCTAAAACATTTTAGCATTAAAACATAGACACATTGAATTATTTACATGAAACATTTGGCTGGCCAGATGCATAAGAATACGTAAATTAATTTCGTTATCACTGTGCAAATTTTTAGGGACTAGATATATATTTACAAAATCCCTGAACATTTTTTCAAATTTACTCAAAATGAATATTTATTTTAAACTAATCTTCTAAAACTTCATTCAGAAATTAACTTTTAGAATAATTATTCAGTTCAACGTGTTGTCTGATTGAAGTAAATCCAGGTACAACACGATTGCCGTAGATGAGGCATCCAACAACATACTCATCGAATACATCGCCAACTACTCGTCTTACTTCGAAATCTCAATGGCGTTCCTGGCTTCAGAGAACTGTAAGTATTCCAGACGGTTACTACAGAAATCAACTGCTATTTACCATATATGTATACAATTTTGGTTTTATATAAATAAAGTAGAAATTATTCAGGACATTTGTAATTTTTTTAATAGAAAGGAATGCTTTGTTTGCTAGACACTATAGTGGAATTATGTTAAATGGTCATGTTATATCTATGCAACTAGTTATATTTTTGTGTGAACTAATAGTAAATTAATAATAAAATTATTAGTTAGCTACAAAGATTTTTTTACATTCTTAAATATACAAGCTGCAGTTGTAGACAATGCAAGACAGACACATTTTCGTTTGCAGTAGCATGGAGGAGGAAAAAAAAGCCCAATTTACAATATGGAAACTAATGTTCTTTGCATCATTTTATAGCTACTTTTAGCGCTGCTTTTATCTCAGAAAAGTTAAAAATTTAAATAAAAAGTAATAGTGAGGATTTATTCTTGTCTTCTGGAGCATCTATCTATCCATCTTTTATTTCTTGCTTTCTATAGCCACGTGTGGTTCAGTGACAAATGCCAGCGCTGGAGACATCTATTTTATCGCATATCCATCTCATTACATCAACGGATACCACAGGAACGGAATCTGCGTCTGGACTATTGAAGCTGAAGAGGATGAAGTCATTCAGCTACTCATTACAGGATTAAACATACAAAGTGCAATGCCCGGATGTAACGACTCTGCCCGCAGTTATCTGGAGATTTACGATGGATCACAAACAGACAGCAACTTACTTATGCGGTACGAGTTTGTGAAAAATTAAAATACTTATATTTATATTAAAAATTTTTGTGAAGTAAACACGTGATTATCCCTGAGGATTTCTATAACGGTGTGAGTAAATTATCTAGTAATAAAGGAGATATTTATAACAGCTGTAATAGATTTTAATAAGAAGTAAATAACTTTTTGCGCGTGTGTGTGCGTGCGTGAATTTAGCGTTTGTACTTGACAAAAGCAAATAAATGTTTCCACTGCAGAGCATGCAGTGGTGATGAACTACCTAGTTATAACCCGGTAACATCTACCACCCGGCGTCTTGTGGTTGTGCTGACGCTTGACGAAGAACTTGGCTTCACGAGGGCCTGGTTTACAGCTCGTTACAAGTCTTTTAAAAAATCTGCATGTAAGTTTTTGTTCAAAGAGGAATTGCTTGGGTTTTCATATAGTTACCTTCTGACGAGAAACAATGTAAGTAAAATAAAAAAATTATTTGTGTATCTTTTAAAGTCACATTTTAAAGAACAAAAAAGAATCTTGTGAAATACAAAAATATTATATTGATTATATAAGTGTAAAGGAACATCAAGAAGAGGATAAATATATCCATATTTTAAAGCTTTACTTAAAAAGATGTTCATTAAATTAGTCAAAGTACAGAAATGTTCGTTAAACGAAGGTTTAAAATTATGTTTATTCCTTTGTTTGGTTATTTCCTTTTCTTTCTGTTTTTCTTCGCTGATTTTTTCGTTTTATTTATATATTTTTATATTCTTGTTTTTATCTCTCGTCCACTTTCTGTCAATCACATAGACGACAGAAGTAGAGACGACAGAAACAGCAATCAATTAAAAATGTCATCGATTACTCTAATAAAACTAATTCCATCCTTCTCTGTACGTTCAAAATAAATGTTCAAATTAACTAAATATGTTTTCCAGTTCTGAGAGACTGTGGCGGGGACATTTCTGGTGACCAGGGTGTTGTGTCGTCTCCAAACTACCCGGCAAACTACGACAACCTGCGAGTGTGCGAGTGGAGGATCACAGTGGAAGATTCGTTCAGCATTAGGATGGACATACATGACCTTGACATCAGGCCCTCTTATTACGGGTGTCATGGAGATTCTTTACTGGTAAGAACGTATTTTGGATCGCATGATCCTTAAAACTCCTCGGTACCCGATTTATCAGGAAGGGTGAAGGTAGTTGAAGAGAAAAGATGGGCTCTGTTATTCGCATGCAGTGCTCTTGATACAGTGAACCACATTTACGGTAAGCAGCCACTGGAACTCGCTGGGGAACAGCTAGATAGTTCAGCTGCTAGCAAATCTCGCCACAATGACATGTCTTGAGCAGTGGTGAGCAATATCGACAAAGAACGACTAGTTCAATCAAATAGACCCCCCTCCCCTACCCGGAAGGACGGTTTTAGACACATGACTGAACTGCAAAAACCAAACTGTCGCGTATCGCATTCGGGCACCGCAAGACTCGCACTCTCACAGACACACTCACAGACTTCCACTCGCCCGAAGCGAGCAACGAAGCCACTCACTTCTCAGTGGACACAAAACGCATATACGAGGGGAAAATACAACACGCAAGTTTATTGGCGGTACCCAAAGTAAGATTCGGCAACTTCAAAGGACGGGAAAGAAAAAAAGAAAAAAAAAAAAAGAAAACGAAACAGGCATGAAATCAAAACTACAAAGTAACCCGACCGAAGGAGAGATCCCCCCCTCCCCCTTCCGGAAAAAAAAACGCAAACAGTGAAGTACACCCCATGAACAAACTAAAGGTCCCGCGCGACGTCCAGTGTTCACAGTAACAACAGTTTATCCGCTTCCCTGACTTCTGCCAGAGGTGATGCAAAGCTGACGTCACCACGTCCAGTAACCACGTCACACAGCCGCTTACTGTCCTGTGGCCTGACGATTCACGCAGTTCTGGTGTCTTGGAATTTGGCCGCTGGTGGGTAGTCCAAGCGTACCCTTCTGAGCTTTGAGAAGGATGCCTTTGCTTACACCTGCCGTCTCCCGTTTCAGCGCGTTCCTTGGAACCTGTACAAAGCCAACCACGTGAATAACATTCTTTGGCCATACACATGTATAATCACAAAGCCGGTCTCTCATGCGTCTCTGGTAACCTTATCTCAACAACGTCGTATGCTATGACAGAAACAAAACCCTGTCTACACAGAGAAGCCCCCTAATACAATCTTGAACGCTAAACACATATCATGATAACACAAATAAAAATCTCCCATAATACAGACTCAACACATAAGCCCGTCCACAACCCATATACATCTATACAAAGACCTCGCACACTTGCACACAGGCTGGCCAGCCACTAGCTTGGACAACGGTGACAGGAAGCTCTCTGTACTCACCCACTCGGCTCGTGATGTACCCGCTCTGCCACCCGCAGAAAACGCCGGAGAAAAGAAACCTCTGCGAGGACACATCCCATCCCAGGACAAAGCACACAGCCTCTCTGGTACACCAACGCCTTCCAGTACCAAAGCTCTTCGATCTGACTCCGGTCCGATCCCGGACTTCCAATACAAAGGTGCCGGTCTAACTCAAGGGGAGAGGGAACCTTCCGTCCTTCCCATGCCACAAGGGCCCCCGCCCCTTCCCCCGTTAGATCAAACGACCGGATATGCCGCCCCAGCAAGCAACACGCGACACAAACAACCAGAAAAGAAGGCGTACTTTTGAGGGTGGTGACCAGTGTTCTTTCAAAGGCTTAAATACCTATATAATATACATCTGAACTCCTCGTATTCCACTTCCCAGCCAGCCAAATACACTCTTCCTCCTTATTATTCCTGTCATCATACCAACATCATATGGTCTCAAGAGTTTTGGTTATTTTCCAGAAAAACAATGGAACTTTCTCCCTTTCCATATCACCCACCTAGGTAAAACTAAATTCTCTATTATCTATCTTTTTTCCTGAACCTTTTCGCTGTTCTCCATTTCAAAGCCGATTTAAGTTTTTCTGATTTACGGACATTTTGCAATGGTCTGAGAATATCAGTGACATCGACTGAACCCCCGATAATAAGTGTTTTTTGGCATCATTTATAGACTTCTCTGTTTACGGATGCTTCTATTCTTTGTGCTGAAAACTGAGAACCAGGGAGTTCAATCAAAACAGCTTCAAAACAAGTGTCACGCCTTGACCTCGAGGTCTTGTTTTTCTTTGATGCTGAGGACTATGGTCTCTTAATGTAGTTTGTTATGCTTTTGTCTATGCTAGGTTTCTTTTATGTTTGTATATTTACATATCTTTTGTAAGGTTGTATGTTTAGATCACAGGTGCATACCCCTCAGGTCAGGTCTACCGATTATGTGGAAGCTTCTATGGACTTGTGATATATTCTGCGAGCAACAACTTGACGATGAGGTTTGTCTCTGACTGGGAGAATAATGGAGGAGGGTTTAATGCATCGTGGAGAAAAGGTATGATTTCCTTAAATAGTTTAAATAGACTTAATGAAGCTGTATAAGATGTTTGAGCAATTGTACATAAATAGGGAATGTTTGGATTGTACTTATACAATATTATCTAGTAAATGAACTAAATCCTATCATCAGGAGATATGCGATACTAGGAATAGTCTTTAACCTTGTAAACATATTTATTTGTTACATGTTTAATGATATGATTGAATGCTGCAACATTTTTTTTATATATGTCTCATCTATTTCAGACAAATAATTTGAAGTTATTGTATATTCATAATGTCCACGGTATATTTACACAGCAAATAGCTGTCTTTGAATTGTAGACTAAATTCAGCTTCGGTCAAATATCGTAAGCGTTTAGAGAGTATGATGTACGTTTACACATTTTCTATGAAACGCTCCCTTGAATTCTACTTCGAAAATGATTTTTAAGCCAAATCTGTTAGCTAATTAACTGTTGTATGCTGGTTCTGCCTAATAGAACAAACCTAAATATACTTCTAGCGCTCCATTGCTGTTCATTAGACCTGTTATTTATTTTAAAAATACATTAACATATTTCTTTATATTTTATACAACCAAAGGTTGGTAATATAGTGTTTTGATGCATAAATTGGCTAACAATAATAAAGACGACTGTGTGCAATAAGAAGCTGCTGCAGAAAGGTATTTAAAACTAATATAATTGAACTCAATACTTATTAGCAACTCCATGAAGATTAAGACAGGAAACGAAGAGCATAATAAACATACATTATAAACTTTAAAAATGCTTTTTAACTTTAATTGCTCTCGTAAATCTATATACGTTTTTAGTTAAAACATCATCTATTTACTTTGAAATGTTCGAAACATCGCCATGGTTGAAGTATAAATTATAATGCGTTTTATATCTTTGCTTAGAAAGTTATGATGGGTACATATGTTCTGAATGCGTAGGACTAATAGACTTGGGGAAAGTTTACCACAATGCAAAAATGCGCTAGTGAAATTTTTAACTTTAATTAAATTAACTTTATCTTATATCTTCAGCATAGTTACTATGACATCAGTTTTTACCATAATATTTCTGGACACCTCTTTTATTCTAGTATGTGAGTTGTCACTGCAGACTTCCAGCGGCTGGATACAGTCTCTACGGTTCCCCGCCACCTACCTGGACAATCTGAGCTGTTCGTATTTTATAGGGACAAATACTTACCAACCTGGCTTCTCTTATATCTTCACTTTCGAAACCTTTGATCTACAAGAACCTGATTCCAACGGATCCTGCATATACGATTTTTTGGAGGTGAGACGTGGGGCAAAGTACTGGGTATTTCATGGATAATTCATTAGCACTGGGGTTGACAGCTCGACAGCTCGTAGACGTCCTCGTTGACAACAGGTCAAACCCTTCTCATGCTATTTTCCTTTTGGGCCTTTTATCTTTCCATTTTTCCTATCATCAAAACTTTCAGCTCTTCACCTGCAGCAACAGTTTAAAGTCTAGTACAGGTAAGGAGGAGATCAGCCTCAAAGGGTTGCATAAGCGGATTCTATGACCACACAAGTAAACGGGTCTCACCATGTCTAGGGCAATGAGTAGCTGCTGGGCAGGTGAGGGGTTCCAATCACAGTGTGCACCAAGCTTGAATCAGCGGCTTTTGCAATTAACCAAACTGACCATTAGGCTCCTTTGCCTCGTCACTAAGGGAATGCAGGTAATGAATTATCCAGGGAGAACGCTAACCTGCTAACCCTCATCAGGGAAACTGATCTGGGGGAAGAATACCCTTCGTTTCATCCCCACCCGTTCTTTATTATGATCACCAGATTTTAACTATGGTGCAGCAAAGCAGTTACAACGACAGTCTTTATTCATAGCCGCCATTTACTCAGCGGTGAGTCCAAGTCTGTCAAGGTTCATCTCTGCAATAACAATGAATCCGAGATTTCGGACAGACGACGTGAAGTTGATGTTGGTGTCGCTCACCTTGATGTACTTGCGTGGACTGATGATCAAAAGATGGCGTCCGTTTTATCACCGTTAAGTTTGTTTATTCTGTGTTATTCAATCTGTCACAGCACTAATACAGGCTTTGGACGTGTGATAAGCATAGGATTGATGAGAATTGATGAGAAACATGATGAGATGGGATAAAGAGAAAAATTGGTGTGACACAGAAGTTAAAATGCTATAGACATTTTATTAGACTGCTCAGCTAAAAGATACAAGCATGGCCTGATTGATGTAGTGACTTTCGGTCATAGAAATCTGTCAGTAAAACAATAAAAACTACTGCTTTAGGAATAGGAAAGAATGGATGATGATGATGATGATGATGGCAAAACTATGGATTGATTCTAGATCCTGCAAGTTCCATCCTATAACCCGGGATACTTCGTACCTCCAGAGGCCAAGAAGTTCTGTGGGAAAGGACCAACGGAAAACTTAAGAACCTATTTTCCAACCACTCTACACTTTGTCACAGACGGCAATATAACAATGGGTGGCTTCAACATTTCGTTTGTGTCGACAATGGCTGGTAAAGTGATCTTTTTCTGTTTATTGCACAGAGTACGCTTTCGGTTATGTTCATATCATGAATTTAACTGTAAATTTTGCATTTAAAATTTAGAGACAAATAAAAAAAATGATTTTTTTTTCATTGAAGATAAAAAGAATTCATCAAACACTTTTGATTGAGACTAGTTTGGAGATTTGTGAGTTAGATAACCCTAAGGAAATTAGTTCTCGCATAGCCATTGAAAAAAGATTTCGGCTGGCGAGATGAAAAAGTATATGGTAATGTCTTCTACGGAAATACCTAGTAGACGATCCAGTTGAAGGTAAGATAGATATGATAAAGGACTAGGGATAATGAAATTGGGAAAGGATTGTGAGCTAGTAAACAAAGAAATCATGATCGTTTACAGTTTAGAAATATGGGTAGACGCATTTTGATTATAAAGAATGTGTTATAGGGTGCGGCGAAAGCCTACTTGTCGGAGAAAAAGGTTTCGTCACAAGTCCGAACCACCCAGGGACATTTCCTCAATCCCTTCGATGTAACACTACCATACGAGTACAACCTGGACACAAAATCATTTTGACCTTCACCTCATTTTTCTTGAGTAACTTCCTGCAGCCAGACAACGGACAAGAGTGCTGGAGGCGGTCTGAAGCTTTCCTGGACATCTACGACAGTCTTCCGACAGGATCAGCTTGGATAGGGACGTAAGTCTTCTTTCAGATGTGTTACATAAAGAACAACTGTATGCTACACCGGCAAAACTCAAGGGTCAGTGCTGGGAATATGGGCCACTGTAAGCTGGCATTGTTAGAAATATGGCCAAAGAAGAAAAAGGAAACGGCGTTAGCACATTACATATTAGACATTGCAACATGTTTATGACCAAGCTGGCCAACCGGCTGTGGTTTACTTGGAGTAGAGATGAGCGATTCCAAGTGTATTGGTTGAGGCCTTGATCAACAACAACCATGCTCTCTGTTGCCAAGCTTCAGGATGGAGACGGTGTAAAATGTGCCGCTGGAACCAAAGCAAATGGAAACATCTACTGGCACAAATATGGATGATTTTGAATGTTTGCAAAAGAGTTGTAACTTGTCTGTTATGTATAATATGTGTCATACATCGTGAAGTATGCGTCCAAAATAGTTTGGTTAATTATATACTTTATTCTCTCATATCATATACTTTTCTTCTGCGTAACTTGCTTCTGTTGAAAATGCTTATCTCCACGTCTGTTCCTCCATTTATTAATCATCTCCATTCTTTGTGGAGTCCTTTTTATCGCCCTTTTAGTTATTTAATATTCTTTGTATTTTAAAAGTATAGTAGATTATATAATAGATTATTCACATCCTATCAGATACTGTGGGTATGCATCGCCCCGACCCATAACGTCCACCAGCAATGAGCTGAGCCTAAGCTTCAGATCCTCCTATAACACCTACGCTACTGGGTTCAACGCGACATACGTATCGATTCCAGAAGTGACTGGCAAGTATTGATCTCTTGTGGTCTGTGAGACATTTGGAGAAGCAATATTATAGTATAAAAGCAGTTGTTCTATGATTTTTATGCTAGAGACATGTCTTATCGTGTACAGGAAGTTATGCTAATTCATTTAAAAAGCTCTCCAATTGTCTGTTGTTGTGTTGTTGGAAGTTAGTTCACGTTTACTTTTTTGAATAGATGAATGTAGGGAGGAGGACTTTCTCAATAAATTATCAAGCAGACAGATCCTTTCTATCATGCCGAGCGATTCATGTTGTTCATAACGTGGTACCTGTGTCTTTGATGAAGCAGAAAATAATAGTGTCAAAGTTTAAATGCGATGACACCTGGTCCAGTAATGATGCAGTCAAGAAAATAACTATTTCATTTTTTGTGATTGTGCTGGATTTTTGTATTCATATTATATATATAGGAACTTTTACAATATCCTTTTTCTGTATATGATTGATATGGTAAATAGATGTGTAAACATTTTTGCTTTTGACACATTTATAAATAATACCTGTTTGTGTATAATCATGTCATCTAAGTGATGAACAAATTTCTTTCTAGACATGTGATAGCTTTAGGTCGTCAAGTAAGATAGTTATCTTGTAATCTAGAGAAAAGGCTAATCAGCCTATTTAAATGAGTTTTGCACCTGAAACGTATCAACACTTGAAGCAACCACCATTTGTCGAGAGATCGCGAGATTATTAGTGAGTGTCGGTGGTCCTGAAGGCACTGCCTGAATTTTTGCAAATCAGAGAAACACTGCACTTACATACAGGTGAGATTTCATTTTATAAATCATTTAGCTAAAATAATGGTATGTATAGATTGTCATATATATTTTATTGTCTTAGATTATTATGCCAATCAAACGGTGACAACAGGAAAGCAACTTCAAATAAATTCATCTTTGACACAGTGACAGTGTAAATAACGTGTTAAAACCTCTGTAGATGACTACTCACCACATGTCTATCATGGTTAGTTATTCATTTTGTTTAATATCTTTTTTCCATTTTTATTATAATTATTGTTTACAGACTACTGGAATCAGCCAGATTCTCTCCGGAACTATTTCTTTGATCAAAGGACGTGAGTGTTTGTGACAACACAATAAACAATGCATTAGCTCCCGATCTGATGATACCTGGACCATAAGTGACTATGGTTTGTTATTACTAGTCTAGAGAACTCCAGAAATACCAAGCTGCCTCTCAAGAGAGCCAGATGACCGGATGGCTTCCAACATCACTGGCTGACCTTTTGTTTTAAGTGAAATACTCAGTGTGAGTAGGACCAGCTATGTAGTGCTACAAACCTCTATGTCGAGCTGAAGGATGCTATTGAAGTCCTACACAGACGCTCTACGTGCTATTATGATTATAATTAAGAGTGTATATAAGGGCATGAGTATTTTTAGTTTATATTGAGCAATTATACATGTTTATAGAGTTTATGTAGAAATTTGCTTTGCTTATTTGCATATCTGATGTTTATGATTTAAACGTGTGCACACACATCGATGGATTAAATATGTTTATAAATATGTGGAATGTTTGTGTACAAAGCATTAAACGCCAGCTTTTATACGGGTACATGCGTTTACTACTAAGCATATTTGTTATGTGCATATAAAATTAAAAAGGTTAACTGATTTCATCATTGACTGATTATTTTTCTTTCTTCCAATATTGTTGTGCAGTCTGAGTGTTTATTCTTAATATATCTTTGTTATTAATAAATGTATTATTTTGACTAAATCAGTTTTACTGCAACATAGCTTTTCATATTTCAACAACCTAGACATTTCATATTAATAGTTTATATTTGTTCCATTTTCAAAAAAATAAGTTCTCGATTGTTTAATCTTTGAAGAGGTGCATGCATACATAGTACTCTATTTTGTTTTTTAATTAAATTGTAATATGTTTCACTGCTGAAAGATTTTAGTTTCAGGTCAGTAATTGGAGAGCCGAGGTTACCATGACTCAAGGAAGGAAATCTGCCAGTCGTTTGAAAATATTTTCTTTCATTATTGAGTAATTAGTAATAAATAGCATAGAGTAAATATTTTGCAAGAAGACTATCAATAGTGATGATGATAGAAAATGAAACATGGTTTATTGCTTTAGCTCTAAATGACTCCTGCCATTTCTACAGCCAACCATAACATACACTTGTTTCTATATTACTCAAGTCTTCCGTTTTATTATTAGAAACTCTGTGTCAAGTCGATGTATAAAGTAAAATGTGAGAGCAGAATGTGAGTTGTATATAAAAATCATTCGTATCTTGATGTGAGTTAGGTTTCTTCTCCTAAGAGCTTAGGCTCTCCTTTTTTTGTCCTTCTCCTTTCTGCTGTTGTTAGTGATTTTTGGTCGATTTTGATGTGAACTGTGCTTTCTGATTTCTTTCCTCTGCCTGATTCTTTTCAGGATTGTTTTCACTCCTAAACCAACTTTGTTATATTAAAGGTCCCTATAGTTATATTTTTGACATATTTTCTTCTTAGCTGCAGATTTTACACTTTCGCATGTCCAAACATCTTGGATTTCACTCACGAACAGAAGATTTACAACTGGCTTATCGTGGACTGGTGGACAGATTTTGTGGGGACAAAAATGATCAAGGCAAGAAGATCTGGTGTATTTATTAATATCCCAAATACAATTAGTGTGCATTTCTTGTTTTCCTGCAGGAGAAAGTAACACTTTCCAAACCTGGTTCATTCATATTTGTTTAGTTAATAATGCCCTTTACTCTCTCGCGTCATGCAGTGTCGTTCTGTTTTAAATGGGGATCCTTACAACTCACCCTAAGTCTATATTTGCTCATGTCATTCTCCTTATTGTCTATTAGTTAGCTTATTGGCTACGTAGGGAGAAATTGCGCGCTGCTACCAGCTGGCGAAGTTAAAATAAAATTTCGAATGGTATTTTAAAATTTGTTTATCTAGTAAACTTCAATGTTGACAATTACCGGTGATACTCGGTTTTAAAGAGCATTTTTAAAACATCTACGTGGAGTAAATTTTAAGAAATATAGGTTTTGCTTACTGGTAGTACAGTCAAATGAAAGATTGTAACTGTATGCGACAGAGAATTCACACATCGAAAAGTAGGTCAACCGTTATAAATTATCAAAAAAATTATTTACTCGATATAAACAAACATAAAGTACCAAACAAACACATAGTTTATTACAATATACATTTGAATTTAAATACTACTTACTGTTTTCTTCTTGTATTCAGCTGAGTACAAATCCAGGTTGAATTGAGTATCCGGTAAACGAATTTAAGATGGCGCTTAAACACAGAATCTTTGCCTACTTTCGAGCATAACAAAATGCCTGATTGGTGGTCTTGTTCAGCCTTTGAAGGGAAGTAATCTATAGTTGAAGAACTTCTAAAGGTTCCAGTACTTGCCTCCCTTATGTATTCATTTACGCAGAGAGATGACAACAATGCTTCACACGGGGTAGTAATCATTTCAGTGGCGTGCATACATGTGAGTTGTAAGTTTGGATATTGCGTTCTATGTTAAAAGTAGTAATCATATCATTAACTTTATCCATTTAATTCGACCTTTTTGCCATTGTTATTAGGATTCACTAAAAGTTTTGCATGCGTTTGTCTTGATGTGTGCCAAATGCCGACAGTGCAGTATTTATTCAGGAACACGGAGTATTGACATTATTTTTGCAACATTTGCATAGTTTTTTTCTCTTTTCAGAGCTTTAAGTTCTTTTCGCCTCCTCTGTTGATTGGCCAGTCTTTCATTATCAATTGAGGAATATTTGATTAGCAGTAAAGTAGGTTTAAGCTGAATGATTACTAGATTTTAAAGACTGTATTTTTCATGTCAACGTTTGTGTTCTTGGTATGATGGTGCGCTGTATCCTGGGCTTCTAGAGATGCAGCAACCGGAAAATGATTTGCGTCTGTGTTCTTGACATGCTCCATCTTTTGAAGCTCCGTCGGTGGATTTTGTAGACTTTTCGATACTACATTTATTTGTTAAATTCAGATTTTTGTTGGTGTTTTCTCATCCGAAAGTCACACCAAGAGAATCTTCTTGTGTCCCGAGGCCTGAGGCATTTCATGACAAAGATACCGAGCCCCCCCCCTTGTTTCACTATAATTTTTTTCCCCCTCAATGTCTGCAGTAGTACTTGGGGTGGGTGGGGTTGAGAATACGTGGGGGGTAGATGGGTAGGACGGGTGAAGTCACTTAACAACATATTATCGTTTTCGTCACTACATACCCTTAGCCGTCACTTGTCACATTTAGGAGCAAGGGCTTTTAACAGGTGCCTTCTCCACCACTTTGCTTTCCCGTCAAAAAGAGGGTTCGCTTTTGGGGTGCTTTACACATTCACCCAAACACTTAACAAAAACAAAAAAAACACTGTTCCTTATAAGAAAAAGTGTGTGTGTGTTTTTTTTTCTTTTTTCTTTAAATGAGCTTCTTTTTGAGTTGGTTGGAAGTTTTTTTTAAAAAAGATTTTCAATCGTCAGGGTATATCACCCTCAGTGACCCTCAGCGCGCAACGTCATCATCTGGCGGGTTCAAACGGTCCTGTCAGCCCAGCGGGAGCCTCGTGTTACTGTGTGACGGCAACCTGAGACATCCGGGAGATCACATGTCAGTGAGAGAGGTGTGCCAACGAGTGTTTAGTGGAGGTTGATGGGCAAACCGCCTCATACAGGTTGGAGTTCAGTTGTCTCATAAGTAAGTAGTCAAGTGAGCAGAGATAAAGTCTCCCAACGAAAATAATGAAAATATTTCTTATTTTCTTCCTTTTCAGTAGGGTTAACATTGGTACTAACTAAAGAGAAATGACGCATTTTATTATTTTGGTTTACTTGCACTGTACACTAATTAGTTAATGATTATCGTTTTTTCCAATTCACACTAATCATCATTTAATTGGTGTAGGTTTCTGCCAATACACACTAATCAGTTTAATTCAGTGCATTTCTTTAACTGCAAGCTGATCAGTTAATTACTGTGCTTTGTAATCCACTGCTTATGAATCAGACAAAGACTGGTCGTGGACTAAGGTGGGTA
Organism: Pomacea maculata; assembly: GCA_004794325.1. Lineage (NCBI taxonomy): Eukaryota > Metazoa > Mollusca > Gastropoda > Architaenioglossa > Ampullariidae > Pomacea > Pomacea maculata. The sequence goes on along the minus strand of SRHC01002975.1, from coordinate 28,986 downwards.
GATCATCTAATCAAGGTAAACGAATTGTATTGTTCCGTAGAGAGGCGTGGATGAGAGTTGTGATTATGTATGGTTTGTGAGATAACATTTGTATTAACTTAAAAGACATACTCGCTCATTTCCGTTCTGTAAAAATGTTTTAACCTCATAGTTAAGAACAGGAAACTTTGTGGTCATTAGCTTCATGCTCGTATGGGACGAGTGTAGTTTAAGAACGACAGAATTGTTTACTAAATCGCAGTGTGTTTCAGGTTCCTCATGCTCCTCACCGCTATTTATAATTATCTATAGATTACTATTTATAACTAGTCTTAATGACTCCGAGTGGAGTTCGCCTGCGTGTCCCAGAGAGTAAGTCCTCCGTTCTAATTCGACAACGGTTTCTTTGTCACCTGCCCCGGTCGTCAACAATAGAAAGTGGATTTTCTGTCTACGTCGGGTACGTCACCTTCAGCTACCCCAAGGTACCCTATCAACATTTGGCGTATTTTAAGGATCCTCCCCGCCCAATGGGAGTCACGTCTACCCGTGTGACGGCGAACTGAGACCTTCATCAGATCAGTCGTCAGCGAGTGGGGCTTGCCAAAGCATTTTTCACCTTCCTTTTCCACTTTGCCGTGTACTGAACAGGAAGCTCGAGCCTATATCTAAAGTACCTGTGACCTTCTGTAAGTAAAATTACCTTTTGTAAAATCGCCATGGTCGCTTAGTCTCAACTCTGACATCTCGCTGCTCATGATTGCATGATGACCACACATATCAGTTGAAACAAAGGAAGGTCAAGTTACAGACCTGACTCGTTTTCTTAACGAAATCGCTTTGGTGGTAGAACAAGGGAATAAAAGTAGAGTGTTTAGAAGTTGCTTGCCTGTAAATGTTAATGAATTCATTGACCTCTTTGCTTAAGGTATTGTTACAGTTGAGACCAGGAATATTAACAACTTTGATTAACCCATGAGAGAGAATTTAGTTTTGCAATTTGTGTGTATTTAAAATTTTATTCGTTTTACCTCGCTCCCCTTTCAAAAGGTGCTTATCCATTCGTTCAATAATGTTTCCAAACTGGGTGTATTTGATATTATGTTTAAAGTGTATGCTGAAATAAGACGAGAGTAGGATAATAAACAGGGTGACCACCTGTGCAGTTCAACATTTTTTTCTGTAGAACATAATGCGTTAAACCCTCCACAACCGTCACAGTTCCATTTCCATTGGTGTAAGGCGGATTTACAGCCATCCCTTTAAATGTCCCCACCCGGTGAGGCTTGATAGGATAAGATGATTCCAGGTACATCTTCCTTGACACCTCGCATACCTTTATAGGTTTCCCAGACAGAACAAGAATTAACGATGCCGAGCTCACAAAGTGTCAATGCTAAAACTGATAATAAATCACAATCAACCCGGAATAAGCCGGGTTGCCTAAAAGAAACATAAATACTGTTTATCAAGCTGTGCTGAATGTCTCTTTCGTTGGTTGTTGGTAGAGGCACGGCAGTCCTTTCGATAATATCCTGCGTGCAAAACAAGATCGCATAGGGAATAGGCTATGGAAAACATCCTTTGAAAGTGTCTTACAAGGATGTGAGAAGGTAACCTTAGCCTCATTGCTTTCACATTTAAGTGCCACGGCATTTAAAAACAGCCCGGCGTTCAAAAGGTCTGGCTTGTTATTTACTTATTTTTTGGAGGGAAAATTTTCTAGTATTGCAGAGAGCAGAGGAAGGTATACAATACTATCAATTGCTAGGGGTCAGGAAACATTCGAGAGGCGAAACTGTTTACTTATTCTCAAGGACATCTTGACATCTTCCCCCAAAGCATTATGGGAAAAATCCTGGCGGTGTTGGAGCAAACAAAAGAAACGGTGTTGTGCTGTATTAGATATTTGTAGAACATCTACTATTTCTCTATAAGAGCTATGTAACATGTGTAGTTGTGGGACACGTCACTCTGCAAGTTCTAAACTAAAAAACTATATATATTTTAGGCATGATATTATTTTGCAAACAATAACAGGGGAACCCGGTAGTGTAGCGGTTAAAACATTCGCTTGTCATTGCTTTTAGTGAGAAATGCAGGGTTCAAATCTCGTCTGGGGACACTCTGTACGAGACACTTGTTTGGCTTTTTTCTGGGTTCTCCGGTTTCCCCCTTCATACCCTCTCCTACATACTACGAAATCACATGAAGGTGGAAGCACTTTCCTACTAAATAAACCAACCATCACCAACGATAGCACTATTCAGTGAATATGAATGAGTTTCAAGCTTTGATGTGGAGCTTATGTGACCTGTAGCAGGTGAGATACTGTGAAAACAGTTTTTACCTAGTGTAGCATGATGGTTTCTGTGCACGCATCTTCGCACTTTCTTTGTCAAGGTGTCGTACATTTACTGATGTTTTCATAGCTCTCGGTTTACTTGTATTACTTCGTGTTCATTTCATCTACACGGAGAAATGCATTTATAAATTCTATTAATATTATCATTTCTCTAAATTTAAGTCAAGTGTGTTTAGAAGTAAGATAACCAAGAGAAAACAACTTGTAGGTCATTCACCATTAAAAATTACAAAATCATTCGATGTTATAGCCTTTCCACGTTTTTCAAAAGCCTATTGCAAAGAAAGTGCAGAATGTTATTGTTTAAAAAGGTTAAACCTAAATGATTTCTAACAGAGTTCTGTAACATCAAACGCCGTCTGGGGTTTTAAGACTTTTTCCCTCTTGCCAGGTACATCCTGAATTTAAAAAAAAACTCTATATAACTTTTTGTCTATGACATTTTATAAATAAAACAGTGCGTGTCAATGTATATGGTGGGTGGATGGCAATTAAAACCTAATAAAATCTTGTCAGGAAAACTGGTTTCAATTATGACCCAGTCGAAGGCTGTAAGTTACTCCATGGCAATCATTAATTTTTTTTGTTTGTTTTTATCCGTTAAAAAATTTTACCGGTTAAACAAAGACGTGTCAAGCGGAAGAAAATGTGATATACCTGTACTACCCAAAACTGTACAATGAGAAAAAGAAAATTTGCAATGGTACAGAAGAGCAAGAGATTTGCTTGCGGATGGCGCTACAACAACCTCTATCTCTGTTGTTTTGAACTTTGTTGTCCTGTTACCGAATACACGATGACAACCTCTCAGTGGTGCATGTATAAGTTTGAATCAAAGAGTTTGATCAAATTTTGACAGCAACATCACAACTGGAAGAGTTAGCGGCAGAAATCAATCCAGGTGAAGCCTGACATCCTAATTAGTTACATAAATAACCCATAGAAACACACCTGATAATTGCTTTCTGTATTTGTCTGTTGACTAGGTAGAAGGGTCACCAAACCAATGGCTAACCTTTGTTTCATCCTGCTACTTCTCCTGACTGCTGTATCCAGGACTACCAGTACCAGTAAGTGGCACATAGACGGATTTCCTAGGTCTATAGTCAGAGACAGGACAAGGTGTATAGTCATAGCTGGGTTATTGCTGTAATTTAATAATAATTTAACAAATAACTACCTTTCAGAGTGGTTATATGGAGTAGGGGACAAAGTTCAGAAGACAAGAGAGTTTTAGGGTCGACAGGATAAAAGACATTTTTAATTAAAAACTAAATGAGTAGCAATGAAATGAAGAAATCAATGTTAAAGGCACCTACTTTTACCACAAAACCGGCCAGAATGCAAAATATCAAGATTAAAATGAAATTGCAGAAAATATTGATTCGTTATATTGTTGACATCAAAATGTGTTTTTACTTGATTTATCCTCACTATATGGTATTTGGTTTTAAAATTATCTTTTCTGGAGTTTTGAGAATATATTTGTTTTATTATTCACCTTGTTTATCATCTATTCAAGATTACAACTGAAAGAAGTTTTCTTGGTGCTTTTAGAATTACACAGAAAGTAAAACTCTGTGGCCAGAAATCCCGCACGTGATCATTTGTTTTTAAACTGATTAGCGTGTGACATATCCATCCCAATCAACTACAATGGGACCATCGAGTCGCCAGGATTTCCAGATGAATACTACGGGGACCAGAACTGTTCGTATAGTTTACAGTTCAGTTCTCTGGGCATCTGGCACATCAACTTCACCTTCTTTAACCTTCCAAACACATCATGTGACACTGACTACTTGGAGGTAGACGATTGCATTCCATTGACAGACACCTGTAACGACAAGGAGTAAATTGGAAATGTTATTTTAATTGCTTTATGAAATATTGCTTTTAACAATTGGATTTACGATCAGAATGATAAAACGATAGTGGATAAACAGTTTTGTCAAAACTAACCTGTATCATGAGATATGCAGACAGGGAAAATAGATTTATAATATTGTTTAGGTTTTTTCAAAAATATTTAAAGTAGGTTAAATAATAAAACACAACTCCTTTTGCCACTTCCCTTTTCTGCGTGACTTGCGTTCCTGTTGTGTGCTTTCGTGTGTATGTCTGTGGTGTGTGTGTTTTTTGTGTGTTTGTGTGTGTGTGTGTGTTTTGTTCGTGAATGTATGTGTCTGACCCTTTGTTAGCTCCGTGTTATATTTTAAACGCATTGATATTTCATTTGTGCAGACAAATGTGTTAAAAAGAATTATCTTTATGCAACAAAGAAAAATCCACAGGCACGTAAAATCACACAGAAAAAGATTTAATCTTCTTTTCTTGAAGTTTTGGGACGATTTTTGCATTTAATCGTATGGGAATACCTTTGAAAGAAGTTCTTTAAATTGATTTCAGGTGGACTATAATTTGTCTCAGCAAAGGTATTGTCACAACTCGCCGCCCCCTAACCTGACAAACATCTACCAGTTTCGGTTCGTTTCCAGCTTTAACGCGTCCGCAGGCTATGGGTTCCAGGCTCGTGTGAGCATGGCGCTAGGTGAGTGAGCCCTAGTGTTTAAACACATACAAAAAATAGACATAATATTTTTATAAACTTCCATATAATTGCAAAGAATTATTTCGGATTTCTCAAGCCTTACAGATGTAGAGCGCACAATTACAAATTATTGTCCTACTACTGCTGCTGAGTAGCAACTATCATTTAAACGTAAAGGATGTCTATAAAATTTCGAAGGTATATATATATTTCTCTCAAAGAACAGTATACCTGGGACATATAAACATTAAATGAGGCTCTGTTTCATCCATATCTGTACAAAATAGATAATTAAGCGCACACTGAGGAACAAGCGTTGCATAATTGTGATCAAGGAAATTGCAGTATGTATTATCTCTGATGCAAGTCTACAGAGTTAGTCCCCTTTACTGAACCGCAACAGAAGCTCAGCAGCAGCGGCGACTCTTCCTTGATGCAAGCTTAAGTCCTTGAGCCAGGTGGCCAATCAAAAGGCTCAAATAGGGTCCTTGTATAATCTTCCTTTGGAAGAGAAAATGTGCGACCGGTCAAAAGATTCCTGGTTCAAACCATCTTTTACCGTTGGAATACAGTGTTATGTAAGTGTACCTTGTTATTGATATTATTGTCAATTATTATGATTGTTTGGTCTCCTTTTTTGCAGAATGTGGAATGACAGACATACGTCTCCAAGAAAATATTCCATTATTCTTGTACTATAATTACCTCGAGCCAGTGGAAGGAAGGTGTGAATGGAGAGTAACGGCAGACCAGGGGCTGTCCATCATGATGATAGGCAACATAAACTCCAATGACTACGAGTTCATAAAATCGAAATTTAAAATTTACAAAGGAACAACCAAAGACCAAAGTTATTTGATCAATTTGTGAGTTGCATTCAAAGTTACTGTTTATAGCGAGAAAAGATAATATATTAGTTTTAACTTACCGAAGGATGGAGCAATCTGTGCAGTTGTGCTTTGAGTGTTAGTATATCAGTATTGCATAAAGAGGTAGTGGGTTTAAAAACTGGCGCCGATGACAAGAATTTTCAATCAGTATGCAGTAGTAGTCTGACGGGAGATCTTGAGAAACATCGACTGACTATACTAACTGGTCATAAGGTCGATCTCTTCTGTGAGTTGGCTGCGAATCGGACTAAAAGAATCGCAAAGTGGGCAGCATTTCTGATATTTTTACAGTGTCTGGTTGAGACTTACACATTATTATCTCCAAATAGTGGGTTTTTTTTTTGTTTTGTTTTGTTTTTTAAGCGTGTTGCTGTAATACAGCAGGCTATGAAATTATAAGAGAAAGGCAGAGGCTGTAACTTCTTTCTTGACACACAATGGGAGTCTACAGATTCATATCCGGTGCAGGGACCCGGCAAAGAGACCTGTACAAATTCAAAAGACGTATGTTCGAACGATAAAGAAGTTGTAAAATAACGGTACTGTGTAAGTAATGATCTATAGATTATAACAATAGCGCCCTCCCACCATGTAGGGCTGGGAAATAATTTCAGGCAGTTCTCCACTGGAGTTGGATCCACACACATGCTTGCTGTCTAAACCATGTCACAGTGATGATGAAAATATCGAGTCAATTCATATGTTGATTTATAAGATTCGTATTTTGTTCGACTTAACGATTGCCTGATTGGAGTAATTTTTTTGTGATTGATTAAAGTCAGACCAAAAACAACGAGTTTGCTGTAGATGAGGCATCCAACACCATACTCATCGAGTACATCGCCGACGTCACTTTTTACTTCGAGTTGAGAGTGACGTTCAGGGCGTACAAAGCCTCACAGAACTGTAAGTACTCCAGACAGGATCCTACAGTAATCAGCTGGTATTCATCTCTTTTTGTATATATATATATACACACACTAACAATTTTAATATAACCTAACGGAAATTATTCAGAAAGTTGGACATGTCACCACGTAAGAAAGGAATATATATATATAAATACTTTTACACATGAAAGTGCAAATGTGTAAACGAATCCTGTTGTGACTATGCAACTATTTACATTTTTGTTTTAACTAATGGTTGCTTATGATACAATTATTAATTTTTGCCAGAAAAAAACTATTTAAATATCAACAAAATACACAAGCTGCGGCTCTAGACAATGTTTGCTGTAGTTTGGAGGAAAATAAGCTCCAATCCCGGTGTGCAAACTAATGTTCTCTACATCACATCTATAGCTTGATTCTTTTCTCTCTGCAGCCGCTGTAAAGTTAAAACGCACTTATTAAAAGTTAAAATGAAAAATGGACTTAAATAGTAATCATGTATTGATACACATACGGCTCTCTCTATATATATAATGGAAATAATGGATTTGTTTCTTTTCTTTTTTTTTCCTTTTTTTTTTTTTTTTTTTTTTT
>SRHC01002975.1:15000-21679 GCA_004794325.1 Pomacea maculata | reverse complement strand
TTTTTCTTTTTTTTTTTTTTTTTTTTTTTTTTTTGCTTTTACAGCAACATGTGGTTCAGAGATATATGCCGGAAATGGAGAAGGAGACATCGGTTTGATTGCAAATGAACTTCAATACATTGAAGGAATGTACAGGAACAGAATCTGCGCGTGGACTATTGAAGCTGAAGAGAACGAAGTCATTCAGCTCGTCGTTACAGAGTTTTACATCCTAACTGCAATACCCGGATGTAACGACTCGGCCCGGAGTTATCTGGAGATTTACGATGGATCACAAGCAGCCAGCAGCTTACTTGTTCGGTACAAACTTATAAAAACATAATACTCCTATCTATAGATTTACTTCAGTACATACACTTTTAAGAAAACAGGTGATTATGCCTGAGGGTTTTTTTTATGTTTTTCAACGGGTCTTCTGGTAAGAGAGGTGATAGTTATAGCAGCTGACTCATTAGAGGGTTGGGAAAGATAAGGCAACTGGGGTGAAGAGATGGGCACTGCCCTAATTTAAAGTTGAACCCTAACGACATTAAAAAGTCATGGGACGACCTTTATTAGTTGACAAAAACAATGAAATGTCTGCAGAGAATGCAGTCTTGATGCGCTGCTCCCTGTAACATCTGCCACCCGACGTCTGGTGGTTGTGCTGACACTCGGCGAAGAGTTCGGCTTTACTACGGCTTGGTTTACAGCTCGTTACAAGTCTGTCAATAAAACTGCCAGTAAGGAACCCTTTTTATTTAAAAAATGATTGCTTGTAGTGGGCTTTCCCATTGTGAATTTAAGGTAAGGACCAAAGTAAGTCAAATTTAAGCTTAAATGCGATGTGTCTTCTTCAAAAGCAGATCTCTTTACAAGAACAAATATCTTGAAATTATCACGTGAATACTAAAAATTAATATAATTATCTCCAAGCACAAGGACTATCACCGTAATGAAGCTAACGATATCCATACCTTCAAAACATTTTAGATTTGGAAATGAACATTACTCAAACGCAAAAATACAGTTTTTAGAACAGCTGCCAAAATTTAAAAGGATGTTTGACTCATTTGTTTAGTTATTTTCTTTTTCTACTTTTTATAACTGTTTCGTTTGTTTTATATTTTTTATATTGCTCTCTTTCACGCACTTTTTTCATCTACGGCAAACACATTAGCAAAGGCGAAAGAAAGAGCAGTTAACGAAAAAAAATACATCGATTACACTTAAAACCATAAATATATGTTGGTGTGTAATCACGCTAAATAATGAATATATGTTTTATATCTGTCTGTAAATGTCGTATCCTTCATTGTAATGAACACATGTTTTATATCTTCTTTCTGTAAATGTCATATCCTGCATGGTAGTAACGTCATCAAATTCTATTGTTATCTAGAGTAGAGGTTCCTTACGGTATTATTATGAATTTGGCAAGGCTTGAGGCAACCACCATCTTTGAGTAATCAAGAAATAGCGGTTTATGAACGAGTGTCAGCGATCTTGTAGTCACGGTCCAAATTCAGGCAGTTCATGGAGACATTGCACTCACACTGAGGTAAGATTTCCCACTATAAATCATTTAGAAACAATTCAATATATTGTCATCTATTATTGTTTTAGAATATTATGCCCCCATGTAGGGTCTAGTAACACAAAATCAACTTCGCACAGTGACAGCTTTGTTATGTGTACTCTGTAGATCGACTACTTGTCACTATTATGGTTAGTATTTAGCGAATTGTTTTATCTCTTTCTTCTTGTGGTGTTGTTATTATTTACAGATGACTGCTATGAACCAGATTCTAACCGAAATATGCGCATCTATGGCAAAACAACAGACAACAACATCAATAATCTCCCTTACGATACCTTGATGAGACGTGATTGTAGCCATATTAGTTATATTGTACATCTTACCCAGGCAAGAGAACTTCAGAAATACTATAGCTTCCCACCAACAGACCAGATGACAGAGAATTGCCCTCAACCTCACAGTCTCTCATTTTATTGAAAGTGAAATATTTGGTGTGAATATGACCCACTATCACCATAACATATCTATCTAAAGAATGCTACAGACGTATTACACAGATACGGGCTGTATATATTCATAATTATTTGTGGATGTACGTGTATGAATATTTTTCAATTTACATTGAGCAATTATACATGTTTAATTTTTTTTGTAAACAATTATGCTGCTTATTTGCATGCATGATCTGAATATGTTCGATACGTGTGCACACACATATATGATTAAATACTTTCAAATATTTATATTTATAAATACGCCAAAGGCTTGCATTGAAAGTATTAAACGATTACTTTTATACGCGTTTACGCTTTTTCATACGGGTATGTCTGTGTAAATATGAGTAAGTGTGTTTTACTTGTTCTCTTATTGTTTCAATTACAATGTGTTCTGTTACTAAGCATACCTCTCTCTTTTATATATATATATGATTAAAACTGGTTATGATTTCATTGTTTTGAAGGATTAATATCTTTTTTATTTTCTTCGCTTCATCGTTTTACGGTTTCGGTGTTTATCATCAACTTCTTGTTTTATCGTATTATTTCTTGTTAAGATATATCATTATGACTATTTACTTACACACGTTTAAGATTTCTCGTTGCATTATTAAGTGGCAGGAAGCTGTGATACTGCTGAAAGTGAAGAATGAAGTTCAATATGTTTTACTATTTGTCCACTTAATGTTTTATTTGACTAAGTAATTAAGTCTAACAAAATATTTGAATCAACTCTCTGGAAGTTCAAATGTTGGGAAGTTAAAAAAAAACAAGTAAATTTTTTAAACACCAATACATCTCGACTGTATTCATCCAAATATTAAAAATAGGTCAACGAGTTTGTTTAGAGGAGCTAGATATGTATACATTTTATTCAATTACTATACTTTTTCATTAACATTAGTTTTCATAAGTTTTAACTTTGTTGTGCCATTTTAAAAGAAATAAAAATGATTACTTAATATATGAAGAGTTTAATTTATGATATAGTGGTCGAATCTGGTTATCCAATTAAACTTTGATGTTTTATTTCTGAAAGATTTTAGCTTCAGGTCTGAAATAGGAGAGCCGAGGTTGCCATCGCTGTGAAGGAAGGTAATCTACCAATCAGGTAAAACCTTTTTTCTTTTCAGTATTTAGAGAATACTGTAAAAGGCAATCAAAAGTGAGTATTGTGGAAATTTACTTATGGTTTATTGCTTTGACACGACAATATCTTTACTGCTTAAAAATATAAAATGCATTTATTTATATGTAAAACTAGTAAGTTTACCGTTTTGTTATAATAAAAAGTGTATCAATTCTATGTATAAATATTTGTGGAAGCAGAATAGGAGTCGTACACAATATGACACTTATCAGCGTCCGCAACATTCCAATAATCTTGATCTTGAAACTGTCAGCTTTTCTCCCTTGACTCCCTTCATAATTGTTCTGACTCATTAGCTTTCACTTGTCCGTATTGGTTTCCTCGCCAGAAGATGATAATGCTTTGTCAAGGCACCCGACAAGAGCAAAAAATCTTGTTTTTTAATGGGTAACCTATGTATTAAATCATTTTTGATAACTCTGTTTGTGCTGTTAAATAAGATATACTATCACACAATCTCTTATAGGAAATATTAAAAAGCTTTGGGGTATTTCAGTTAGTCCAGGCTAAGAGTAGCGGCTAGCCGCCGTCTCTGCCTCCCAAATACAAGCGTTCTAATGGTTTGTTATGATTATAGTCACATTAAAAGGGACTTACAGTCTCCCACACCTAGGGTCTAGTGTGGCTTGTTGTCTAGCCAAGGACAGGACCGCTTAGCAAATAAGGGGGATGGGGCGTATGTGCCAGCTGAGAGGGTAGACAGCCGTGTGGCTACAGCAAGCCGAGCGCCACCAGGTGGCAATCAGAGGTGTTCATGACATCCAGGAAGTGACACTGAGGGTATTCCCCACCTTTCCAGCAGAACCAAGTTTTTTTCTGAAATGCAAATACACTTTGTTTGTATAGATACAAAATTAGGGTTGAGACATTAAGGGGACGTAATTACACTGTTTACTGAAGCACTAGAATTTTTCAATGATGATGATGAAGAGGAGGAGGAATTGTAATGTTTCACTACTGAAAGATGTTAGTTTCAGGTCGGCGATTGAGAGCCGAGGCTGCTATGACTGTCAACGAAGGAAATCCACCAATCAGTTGAAGAATATTTCTTTCAGCATGAATTAAATATTTTGGTACATGGCAATGAAAGGGTAGGAATTTGCATATGACTCATTGCTTTGGAACTAAATTAATCATACTTTTTCTAAATGGAATCCTAAAGTGAATTAATTTCTATGTGAACTGAATGTTTCTTTTTATTATAACAAAACGTGTACCTTGGATCCAGGTGTATCATCAGTGTAGAGACTTCTTTCTGCTGCTGACCATAGAAGTGTTGAGGAACGATGGACGGTTGTCTGATGCTGTGACTCAGTGTTCCAGCCAGCAGTGTGGTGCCTGGAAGGGGGGTTGTCTTCTGCTGAGTTTAGTTAAACCCCATGTGTGGTGCCGGACTACGTGGGCACCCATTAGTTTATTTGTTTTGCTGAAGTGTTTACATACATACTTGTATGTATGTTCTTTAACATTTTCACTGGAGGGGTTTTCTCTTCTTTTCTTTTTTTGTTTTGTTTTTGTTATCTGATTTATTATCTCCTTTTTTTCTTTATTTTTTCCTTTTGAGCTGGTGGGTCCCACCTTGTGACCGCAAATAAACTTGTATTTTGCACTGTCCCTACGTGTGTGTGTGTTTATCTCTCCCCTGGGGAGCGATTGGCTTCGTTGCTGGCGTGTGTGAGTGATTGTGTGCTTGTGAGAGCAAGTCCCGCGACGCCCGATCCTGTTTTCTTAAACCTTTACAAAAGCAAATAAATGCTGAATTGCAGATCGTGTAGTTGTACTGAGCTACTCCCGGTAACATCTAAGATCCGGCCTCTTGTGGTTGTGTTGACACTCGATAAACTTTGGCTTAAAAACAGCTTCTTGTAGAGCTGGTTACACGTTTGTCAATAAATTTGCTAGTACGAAACCCATTTTATCCAAAGAGTGATCTCTTTTAGTTTTTACTTAGTTACTTTTTGGCAAGTAGGAAGTAAGTAAAAAATTCAGTCTGAATTTTATATTCCTTTTTATTTTCAACAATAGTGTAACCCTAGAAATCATCCTGTAAACGGCTAAATATTCAAATAATTATCTCCAGACAGAAAGAATATCATTGTAATGAGGCTAAAGAGATCCATAACATTTTAGTTAGAATGATTAGCCTTCGTGGACAGAAAAGGGTGTTAAATGCAAAGTTTTAAAATCACGTTTACCTCTGTGCTTATTTCTTTTCTTTTTCCTATAAGTAAATTCGCTACCCCAATCCCTTAAAAAGCGGGCTGAGGTCATCAGGTGCTCACTAGGTCCTCGGTTCGTCCTCAACCTTCGTCAGGTGATATCAACCCCCTCCCCCCCAGTGACCCACAGCGCAAAACGTCATCATCTAAGGGGGGAGGGGTTCAAACGGTCCTGTCAACCCAACGGGAGCCTCGCTTTACAGTGTGAGGGCAGCTGAGACATCCGGGAGATGACATGTCAGTGAGAGAGGTGTGCCAACGAGTGTTTAGCTGACGTCTCGCAACACTACTGAAAGCAAAAGGTATGTATGAGGCTATTACATGTTAAACTAATATGTTTTAATTAGGTAAAAATACCCCGTCAAGGAACATGAACTCCTTTTCCGAAAAACAAATTAACATTGTTGTAACGTACAAGGTATTTACCAGTATTCACTGACAGGGACATGGGCTTACGACCGGTCTAACCAGATGTTAAGGGTACAAAAGCAAGTACGACGAATCTGTAACAGCGAGCAGGAGTTACTTGCGTGCGAATGTTTACGAGACATTTTGTTGTCCTCTTATTGGGCAACAGCTGGCTACCTCTCAGCGGTTCATGAATAAGGTTGAGTCCAATTAAGAAAACAGATCAGACGTTCCCAACTGGAAGAGTAAGCAACAAAACTCCACCCAAACAAACGCTGGTAAACATGGAAGACATCTGATTTTTTATATTCCCTTTTTAAGGACAAGGTGGAGGGATGGCGAACCTTTGGTTCCTCTTGTTTCTTCACCTGACTGTTGTATCAAGGTACACAAGCTTATGTAAGTCGTGCTTTGTTGACGTGTGTTCTACGTATTCTGTTGTTAGAAACAGGATGAAGTGCATAGTTAAGTTATATTTATGTTGTTAATTTCCATTCCTTATCACACCAGCATATATCTGTTGCCTTTGTAAGTGGATAAACACACTAGACCTGTATGGTCTACGGCCCGCGGGCCATATCCGACCCGCGACGCGGTCCCATACGGCCCGCGAAACTTCTGCCCACAGTGCAGGAAATGGGCATGTTAGTAATATTAAAAAAAAAAAAAAAAAAAAAAAAAAAAAAAAAAAAAAAAACGAAAACAAAAGGAAGAAGAAGTATTTATCCCTACGTAGGGGCGTCTCTCAATCTTTTTTTCGATGGACGAACATTTCGATTCAGTGCTCCGACTTGGTGTCTCTACGATGAGGCCGGACATTCAGAAGTTGGTTTCGGTAAAACAACTTCAAATATCCCACTAATTACTACATAATTAATGGGAAGTA
>SRHC01002975.1:0-10000 GCA_004794325.1 Pomacea maculata | reverse complement strand
GCCGCAACAACACCTCGCCAGCGCATATATGTATAATTAATTTTATTTCCTTTTACAGCCACGTGTGGTTCAGCGACATATAACACTTATGAGGAAGGCTACATCAATCTCTACTCAAATGAATTTTCAAGCAACAAAGAATATCACAGGAACGGAATCTGCGCCTGGACTATTGAAGCTCAAGAGGACGAAGTCATTCAGCTCGTCGTTAAACAATTTTACATCCAACGTGAAACACCCGGATGTAACGACTCTTCACGCAGTTATCTAGGAATTTATGATGGATCACAAACTGAAGACAGTTTACTTGTCCGGTACGAGACTATGAACAGTTTCAATACTCATATCTGTAGACTTAAATTGTCCAGCTGGTATGGAAAAAAATTATTACTAAGGCTTCTTTTATGTCTTTTAATAAATGTTTTGGTAAGAAAGGCGCTATCATTTTTATTGGCAAAATAATCAAAGAAATCTCTAAATTACTGTTTGGTATGCATAAGAATGTGTGTGTGTGTGCGCACACTTAATTGTGCATGTGTATATTTAACAAAAGCAATTAATGTTTAAACTGCAGAGCCTGCAGTTTTGATCCGCTGGTCACTGTAACATCCACGACCCGGCGTCTCGTGGTTGTGCTGACCATCGACGAGGAATTTGGCTTCACTCAGGCTTCTTTTACAGCTCGTTACAAGTCTGTTAATAGCTCTGCCAGTAAGAAACCTTATCCAAAGATTGATTGTTTATAGTTTTCACATAGCGATTTTGTGACAAAGAACAATGTGAGTAAAAGTCAAGTTCACTTTTTTGCTATTACACAGACATCAGCAGATACGATAGCAAGAGCAACTTCAATCGTACTCTCTACGTTCAAAATAAATGTTCAAAATTAAACAAACAAATTTAAGAGGAGCTAAATATGTTTTTCAGTTCGCAGGGATTGTGGCGGGGACATTTCTGGTGACGAGGGTGTTGTGTCGTCTCCAAACTACCCGGCCAACTACGACAACCTGCGAGTGTGCGAGTGGAGGATCACAGTGGAAGACTCGTTCAACATTAGGATTGACATACATGACGTTGACATCAGGCCCTTGAATTACGGGTTTGTCTGTGCTGGAGATTCTTTAGGGGTAAGAATATTGAATGGATTACATGATTCTTATAACTGCTGATAGTGTTATAGACTAAATGAACTATTTACACGCTTAGCAACTATTGCAGCGATTGCCACCAACGCCATTCATTTAGCTTCTCTTTTATTCCTTAATAAATTATTAGTTTTTGTTGCCGTACAGCACACACACGCGCGCGCGCGCGCGCAGACATTGAATCTATCAGTCACAGGTCCTGTACTTCGCCGTTGCAATTTGCTATTAATATATTTAGGATCTGTGGCGGTCAATGGCGTCAACTAAACTCTCGATGAAATATCGAGTGTCATCATGGTTTGTAGACTCTATTTCAAAATATTTCTATTATTATTATTATTATTATTATTATTATTATTATTATTATTATTATAATAAAAACAACTGTATTTTTTTCATTTATTTTACATTTAGTTCCCAGGTGCATATCGTGTTGGCTACACAGGGCCGTACTACCGAGTATGTGGAACAAATTCTGGCTACTACGATGGACCTCCGATATATTCTACAAACAACAGTTTGACGATGAGGTTTGTCTCTGACTGGGAGAATACTGGACGAGGGTTCAATGTGTCGTGGAGAAAAGGTAACATTACTGACATATTTTGAATTATCTTTTAAAAGATACCAGACTTTAAATTCTAGCTTGTCAACAGAGAGGTCAGTCTACGACTTTGTATAGGTCACAAAAATCATTAATTTGCGTTCATCCTGATCTTCACAATAAAGATGCGGTTAGGGGCACTCTCTTTTCTTATTGATGCTTAAGCTCCTGAGAATAAAAACGGATTGTTTGCTTGTTACATTATTAGTCTATTATCTAGTACAAGCGATACATTTACCTCTTATTATGCAGTTTTCATTAATAAATTATTCAAAATGCAAGTTTAGAGTTACGTATGATTAGTGTACATAACTCAGTGTAACATCAGACCTGTTATTCATTAAAAAACCAACAATATTTTTGTTAATTAATATGTTTTATACAGCTAAGGGTAGTCGAACACTTGTCATCATTAATAGTGTTTTTTTATACATTATTAATCATTGCAACCAAATAATTTTGTTAGAATGTTTTTTAAAAAACTCTACTCAATATTTGGTAGCAACTCCATGAGGATTACAACACAACACAAATCCTTAAGAAATGTTACAAGAATGAATAAATGCTATTATTTATTATTTTTTGAAACATACCTAATACTTGTTTGTGATATACTTGTGTTTTATTGTTTTTGAAAATTTGATTTTTTTAATTAAGGCGTCATCATTTAACATAAACCTCACATAGCCATAGTTGAGTTAGAAAAGATTCTTCATTGATTGCATCATCATCATCATCATCATCATCATCATCATCATCATCATCATCATCATCATCATCATCATCATCATCATCATCATCATCATCATCATCATCATCTGCTGATTATAATTTTCAGAGAATTTGAAGGACGAAAGATTATGGAGAGTTTGAACAAAGTGCACATATTTCCTGAAATTTTAACTCTTTTCACATATAAGTGTGTTATGCTTCGATATAGTTGCTATGCTATCATTGTCAGTTTATGATACAATACTCGTGGACATCTTTTATTATTCCAGCATGTAACATGATACTGCAGACTTCAAACGGTTGGATTCAGTCGCCAAGGTTTCCTACCGGGTACCCGAACAATTTGAACTGTTCGTATGTCATACAAGCACCTAATAACCGGCCTGGCTACTTCACTACCTTCACTTTCAACAGCTTTGACCTACAAGAGCCTGATTCCACAGGATCCTGCATATACGATTATCTGGAAGTGAAACAAGTAGGCTTAATCTTCATAAAAATTTAAGTAATTATTACTTGAACTTTAACGACTATGTCACTACCATGATATTACAATGTCACGATACATGAGTCACCCGTGAATTCATTTCGCTTCTATCGCTCCACCGACCATGGCAAACTCCATGGTGCTTCATGGTGAATTCTTTAGAACCCCGCTTGACAAGATATCCTTGTTGACAACAGGTCGAACCCTTCTGATGGTGTTTTAAAGGTGAATAACTTCTACTGGTAGCTTGCCTTATACTCATCTGTCACCCTTAAGCAAGTGTGCAACCTCTCCACAGGTGATTTCTTTCACTCATGTGCGCAGTCAGCTGACATCACAGTTACAAGAGCAACGATATAGCTTTATTTTTCCACCTTCCATAGGGCAGCCGATTCCGTATACCTGCAGTAACAACAGACTGAGGCTATCCTCAGTTGTTTTGGTCGTGCGACTTCTGAATGTGTGTAAATGAATGCAGGTGTCTGAAACATAAATGTATGAGTCTGTTTGGCGGATATGAATAGTTTTTGGCATTTATTGTTTTTGTTTTGTGTTTTGTTCCTGTATATCGAGCTGCCCCAAAATGCCCTCTCTGATCAATGAAGTCTTATCATATTCACATTCATATACAGAAGTCCATCCCTTAGTCCAGGAGTTGGGAGCCTTTTGTCATCTTAGGGACATTATGCTGTTTCTAATATCATTCGCGGGCCCCACTGAATTATTTATTTAAAAATTACCATGCTCTCTTTAGTTAAATTATGGTGCTAATACTCTTTGAGTCCCAGCCTGTCTGACACTACTGTCCTTGAAATCACTTTAATCAGCCTGAGGATCCGTTTATGTCTCTCAATCGTTTGTAGCGACCTCCTTTCTCTGGAGACTCTGGCACCGTTCGTGTCAACCACGTGTCTTCCTCGTGGCGTCGTTTCTCTGGTCCTGCCGTGTGTTACCACGTGCTTCTTTCGTCCCTCTAGGTCAGGGGTGGGCAATTAATTTTCCCATGGGGCCGCATGAGAAATTGGGATAGTTTTAGAGGGCCTTTGCCCACGCCTTCTCTAGGTCGAAGCGGTGTCTCAACTGCAGCACCTAACAAGGACCGACGCTAATTCACCAGCTTTAGCCTCTACTGGTTTTGATCAAACAGCTGCTGGTAATCAAGCGATATTGTACAGCGGGTCCGACGCGCCTCTTGAGTTAGTTGTCATGAAGCTGTTACAATTCCGAGACAGAGTTCGCAGCGGAGAATCTGGACAGCTTGAGTAGACCTCAGTTACAACCTTACTCGTCGAGAGCCCAATGCGAAAGACGCCGATCCTTTGCTGACCGTGATGATAAATTCTCATCTGCGTGCGATTCTCCTCTTTCGTGATTGGTCAATCGTCCACACATTCACTTGGACTATTCCACTATCTAAATATGTACAATCACTACTACGCTAATACATGATAGGTAGCTGGTCACGTGGCTTTATCCTACCTACTAGACCCCATTCATAATTTCAGCGCCAAATAGTCTCGCTTTCTATTCACTTCTAACCGCTTGTAACAATATTGTCCTTCTCTACGTTATAATTAAAGGCCGTGTTCTCTGTGAAGGAGCCTGTTATGTCACCAGCGCCCTGCAGACCTATGTTGTGTGACCGTGGTGCCGTGAGCGGCGCGAGGTTCGGTGATCCTAAGTGGTATAAGTTCGAGGCTCTATTCCACCTTCTGCCAGTCAGTTTGCCAGCGCGTACGCGGTCTGATGGATAGAACAGACGTGTAAACCCACACGATAGTCCTATTACTAGTTATCACATGACAGCCGTCATGTCGGATTAAATATGCTGCAAGCTTTTGCGTTGGTAAAGATGGCATCTCGTGTGACATTAAGGGGTTCTGTTGTTGACTGTTATTATGATCCAGATGATGATGATGATGATGATGATGATGATGATGGATGATGGATGATGATTGATGGATGATGATTGATGGACGATGGATGATGGATGGATGTATGATGGATGGATGATGGATGGATGATGGATGATGGATGATGATGATGATGATGATGATGATCCAAAACTACCTACTGTATTTCAAGGTAGCACAAGATCCATTCTACAAAGCCGAAGACATCATACCTCCTGACGCCAGAGAGTTCTGTGGAAAAGGACCAACGCAAAGCTTGACCACCTACTTTCCAACCACCCTACACTTTGTCACGGACGGCAGTATAACAAAGGCTGGTTTCAATATCTCCTTTATACAGACAATGGCTGGTAAAGTGATATTTTTCTGTTTATTATAAGAAATACAAATTTCTGGTCAGGTTCATGTCCCAGTACATATGAATTAATTTAGACGTTTATATTACAAGTTCACAGACAGATGAACCAAAAACAATTTTAACTCATCATGTCACAAAATTTCGCAAGTCATGAGCATTTTATTAAACGTGTCTGCCTTTGACTAGTTATCTCACCATTACCTTTACAGCGATTTTCTGTGGAGAGGCGAAGAGAGTGTATGGGGGTAATATTGCACAACTTTGTGTGAAACAGATTGACTAAAATTACAGTTAATTTTCGCTTTAAGATCGGTGACTTTATAGAGCAATATAACGGATATAACATCATGTGCATTTAAGCAAAGACGTCAAGAATTGTTGCCTGTCCTCGACAAGATAAAATTATCGAGAGGAGAGTTAAACGGTTTTTCATGTGATCTATATATATAAGTTTGCGGAAATCAGTTCTGCCTCAACTTTTGACGAGAAGTATGATTGGAGGAATATATAATTTATAGTCTATCAAGCAAACATTTAATTATTTTATTTTTTATTCCAGGGTGCGGCGAAAGCTTGTATATGGGAGAGAAAGGTTTTGTCACTAGTCCTAACCACCCAGGGACATTTCCTTACCTTAATAACTGTACGACTACCATACGAGTAGAACCTGGACACAACATCACTTTAACCTTCCAGTCATTTGTCTTGGGATACTATCCGGAAAACGTAACTGGAAGTAAGTGTTGGTGGGGGTCTGGAGGTGTCTTGGAAGTCTACGATAGAATTTCATCACGATCAGTTTTGATTGGAAAGTAAGTATTTTTAATCTTTCGAAAACAGACGATGACACAGATCCCAGATGAGTTTTTAATGTGTTACTATTGTCAAGTAAATATAAAATATATTCTTATTAGAATAATTTTTAATGCATGACTAATAAACATATCACCTAATCCCCTTTATTGTTTAGGGGGTTGTAAAAACTAAACTTATCTATCCTGTACAAAGTTAGTGTGCTATAGCATTGCAATGATACAATGATATCCACATAACAATTCACTTCCCCGTTGATCGGACAATAATTTATGCAAAAGTTGCTTTGGGAATTCCTGATTAGCGCTCATGACCAGTAAATACAAAACAATATAAGACTTTATAGGATTTTTAAGAAAGCAGCTGGCAGGTATAGTGTCTCTTGGTTCCAGCAAGTATTTCCTCCAGGGAAAGAACGAGCTAGCTACAGTTTTTATCAATTAACAGTGTTACGTTAATGTGTGCACACTTACTGCATGAAGCTGCTCTATCAAACAACCATTCATAGCAATCAGTTCTCGTTATGAACGCCTAGTGTTGTTGCTTGTAAATATTGAGGACGTTTATCAAGTTTTGCATGGGTTTAACATAGACAAATACTATAAAACTTTGCCCGACGGAAGCGTGCATTCATATTTTTCCGGTTAGCAACATCCTTTACTCTGACACAGCTTATTTTTCTCTTTTTTTCTGCGTCAGCTCTGTCAGGAATGCAGTTTAGATGCGTATGCGAGCCCATGCCGTTACATAGCGGGGAAGTAGAAATAAACATTGCTCAAGGGGAGATCACTCTCGCGAAATAAAAGACGCAGACGACATTGAGTAGCATGACAAGTGAAGAAAGCTGACCAGTGTGTAAAAGTTTCATTTGTAAACATATTCATTACTTATTTTATTCCGTTCCTATGTTTTATTTTTGACATTTTCGACCATTTAATGTGCGGTGTGGAGAAGTCTTTGAATCAATGACGAGTATTTGGCAAAGTTAGCTGGTGCGTGAGATCGAGATTGTTGAGTGTAGAATGAACGAGAAGAAAATAGTATGTATAGAATTTATACATATGAATTGGTTAGGAATTATTTAGGGGGAGGAATAAGAAGTTGCTGCAACACCGGGGTGCAGGACTAAGGCGAGAGACACTGAAACTGTTTGAGGTGATCAACCTTGGATCAAGATATCGTCTCGTAACAAAACTTTCTCCCCGGTCAGTCCATCTGCCGGCCCCGAACTGCCATCGGAGGAGACTCCGCAACTGGTCAATCGTATGTCCATTGGAAGATTCGTGATGAATCTCCAAGTATCAGGAGCCAAAATATTTCACCAACGGACTACATTCAGTGAGAAAGATTCATGGCGGAAGAATACTCTTCAGGGGGAAAAAAAATCAACGTAATGGGCACGTAACTCTCGTTGGTTGAAGAATTGCTCCGCGAATCGCACAACTGACAGAAATTACAATAACCTACAGACCCAATTTCGTGGACCTAAAAACCTTTATATCCTTGGAAAGAAAGAAGACACTGCGGTGTGACTTTGGTCCACAGGGCCTAGAACCTGAGACTTGAGAAGCGTGTATCATAGCTGACATCTTTGTGCTTTAATTTATTTGCTTACTTGTAAGCGAGATTTATCACTATATGTGTTGTGTGTGTGCGGGGGGAAGGGGGTAATACAATGTTCCGTTTTGATTATATGAAGTAAATATTAAACAAGAAAAAATAAGGAAATCAGGAAAGTAAAACAAGCTAAAAGTCAGTTTCAGACCAGAGCTCCTTTCAATACTAATTACGGGAATCCTACTGGCAGATGTTTGTTTTATGAAGAGAGAAAGAACACGTGTCAGTCCCTGTGTCTAAGTCTGTGTGCCTCGACACAGGGTACTAAGCCCTAATGAGATCACTGTCTTATAATTATCGATATTTTAGGGATGTCTGGGTTATTGTTATGCCCCGTTAAATAATACTGTTTGTATTTTAGAACTATAATAGTAAATAGTATCGATCATATACAAGATATTCACATTGCATCTTTTGACAGATACTGTGGGAAAATATCGCCGCTGCCTATCACGTCGACCAGCAATGAGCTGACCCTCGTCTTCACATCCAACATTAGCCATTATGCTACTGGGTTCAACGCAACATACGTATCGACTTTAGCATTGACTGGCAAGTATTAATCTCTTGTGGTCTGTATAGATATAAAGCTAAAATTTGACGCGTCTTATCTGTGCCT
The DNA here is from genome assembly GCA_004794325.1 of Pomacea maculata. Classification (NCBI taxonomy): domain Eukaryota; kingdom Metazoa; phylum Mollusca; class Gastropoda; order Architaenioglossa; family Ampullariidae; genus Pomacea; species Pomacea maculata. Next base: position 1,712 of record SRHC01002975.1, on the reverse strand, counting down.
ATCGGCAATGAATGTTGGCAACTCACATAAGCAAAGGTTCCAATATTTGACTTCTTTAAGTATTTTTCTTTTGATTGTATGATATTCTCTACAGGCCTTATCATGTCCCTTTAACAAAATTGCCAGAAAGGACATCAGCACATGTCTCACCGACTCAGTCATAGTCCCACTCTACTTAGACAATTTAGAGACAATCCTTGTTGTTTTGAGAATTTTTTTCTACTTGCTCCGCGTCTTTTTCTTCAGACTTTTACTTCTCCGTAAATGCTACTACTGTTTCATTAACACTAGAAGACAACAGATTTGGGGTTTGTGTTTCCTTTGTTACTTTTGAAAGATTTTACATCGCTTAGTTTATAGCTTAATGGAAAGGTTTGTGTAAAGTTTGGTCTTAAAGGATTTTGACAAGGAGTTCTCAGTATGTTCAAAACAAATTAGGCGGCCGGAAGGAGATTGAACTCTCGTAATTTAGTCGGTAAATGAGGCAAACGGACCATGATCTGCCAGCAACTCTTACATATCAAGTTGTCTCGGGTGTCGCGTGACCGCGACGAGGCCGGTCGAACCTCAACTGAGCGCAGACCATACACAGAAATCACAAAGACAAAATTCACAAAACAAAACTAATTTATTAGCCACAAAAATAATACTGATAGGAATCAAATATCAAAACATTCCAAACTCTCACATGAACAAATATAGATCAGCGCGAGCAATCCAACAAATAAAAAATAGATAAATTAAAATAAGACAAAACAGTTGCCCTGTGCACAGGCTAATCTCAGTCACCGTATATACATCACCCGCATGCACTGCGGGCTGACAATTTAGCCTGTAGATAAAACAATTCATACAATCAACAGGCTTGTCCTGAATCTGCTCAATTTCAATATTTTCACATAGATACATTTATCTAACCATCGGACTAGTCACAAGATTCGCTCAAATTCTAATGTTGATCTTACACAAATCCATACAACGGGAAACGAGTACGTGCTACAAGCATCGCCACCCGGCAATCACGAACGTTAACCTAACAAAGTACAAGTCTTGCATGCAAGCATCTGAATATTGCTTTGAACATAAAAGGATTCTCTCACTTGCACTTCCACCGCCACCCAAAGGCCCTTACAGACTAGAATGGTGTGGAACCCGACAGAATGGATCTCTACTCACCCAAAACGGCTTGTGGCAGATCGGTGGACACAAATGACAAACTCTGACTGTCATGGCCACGGTCCAGCACCGTCTGTTACTTGATGACGACTACCCATGACGTCAAAGAAGGAAAAAGAAAATTGACGCGTCAAGGAAGCTGTGCGCGCGCAAAGACGGAAACCGAAGAGAAGAAGAAAGGAGGGGGACAAAAGCGTGAAGAAAACACCCAACGATGGGCCAGCTCAGTATGGGAGGCATACACGGATGACAGCACAATCGCTGACACGCGACAACCGTTACCACACAAAGCGAGGAAAGGAATTCAAATAATCTGCTACTAATGCTCGTGTGTATTACTCTGATTTGTTACCTTTTTTTTTTTTTTTTTTTTTTTTTTTTTTTTTTTTTTTTTTTTTTTTTTTTTTTTTTTTATTTCATAATACTTAAATACACCAAACAGATACAAATAAATATACAATATTTAACATCGTAGGAAAAAAACAACCACAAACGCACAAGGCACAGTCAAAAAACAAGTCATGCAACACAGTATG